>BLSH010467762.1:148432-173190 GCA_018402905.1 Glandirana rugosa | reverse complement strand
GACCACAGTAAACCCTTACGGGAGTCGTAGTGGAGATGGTCACACGTGAACATCAACGTGTAGAAGGAGAGTGCGAGGTCACTCCCTTAATTCCTGCCGTGCAACAGGAACATTGCCCCTAGGTCGTCCCACCGGTGGGTCATTAGTCTTCTGCAATGTTACACCCGTTGAGCCGACAGCAACACGTCCGTGACGTCGTACATCAGCCGGTACACACGGTCCGACGGGTCTCCGTTTCTGTTCGACAGGAGACACCCTCCATATAGTAGACACAGGAGACATAGGGGGGTCGGATTCGCAAGTGGCTCGGAGGGTGGGTTCCTGCACCAGCATAGGCCAGGTCAAAAATATTCAAGCCAGGGCACAGTTCTGGAGGATGAGGAAGATGATGAGGAGGAGGAATCACAGCAGGGTGGCACCCAACGCAGCTTGTGGGCATCACTGGAGCGTGGCTGGGGGGATACAGAGGACACAGATGATATACCTCCCACAGAGGACAGCTTGTCTTTGCCTCTGGGCAGCCTGGCACACATGGCCGACTACATGCTGCAGTGCCTGCACAACGACAGCCGAGTTGCCCACATTGTAACGTCTTCTGATTACTGGGTGGCCACCCTGCTGGATCCCCGTTACAAGGACAACGTGCCGTCCTTAATTCCCTCACTGGAGCGTGAGAGGAAGATGTGCAACTACAAGTGCACACTGGTAGAGGTGATGCTGAGGGCATTCCCAAATGACACCAGGGGCTCAGTGGAAGCACAAGGTCTAGGCAGAGGAGGAGGAAGAGGCCACCAACGCAGCTGTGCCACCGCCAGCACCTCAGAAGGCAGGGTTAGCATGGACGAAATGTGGCAAAGCTTTGTCAGCAGCCCACCACAACAAACAGCACTACCAGCCGATAGACAACGTCTTAGCAGGAGGCAGCATTTCAGCAACATGGTGCAAGAGTATGTGTGCACACGCCTACACGTACTGACTGATGGGTCTGCCCCATTCAACTTCTGGGTCTCCAAATTGGCCACATGGCCTGAGCTTGCCCTTTATGCCTTGGAGGTGCTGGCCTGCCCTGCAGCCAGTGTATTGTCTGAACGTGTGTTTAGCACGGCAGGGGGCGTTATCTCAGACAAGCGCAGCTGCCTGTCCACAACCATTGTGGACAAGCTAACTGTTATTAAAATGAACCAGGCATGGATCCCACAAGACTTGTCTGTACCTTGTGCAGAATAAACATTTAGACCGGACTCACACAGCCATTCATATACTTGTTTTTTTGAATAGGCCTCAATATTTTGGGGGCTACCCCAATTATAAACAAACAAAAAAAAACAGTGTTGGCTACCTCCTCCTCCTCCTTGACCACCGCCACTTCCACATACACTGCCACAGTCACGGCCTAGTCAACCTCTAGGCTCCTACTCCATAAACACCCCCCTCCCATTTTTTTTATTTGATTTTAACTTATTTTCCCCATCCCCATTTTTTTGTAGGGCACTTGCCCTACTCTTACCCCCATTTTACTCCCTTTTGCAGCCCTCTAGCACTTGCCAGGACTTTGTTACAGCCATTTTTGTGCCTAAAAGTTCGGGTCCCCATTGACTTCAATGGGGTTCGGGTCCGGGATAAAGTTCGGCCAACGTTCGGTGCCGAACCCGGACTTTTTCCCAAAGTTCGTTCAGACCCTCCGAACCCGAACGTCCAGGTGTTCGCTCAACTCTAGACGCCACAAGTCACTTCCGCCCGATGGTGATTTTTTTTTTTTGCACTGCCATTTTTTTTTTTGCAGTATAAAAATAAAAATTAAAAAGTAAAATAAATTAATTTAAAAAAAAAATTGAAAGCGCCCCGACCCCGCGAACTTGCGTGCAGAAGTGAACACATACGTAAGTCCCGCCCACATATGAAAACGGTGTTCAAACAACACATGTGAGGTATTGCGATCGTTAGAGCGAGAGCAATAATTCTAGCACTAGACCTCCTCTGCAACTCAAAACTACTAACCTGTAGAATTTTTTAAACGTCGCCAATGGAGATTTTTCTGTTGCAAAGTTTGTCGCCATTCCGCGAGCGGACGCAATTTTGAAACATGACATGTTGGATATCATTTTGCTCGGCGTAACATTATCTTTCACAATATGGAAAAAAATTGGCCTAACTTTACTGTTGTCTTATTTTTTTAACTCATAAAACTGATTTTATTTTTTTTTTTAAATCATGCGTGCGCAAATACTGTGGGGCATAAAGTTTTGCAATGGCCGCCATTTTATTTTCTAGGGTGTTCGAAAAAAAATGTATATAATGTTTGGGGGTTCTAAGTAATTTTATAGCAAAAAAAAACTGGTTTTAACTTGCAAACACCGAACTCCAAAAAGAGGCTTGGTCTTAAAGTGGTTAAATATCTAGTTTTCATAGATAGATAGAAATATATAGTGTAGATTCTCATATACAGCACTCTCAGTGACAACAGACTGGCGGCCAAGTACAGCACAATCTGCTTCACCACACACATAACCTTCACATGTCATCTAGACATGTGCACGGCCGAAAAATTTGTTCATTTTCGTTTTTGTTCCGTTCCTTTTTTTATTTTTTCATAAATTCTGAAAATTTGGAAATTCGGGATTCAAAATTCAGAAATTTGAGAATTCGGTAATTCGGAATTCGAAAATGCAGAAATTCGAAAAGTCAGAAATTCAGAAGTAAAAAATCTGAAAAGTCAGAAATTCGAAAATTAAGAAAGAAAATTTGAAATAATAACTAACTAATAAATAACTATTAAATTATAGGTACTGGAATTTCCTTTCAAATTTAGCTGTTAGTGAACATATATACCACATTTATCACTAGCAGACAGATTTTCAAGGAAATTCCAATACCTATAATTTAATAGTTAGTAAAATAGTTAAGTTTATATTAGTTAGTTATTATTTTCGATATTCAAATTATCGGGTTTTGCAATTTTTGGATTTCCGAATTTTCGAATTTCGGATTTTCAGCTTTTCCAATTACCGGATTACTGAATTTTCGAATTCGAAAAAACGAAAATTCGGAAAAATTCGGAAATTATAAATACGGAAATTTGGATTCGTCCAAATTGCCGAATTTTGAACAAAACAAATTGAATTACACATGTCTAATGTCATCTAAAGCAGGGAGCTCCAACATAAAGAGCCATGCTGAACACATACAGGGGGTCACAGCTCTGTACCCCATGATATACCAACTAATAGGTCATATTGAAATCTTGCCCATATGTGGAGGAATTCTGAATGACCAGAAGACAGGAAAAGTAGGACAGTATATGTAGTCATAGCAATTGATTTCCCTAACTAATATAAAACTAATGCCCTAACTAATACATTTATTGCTTCAAGAATAATTTTACCCATAATAGCCTAATAACAATTAATGTTCTTCAACAAAAAAAATACATTCCATATTAATAATTATGCTTCCAAAATTAGTGTGTGCTGTAAATTGCCTCCATTGTTCCCATTTCTTTTTGCTGGAGTCTGCCATTTTGTTGAAGTCCAGAGCAGTCACTTCCCTATTAAAGAGGGAGAGTGGGGAAATGTGGGACTTTAAATGAAGCCATGACATACGGTCATGAGCTTCCATCCCTGTTGCTTAGCAAACAAAACAAAGAAATTGGGACTTTAAATGACACATGTGGTGGTAAAATATATAAGGATGGATCATGATTAAAGTATTTTTATCAAAGAATTCATAACAATATAAATAAATATATTACATAAATCAATGTTAGAAATAATAACATGATTGTGCAGTATAAATTACCACAACAAAATGATTATACAGTATAAAATAAATATAATGCGATACTGAATTCATAAAAGATAAATATATATATATTAATGAAATTCCCCGAACCATCCATTAGCGTATATAACATACAATTGGTCATACACAGATCATATTCTGTGCACTATCATGGCTTTTTTTGGGGGTACCCCATAAGGGAATAGCCCCTATAATTTAAAAAAATACTGGAATATAACATAGTAAGCATGTGGAAGCTCTACGTGTTTCGTGATCTAAAATCACTCATCAGGAGCGTGCTTGTATGTCATCTAGAATAGAAGTAAAAAAAATATAAATAAATAATAACGGTTATATATCATAGAGACCAAATGAGGGGTGAACCCCACCCCCCAAAAAGGGTAGAGGTCTCATGAATATCGCCTACCATGTCCGTGTTAAGGCAGTATACCATCGGGGCACACACCAGAGGTCCGGGAACACCCTGTCAGGGAGCTGAGGCGGGAAGTGTGGCGGCGACAAACGCCAGGACAGATACCAATCACGGAAAGGGACAATCTCCAGCATGATGTACCTATAAATGGTGATGGCAATAACAATATAGTGTGTGATGGGAATCACTATCCAAATGTGTAGAAAAGGGAATGTGGGTAATGGTAGGTGGAGGACCATGTGGGTATGAGGGTGGTGATAGATGGTGTGGTGTGGAATGAAGAGGAATGGGAATAGTAGAAACCAAGGGGGGGAAATAGATGAAGGAGAGGAAAAATAGAAAGAGAGGGAAGGAAGGGAGGCTGGAGGGAGAGAAGAGATGAGGAAGGAATTGAGTGATGGAAATTAGAAATGGAGGAATCAGCCGCCCCACTGAGGGGGAGGTGGAAAGGATGAAGGTGAGCAGGAAATTTTGAATTTGGAATAGAAAAGGATAGAATAGAAAAGAAGAGAACAGAATAGAAAATAAAAATAATAGAATAGAATGAACAAACAGAAAAAGAATAGCATTTAAAAAACCAATACAATAGAATAGAAAGAATATAACAATTTCCCAAAATTCAAATAGAAGCAATTCGAATTTGATTAGAATTGAAAAGAATAAATTAGACTAGGAAGATGGTTATAATCTTTCTATTCTATTCTGCTTTTTTTCTACACTATTCTGTTATTTTCTATTCTATTCTAATCTATTCTTTTCTATTCTATTTAAATTTCAATTTCTATTCTATTCTGTTGTTTTTTTAATTATATTCTTTTCTATTCAAATTTCAGAAGATTGTAATATTTTTTGTATTTTATGCTATGCTGTTTATTCAATTCTATTTGTTTCTATTCTATTCTATTTTGTTCTGTTTTACTATATTATATTCCATTCTTTTATTTTCTGTTATATTATTTTCTATTCTATTCTATTTCTGTATATTCCATTCCTTTATTTTCTATTCTATTTTATTCTCTTAGGAAATTGAAAAACTTTTAGAATTTGAAAACTATTTGAATTTGAAAACTTTTCGAAATTGATTTGAAAACTATTTAAATCAATTTGAATTCCGAAAATTCAAATTAATTCAAATATGAATAAACAAAACAAATTCCGAAAACGAATTACACGGGTTAAACAAATTTAATCTAAAAAACAAATCGAAACTAAACTAAACTAAACACATTTTTATGTTCTGCACATGTCTAATGCTGATGACTATGAATTGATGAGTAGAATTTTTTTTAACACATTTGTGTATATATTATGGTGGGGGTCAGCAACCCGTCAATCACAATCTACCCGTTGACCGTGGACAAGTGACAGGTAGATCGCGTTGATGTCCCTGCCTTGCTGACCCTCAATTGCTCCTCCCCCAGAAGAGCAGAGAGGCACAGGGAAGTGATTAACTCAGGCATGTTTGTCGCCTGAGCTATCAACCAGCTTGGGTGGGCTTGGGGTCTTGACCAAACATTCCTGAGTTCATCCTCTAAGTGTAGTGTGCTGACCCCCACCGGCCTTCTCCTCCCATCCATGCCAGGCTCTAGTGGGTGACATCATGCAAAATGAATAAAGGAGGAGAGCCAATAGGGATCAGCACACCAGAACAAGTAGATATGCCACAGCAGCTTCCCTGTGCTGCTCTGCATCAGGTAACCACTTCTGTGTTCTCCTGACCCCACTATAGTGTGCCCTTCTGACCCCTCAGTATTGTGCCCTCCTGACCCCCCAGTACCATGACTTCCTAATCTTCCTGTACCAGGTCCTTCTGACCCCCCTTTACCAGGCCCTCCCTTTGTCTTGCTGACCCCCTGTCCTCTGCCCTACTGACCCCCTGTCCTGCTCACCCCTGTCCTCTGCCCTACTGATCCTTGTACACTTCTCTTCATACTATTGACATTTGTAGACTGCTCTTCATATTTCTGACCTCTGTTCGCTGCCCTACATCTTACCGACCTCTGTCCACTGCCCTACGTACTACTGACCTTTATACACTGCCCTACATACTACTGACCTCTGTCCATTGCCCTGCCTACTACTGACCTCTGTACACTGCCCTACCTGATACTGACCTCTGTCCACTGCCCTACCTGCTACTGACCTCTGTCCATTGCCCTACCTACTACTGACCTCTGTACACTGCCCTACCTACTACTAACCTCTGTCCATTGCCCTACCTACTACTAACCTCTGTCCATTGCCCTACCTACTACTAACCTCTGTCCATTGCCCTACCTACTGCTGATCTCTGTCCACTGCATTACCTGCTGCTGACCTCTGTACACTGCCCTACCAACTCATGACCCCTAGACACTGTCCGATATACCACTAAACTCTGTACACTACCCTACTTACTACTGGCCCCTGGACACTGTCTGATATAGCACTAACCTCTGTACACTGCCCAACTTACTACTGGCCCCTAGACACTGTCCGATATACCACTGACCTCTGTACACTGCCCTACATACTACTGACCTCTGCTGATCCGTGGACATTGCCCTACGTACTCCTGACCTCTCTACACTAGACATGTGGTAGGGAAAATTTGAACCTAATCCCTACTCTCAATCAATAGTAATGTTGACCATCTGCATATAGCAAATAGTTCTTACCTCTTAGAACATTTAAACAAAGGGGGTATTGCCATGTTATTGAAAAGGTATTTGACTAAAGCAGCCAGAAAAAAAAACAAAACATTAAGACAGTGAATTCTCTGTCTGTGAACTTATGGAAAATGTCTTTAGAATAACAAGAAATTAATTTTCATAAGCTGAATTGAAGGTACGTATAGAAGAGAACTGATGCACAGAATATTTTCATGTTTTAGTGAGTAATTATGTAATTTTAATATCAATGTTGCATCTTATTGTTTATTCAGTTCCCCTAAATCTGTCATATTTCCCTACAGATGTAAAACTTGTAGGCATTGGGAGCTCTGACAAGTTGGCTATACTTCGTGGATGTCCTGGGCTGCCTGGACCTCCTGGCCAGAAAGGTGAACCTGGCGCTCCATCAGGTAAGGTTTAGTGGATAGTTGACTATATATATATATTTTTACTGTGCTAAGTCAGGAGGCAGCCAGAGCTATGCTACCTCCATCCCTTTTCTCATTGACCTTCCTGCCCCTGTTCCCAATTGCACTCTGGCTAGGGATGAGCTTTCAACATACAATACATGATTTCACAGCAAAAATTTGTGTTTGCTAACATTGTGTGAAAACTGACCTTAAAGCAGTAATAAAGGCTTAGATTTAAAAAAAAAAAAAAATTCTTACCTGCTCTGTGCAGTGGTTTTGCACATCCGCCTCTTCTCAAGTCCCCAGCCGGTGCTCCTGGCCCCTCCCTGCTGCAAAGTAAGCAGCTTGCTGTGAGGGCACCTGAGCAGGTTCACTCCCAAGCTAAGGCTCTGCGTGTCCATTCACACACAGAGCCGCGGCTCAACCCTGCCTCCCTCTCCTCATTGGCTCACTTGCTGTGATTGAAATGAGGAGGGAGAGTCCCCTGAGAGCCTAGGCACATTGCTGGATCGCAATGGGGCTCAGGTAAGTATAGGGGGGCTGCTGCACATGCTGCTCATGCATTGAATGTATGAAGGTAAAAAACCTTCAGCCTTTAGAACCACTTTAATTTTGCCATGCCATGTGGAAAGGAAGTAGAAGACAGCTTAAAAAAAAAAAAAAAAAAAAAAAAATATTTGTAGTTTGTCACTCTATTTGCATCATTCCATCATTGCATTCTATGCATGATGGTAAAAATACTTCACTTTGCAGCTCTCCCCGAACACCCCCCAATACTTACCTGAGCACAATCCCGATCCAGCGATGTGCATGAGAGCAGCTGATATCCTGGCTCTCTGCTTCCTCATTGACTCAGAGACAGAGCCAATAGCTCCTGCTGCTGTCAATCACAACCAGTGAGCAGGGAGCAAGGAGTGGGGGCAGAGCCGAGCCCCACTCTGTGTGTCTTATGGACAAATAGAGCAGGCTTGGGAGTGAGCACGTATGAGTGCCCTCATAGCAAGCAGGCATGGGAGAGAAGCCATAAGAGAGCCTTTATTATCTCTTTAAGTCAGGATGTAGGTATAGACCATGGTAAAGTCAGACATGGGTTCATTATCATTGTGGTTACTGGAACAATAGAAAAATGTAGCTAATTGTTATCGCAACTGTTTCCTGCCAGGGCCAAAGGGAGACTCCGGGGCAGCTGGACCTTCCGGGCCACCAGGTATGGTTTTAGATGTATTTGTCACACCTTTTGTATATCAGACCAAACAAACACTTTGATTTCATCTGTCAGACAACTGCTTGATTTTGTACCAACTGAATTACCTGTACAAAGGACAGTAATAAAATGGGTAGCTGCTGCTGTTCATATGATGTGCATAAGTACACACCATATAAACACGTAAAGCGGTGTTCCAGCCTGGGGGAAAAAAAATGAAAGTCAGCAGCTACAAATCATGTACAGTGCCTTGAAAAAGTATTCACACCCCTTGAAATGTTCCACATTTTGTCATGTTACAACCAAAAACATAAATGTATTTTATTGAGATTTTATGTGATAAACCAACACAAAGTGGCACATAATTGTGAAGTGGAAGGAAAATGATAAATGGTTTCCCACATTTTTTACAATTAAATCTGAGAAAAGTGTTGGGTGCATTTGTATGGCGCCCCCCTGAGTCAATACTTTGTAGAGCTGCCTTTCGCTGCAATTACAGCTGCAAGTCTTTTTGGGGAAGTCTCTACCAGCTTTGCACATCTAGAGAGCGACATTTTTGCCCATTCTTCTTTGCAGAATACCCCAAGCTCTGTCAGATTGGATGGAGAGCGTCTGTGGACAGCAATTTTCAATTCTTGACACAGATTCTCAATTGGATTTAGGTCTGGACTTTGACTGGGCCATTCTAACACATGAATATGCTTTGATCTAAACCAGTGGTTCTCAACTCCGGTCCTCGGGCCCCCCCAACAGGCCAGGTTTGCAAGATAACTGAAATAAATCACAGGTGATATAATTTGCTGCTCAGTGATTGCAGTATTCTAGTCTGCATCTCCCCAAGGTAATACTTAAAATCTGGGGGGGCCCGAGGACCAGAGTTGAGAACCACTGATCTAAACCATTCTATTGTAGCTCTGGCTGTATGTTTAGGGTCGTTGTCTTGCTGGAAGGTGAACCTCTGTCCCAGTCTCGAGTCTTTTTCAGACTCTAACAGGTCTTCCTCTAAGATTGCCCTGTATTTGGCTCCATCCATCTTCCCATCAACTCTGACCGGCTTCCCTGTCCCTGCTGAAGAAAAGCATCCCCACAACATGATGCTGCCACCACCATGTTTCATGGTGGGGATGGCATGCTCAGAGTGATGGGCAGTGTTCGTTTTTTCTGGCACACATAGTGTTTTGCTTTTAGGCCAAAAAGTACAATTTTGGTCTCATCTGACCTGAGCACCTTCTTCCATATGTTTGCTGTGTCCTCCACATGGCTTCTCACAAACTGGGCTTCTTATGGCTTTCTTTCAACAATGGCTTTCTTATCGCCACTCTTCCATTAAAGCCAAATTTGTGGAGTGCATGACTAATAGTTGTCCTGTGGACAGATTCTCCCACCTGAGCCCTGGATCTCTGCAGCTCCTCCAGAGTTACCATGGACCACTTGGCTGCTTCTCTAATTAATGCTCTCCTTCCCCAGCCTATCAGTTTAGGTGGACGGCCATGTCTTGGTAGGTTGGCAGTTGTGCCATACTCTTTCCATTTTTGGATGATGGATTGAACAGAGCTCCGTGAGATGTTCAAAGCTTGGGATATTTTTTTATAACCTAACCCTGCTTTAAACTTCTCCACAACTTTATCCCTGACCTGTCTGGTGTGTTCCTTGGCCTTCATGATGCTGTTTTTTCACTAAGGTTCTCTAACAAACCTCTGAGGGCTTCACAAAACAGTTGTATTTATATGGAGAATAAATTGCACATCTAATTAGATGACTTCTGAAGGCAATTGGCATCCACCCAGATGACATCCATCCTCGGATCCTAAAAGAATTGAGCTCTGTCATTTTAAAGCCATTGTATCTAATTCTTAGGGACTCCTTAATGACTGGAATAATACCACTGGATTGGCATAGGGCCAATGCGGTGCCCATATTTAAAAAGAGATTAACGTTTTTCCATGTAACTATAGACCTTTTAGTTTAATTTCTATGGTTGGGAATATACTGGAGAGTTTAATAAAAGACCACAGACAGCACGGATTCATGAAAGACAGAAGTTGTCTCCATTCCCCACACACGGCTAGACATGTGCTGTTCATTTCGTTCCGAATTAAAATTTGGATGAATTTTTGTTTTTCGGAAATTCGGATGTATCTAAATTTCCGAATTACAATAGTACCAAATTAAACGAATCCGAAATAACGAAAAAAAAAAAAAATCTGACGAAATTTGAATTCAAATAGGTTTTGAATAGTTTTCTAATAATTTTTGAATTCGATTAGTTTTCAAATTTGAATTTGAAAAGTTTTCAAACTCAAATTGTTTTTAAATTTACATGCAAAAGGTTTTTGAATTTGAATAGATTTCCAATTTCCAAAGAGAATACAACAGAATAGAAAATAAAGGAATAGAAAAAAATATAATAGATTAGAAAAGAATATAACAGAAAATATAAGAATAGAATAGAGTAAAACAGAACAAACTAAAATTGGAAATAAAAGAACACAATAGAATATAATAGAAACAAATAGAATAGAATAGAATTACATTACAGAATATAACCATCCTCTAAATTTTGAATTTCTTATAGAATACATTTGAATTTGAATACATAAGAAAAGAATAGAAGAATAGAATAGAAAAAAATAATAGAATAGACTATAATAGAATAGAAAGAATATAACAATTTCCCAAAATTCAAATAGAATCAATTCGAATTTGAATATAATAGAAAAGTGTAGATTAGAATAGAATAGAAAATAACAGTATAGAAATAAACAACAGAATAGAATAGAAACAATATAGCCATCTTCCGAAATTCAAATTTTAAATAAAAAAAATTAAATTTGAACAGAAAATAGAATAGAATAAAATAGAATAGAAAATAAAATAATCAAATATAATAGAAAATAATAGAATAGAAAAGAAAATAATAGAATAAACAAGTAAAAAAAGAATATAATTAAAAAAAAACAATAGAATATAATAGATTAGAATTGAGAGAATATAACCACTTCCCAAAATTCAAATAGAATCAATTCCATTTTGAATAGAATAGAAAATAATAGATTAGAATAGGAAGATGGTTATATTCATTCTATTCTATTCTGTTGTTTTGCTATACTATTGTGCTATTTTCTATTCTACTCTATTCTTTTCTATTCTCTTCAAATTAAAATTGATTCTATTTGAATTTTGAAAATTGGTTATATTATTTCTATTCTATTCTATTATTTTTTTTAATCCTATTCTTTTCTATTTGAATTTCAGAAGATGGTTATAATCTTTCTGTTTTATTCTATTTTTTATTCTATTCTATTCCTCTCTATTCTGTTCTTTTATTTTATATCCTATTTTGTTCTGTTTGCTCTATTATATTGTATTCTTTTATTTTATGGTATATTCTTTTCTATTGTATTCTATATATTTTTTCTATTATATTCATTTATTTTTATATTCTATTTTATTCTCTTTGGAAATTGGAAAACAATTTGAATTTGAAAACTGTTCAAATTTGAAAACAATTCGAATTTGAAAACTATTTGAATGCGAAAACTTTTTGAATTCGAAAACTATTCTAAATTGATTCAAAAACTTTTTGAATCAATTAAAAAACGAATAAACATGGGGGGGAGGGCGCAGGCGCGCAGTGGATCGGAATGGTCGCGTTCTAGACCTGCTCCGCACACGCGGGCCACTCCACTACTGACCCAGCGAGCCACACGATAACTACAGGCCTGCTTTGAGCTCCCATTAGTGCAGGAATGTTTGGGGAATACTCTGAGCTATGGGGCAGACAGAAAAAACCAAACCCTGCACCACGGGAGACCCACAGTGGCGCCTGACCACCAAGATGGGTGACTCGAGAGGTTCCGCCAGCAGCCTACAACAGTTCCCTTCAGCTTTCCAGTCGCAACCAGCTCCGGGATGGCTGGACAAAATCAGGGACGGGAGAAACTGGCGGTCACGGCTAAAAAACTGGCAACAGACCCCCGAAAGGACATTAAAGACCTGGGACAGCACGCAGCCCTCATGGAAGCGAGAATGGACGCAGCCACTACTGTCCTGAATGCCCATGAAACTGACCTGGAGGAACTGCAAGGTGAGATTGCGTTGCTGAGATCGCAATTAGAGGATGCCGAGAACAGGGCCAGGAGGGACAACATTCGCATCAGGGGGCTTCCTGAGAGTATCACAGATCCTCAAGGCTTCATCCTGGCCCTGTTACAAGAACTGGCGCTCGGTGTCCCCGCTGATAGGCTGGAAATTGATTGTGTCCACAGGGCACTGACCAGAGGACAATCAGATGGTCCCCCTAGGGACATTGTCCTAAAATTATTTTTTTTCCGCACAAAGGAAGCTGTGGTGCGAGCAGCTAGGGACAAACTGAATCTTTCCTTCTAGGGGCACCCGTACCAAATCTACGCGGACCTCTCGCAGTCTACTATTGTGAAACGGAGGGCACTGAAACCATTACTACAGGTCCTCCAATCCCATGATATCCGCTATCGCTTGGGGTTTCCCTTTAAGATCCAGTTTGAACACAGGGATACCCCTTTTGAGGCCACCACCTTCCCAGAGCTTAGAAAGTGCCTCGGAGATGCGGGTCTGGAAGTCCCTCAGGAGTTGGGTACTCAAAACCAGGCCCCCTCCCAGCAACCATGCAGTTCCAAGCAAAGAGAGCCTGATCCTGGACAGAGCCCTAGGAATACCAGGTCTCAACAAGCCCAAGCATTCCAACATTTACACTCCCAGATCTTCCACTTCCAAGCAGCTGGATGAAAACTGTTGTTAGGCTTATAGGATGCACCCAATGACTTACTGTCAAATGACAGCCTCTTGTTCTCTCTCCCCAGCCTGCTCCGGGTTGGAGCTTCACTGTTCTTTGCTGAGTTTGTCCTCTCATTTTGTACCTTCAGCGGCAACTCCTATAGCCCAGAATACCATTTGCACCGACTACCTGGGGATGAGTATACTTGTCATGTACCCTACGCGTGCAAACCAAGCTGGACACCTTGATCCCTTCTATCGGCACTCTAAGGAGAGGGCTCATTCTTGTCACCTGTCTGCGAGACATCAACACCTCTCTCCTCGCCTTTTCCCCCTTCACTCCATTGGGATGGACATCTAATCCGTCATTGTAGGATTCATCCAGGTACCCTAAATTTCTACAAACTTACTTTTTTTTGTTTGCACCCGAGTGTCATGGCCGCCTGAGCGGGGGTCCACCTCCCTGGATGGACTCCCTAAAGACACCAGCTGGACCTTCTGTCTTCTGAATTTGGGCCTGGTCTTGTCCATATACTAGTAGGAGCGCTTTTCCCTTTGGTCCTGACTGAGGTAGCTCCCTTGCAGAACTTTTGGAACTGACAGGCACATAGCTGTCCATGCCCTTGGATCACGATGCGGTTTCCTGGACAGATTGAATGGCCTAGGTCACATGCCAGAGTCCCAGTTTGTTCTATGCTTCAATGTTATATGTTTGGGTTAGTTAGTTTGTCTACTTTAATATGGCAGCGCTGGTGCCTCTCGTCGCAGGACATTTGGCTAGTTGCACTTGCATGGTATGATTGGCACCAGTGATTGCTCAATATGACGAGAATGTTTATTCTACTATATCACAATGCACTAATGTGGTGTTGGAATGGTGGTCTTCCCGGGGTTGTGGAGGTCGGATGCAACTTTTTCTTCACCCTTTTGGGTGGGGTCCACGCTCCCCCCCTGATCTGGCACTGTCCTCCGCTCTGCTCTAATTTCTTCCCCCATCCCCCCCCCCTCTTCCCTCCCATACCCCACTCCTCCTTCTCCCTTTCCTCTACCCTTTTCTTCCGCCTGCTCTTGCCTCTTCTCCCCTTCCCTCTCTATACCCTCCTCTTCTTTTCCCTTCTTCCTTCACCCGTCCTCCGCACCCCCCGGGTGGAGACACATTTCTCAAATAACCCCCTCCGGGGTGACATAAACCATTGTTGTTGGTTGTGTTTTTAGTTTCACGCTCTTGCTGGGCCTCGGTGGGGGTGGAGCAATGGTGGATCGTGAGATTGGTCCATGCGACCTGAGCCCACGCCAACGCACTTTCTTACAAAAAATATTATTTTTCTTATATAGTGGGTTAATTGTTATATTACCTCAAATATACATTTATTTGGCTACACGATGGTACAGTCTATGGTTGAATCACGGTCGAGTTGAATAAATATTTTTCCTAAGTCAGTTGTCTGGTGCGCCCGCTGCTTCGGACTCACGGGGACCCTCGGGTAGGGCGGATCCCTGCGACACTGGGGATCTAGCCGTACACGACACAGCTCCGCAACATTTTCTATTACATGTTTTAACAGTTTAATAGCTGGTTTATACTACTGAGTATTCCTACCCCCTCTTTTTTTTCTCTTTTTCTCCCCCCTCATGCAGGTTCTGATTTCTACTTAATGTTTATGTTGGTCAGGGGTTCAACATCGCCCGGGTTGACCCATGCACCCCCCTTTTTTTTCTCATCAGCTAGGTGGTCGGGCACTTGTTTTCCTGGCCCCCCGGCAGTCGATGGCTTCTAGCATAACTCGGCTGGGGCCTTTTTTTGTTCCCACCAACTTTTTCTTTGTCTTCGCCTATTTGTCTTCTCCTATAACTTAAGGTTTCCTTTCTCTATACTCTCTTCTATTTTTCCTTTGCACTTTCCCTTCCCCAGGGTTTTTCAACGGAACATTCTTCTGTGTCAGCCTATTGCCGCATTTTCAGAACCCATGGCTCTTAATTGGCTCTCTTTAAATGTTCAGGGTCTTAACTCTCCTCAGAAGAGAACTAAGGTATTTCGATTCCTACGCTCTATATAATAGATATTGCCTGCCTACAAGAAACACATTTTGCATCCTCGTCGGTTCTGCGATATTTCGACGCACGCCCCAAGTTTTCCATGCCTCGGCCACGGAAAAGAGGCGAGTGGTCATGGTGGCCTTCCAGAAAAGAGCTCCCTTCATGTGCCATAGGTCCATTACAGACCCGCAGGGCCGCTATCTGTTGCTGTCTGGTACTCTGATGGATGCGGAGGTGATGATCTTTACTTACTATGCAACCAACGAGAGGCAGCTCCCCTTTATAACACACCTTTTTGCTGGGATACAATCCCACCTGAAGGGCATGTTGCTTTTGTGTGGGCATTCTAACCTGGTTCTCAACACAAAACTTGACCTTTCCTCTCCGTGTCCCTCACAGTCAGCTAGCGCCTCTAGGGCATATCGTGATTTGGTAGACAAATGGGGCCTTGTGGACATCTGGAGGGAGGTCCACCCAGTCACGAGGGATTACACCCTCTTCTCTCACCCGCATGCAAACTACACCCGTATCGACCATGTGTTCACCCTAAAACAGTTTCTCCCCCAGACCGCATCTGCTTCGATTTTGACGGTACCTTGGTCGGACCACGGCCCTATTTTGGTTACATGTAGGTCCCTATTGCTCAGGCCCCCATTAACCTTCTGGTGCCTCAACGACTCTATCCTTTCTCGCTCTACAGTTCTAGAGGAACCTCGCATCTGATAAACCGAGTATTTTTCCCTCAACAAGGGCTTGGTTGATCCCCCCCATTACTCTGTGGGAGGCTTACAAGACTGTCATTAGAGGCCATCTGATACAAATGGCATCTAGGCGTAGAAGAGAGAGGTTGGCTCACATAGCATGTCTAGAATCAGAGTTGGAGGGGGCCACCACCCTTCTGAAACAAAATCCCACTCAGCCCCACCGAGATAAGGTGGAAAATCTTAGGGCGGACCTCGATATATGCCTGACAGATAAGGCGGAGCACCATCTCTGCTGTACCAAGCAAAGATTTTACTCTAACAACAATAAGATAGGCTCAATGCTGGCCAACAAGCTCAAATCTTTTGACCTAGACGCCCGGCCTTCTCACTTAAGACTAGGTTTCAGATACGCACTGTTAATCCGGTCAAAATTCTCAACGAATTCCAGCCCCACTTATCTAAGCTGTACTCCGCTTTGGAGACCCGCTCCTCCGTAGATGCAGATGGGTTTTTGGCTGATTCCTCTCTCCCGGCCCTGTCGGATGCACAGCGCGATGCATCGGGAGCCCCAATTACGGAGCTAAAAGTGCACCAGACCATCAAGGAACTGCAGGTCCATAAACGCCCAGGCCCTGATGGCTTCACAGCTCTTTTTTATAAAAAGCTGCCTGACGTGGTGGTGACGCCCCTAGCCTCGATGTTCAACAGTCTTAGGGATGGCAACAGCCTGACCTCCAACTCCCTAAAAGCTAACATAGTAATGATACCAAAGCCAGATCAGGATACACAAACCTGGGCCAACTTCCGCCCAATATCCTTACTAAACGTGGATCTTAAATTGTTATACAAAATTCTTGCATCTCGGCTGAATAAGGTAATCCACTTCCTTATCCATAAGGATCAAGTGGGCTTTTTCTCACTGCGTCAGGCTGCGGACAATGTTCGACGTACAATTCTCCTTACTCACTATGCTCATCAGAGGTCGAAGCAACTAATGTTGCTGTCTCTAGACCTTTGCAAGGCCTTTGACACGCTATCTTGGACCTATTTATGAGTGGTGTTGTGCTGCAGGGGGCTGGGCGACGGTTTCTTGACCTGGTTTGACTCGTTATACAGTGTTCCTTCGGCCTCAATGAAATACATGGGCTATGAATCTCCCACTTTCCCCATCAGACGCGCCACAAGACAAGGCTGCCCCCTCTCTCCGCTCCTATTCATTATCGCCTTGGAGCCTTTGGCTGCTCACCTAAGGGCTAACCCAAATGTCAAAGGAGTGGAGCTGGCCGGCGTGGCACACAAGTTGGCGCTGTTTGCGGATGACATGCTCTTGTATATACCCTCCCCACTAACGACTTTACCTAATCTTTTATCGCTTATGAACCACTTTGCCACCTTTTCCGGTCTCCACATCAACCTGACTAAATCCTTAGCCTTAAATGTTTCCTCGCCTGACCCCCTTAAAGACTCGATACGTGAGCAGTTCCTATTCCTATGGCCATCCTCCCTCCCATACTTGGGGGTTCACCTCACCACTTCTTTCCCGTCTTTATACGCTGCTAACTTCCCCCTTCTCATTTCCTCTTTGAAGGGTTTGTTGGACAAGTGGGGCATTCCTTTGATCTTGTGGTGGGGTCGCATTCACGCTGTTAAAATGTCCTACTTGCCCAAATTACTCTATTTCTTTAGGGTCCTCCCCGTCCCCATTCCTCCGCATGTCATCCGCATTCTACAGCGCCAAATCCTAAAATTTATCTGGGGTAGAGCGTGCCCAAGGCTTAATCGATCCCTCCTGTACGCCCCAAATGTCAGGGGTGGATTGGGTGTCACCATTCTGGCTTATTACTATAAGGCCGCTCAGATAGCCCCGATCGCTCAGCTCTATGCGGGCAATACTGCACCGCTGTGGACCTTCATTGATATGATGGACACAGATCCAATTCCTCTCTCATCCATACCATGGATCCCTCCCCCGCATCATCCAAAGCAGCTCAACCCCATCCTGGCCCACGCTCTTTCGGTGTGGGATTCTATAAAGTACTCCGCAGGCTTAATATCACCCCACCTCCCTCTTTCACCATTGCTAAACTGTCCCTTGTTCCCTCCAGGCTTGGAGGACCCGCATAGTTTCCGATGGTAGACTGAAAGAGGTTTCACCACGGTCCGTTCCCTCCTTACCCCCAGAGGAATCTACTCTTAGCAATACCTCCGAGACTCCCATGAAATTCCTGAATCGGAACGCTTCCGATACGCACAAATCCGTCACTTCTTGGAATCTCTAACGAAATGTCATGAACATCCGCTATTGCCCACAGCTTTTGAGACCCGATGCAGAACCAGTCCCACCACCCAGGGCCTGATTTCTTTGCTGTACTCCTCCATATTGAACAATACCGGACGGCGTACCATAAGGTCAAAAGGCTGTGGATCAGGGTCTACGCATTGATCCATACATTAACTTAAGGAAAGACCCATGAGAAGCACTCTTACATAGGCCTATTGCGGACGCGACTCGGCGAGAGCGGGCCCTAATTACTCACATTTTCATGGCAGCGAAACAAATGATCATCGTGGAAATCACCGCTCCTTAGTTTTGAAGAAGTCAAAAATAGGATTCATGGTACGCTCATAAATGAAAGGCTGATGACGATCCTAGAAAATAAAATGGACAAATTCCAGCGGATATGGCAACCCTGGATTGACTACTTTCTGCCTTCTCAGATGACTTCCCGCTTTTTGGAACTCTAAGGGTTCCGCTTATTCTAGCTTGAAAACCCCTGGGGTATATCCACCACTCCTTTTCCTTTTCTACTTTCTACTTTTCTTTCTCTACTTCTTCTACCCTTGGTTTTTATCTATCTTTCCCCCTATTTTCCTGAGTTCTGATCTCTACCTGATCAGCGCAGGCCATGGCCCTTTACCCACAAACCCCCTAAACCCCCCCTTTTTTTTTTCTTTTCCCCCCTTGGGCCAGGCCCTTCCCCATCATACATTAACAGTGCTACATTTCGCAGACCATACGATATTGCTCTGATTGTCAGGATGTTATCTTTGTAATATGATTATTAGTCTGACTCACTCGATCAGACGTAAACCTTCCCTACACCATGCCTTAATACGGTATGCGAGAACTGCTACAGCTGCTGCTTATTGGGGGAACGTTTGAAGTTTCCCAGTGTATATATTTTATGACTAGATGAAGATCTGACACCTTTTTGTATGTGTATTGTACACATTCCCCTTTCTTTCTTGTTATATTGAAAATATTCAAATAAACGAAACAAAATTTTCGTTCTGCACATGTCTACACATGGCTAATGTGTAAGGTAACGTCTACAGGCTTGGAAAGATCAGTTTGTAAATGGATAGAAAAGTGGCTAAAAGACTGAATTCAGAGAGTAGTGGTTAATGATTCATACTCTGAATGGTCTAAGGTTATCAGTGGTGTACCCCAAGGTTCAGTGTTGGGACCCTTACTTTTCAATATAGTTATAAATGATATAGGGTCTGGGATTAAAAGTACCATTTCAGTGTTTGCAGATGACACCAAGCTATGAATAATGTCCTTACAGGATGTCTCCAACTTACAAGCAGTATGAGCTCAATGCTCTGTCTAATTGGGCGACTATGTGGCAAATGAGGTTTAACATTGATAAATGTATAGTTATGCATTTGGGGGCTAAGAATATGCATGCATCGTACATACTAGGGGGAGTAAAACTGGGGGAACCCATAGTAAAGAAGGATCTGGGGGGTTTTGTAGATAATAAGCTTAATAATGGCATGCAATGCCAAGCTGCGGTTTCCAAAGCAAGCAAAATCCTTTCTTGTATTAAGAGAGGTATGGACTCCAGAGATAGAGACATCATTTTGCCCCTGTACAAATCATTAGTAAGACCTCATCTGGAATATGCAGTTCAGTTTTGGGCACCGGATCTCAAAAAGGATATCGGGGAACTGGAGAAAGTTCAGAGAAGGGCAACCAAACTAATAAGAGGCAAGGGGGAGCTCAGCTATCGGGAAAGATTCAAGAAACCGAATTTATTCTCTCTTGAGAAGAGGAGATTAAGGGGGGATATGAACAACATGTACAAATACATAAGTGGTCCATATAGTGAACTTGGTGTTGAGTTATTCACTTTAAGGCCATCACAGAGGACAAGGGGGCACTCTTTACGTCTAGAGGAAAAAAGATTTAATCTCCAAATATGGAAAGTTTTCTTCACCATAAAAGCTGCGAAAATGGGGAAAAGACTTCCTACAGAGGTGGTTCTCGCCAGCTCAGTAGATTGCTTTAAGAAAGGCCTGGATTCTTTCCTAAATGTGCATAATATAATCGGGTACTAACATTTATAGGTAAAGTTGATCCAGGGAAAATCCGATTGACTCTCGGGGGATCAGGAAGGAATTTATTCCCCCGCTATAGCAAATTGGATCATGTTTTGCTGGGGTTTTTTTGCCTTTCTCCGGATCAACTGTGGGTGAAGGATTATGTACAGTATATTGGATTGTATGGTTATATATATTTTTTCTTTTTTTTATTAGTTGAACTAGATGGACTTATGTCTTTTTTCAACCTGACTAACTATATGTAACTATGTAATTGGTTCCACTATATTGTGGTTAGGGGTATCAAAGTAAAGGGGGCTGAATATAAATTTCAAAAACCATTTATCATTTTCCTTCCACTTCACAATTATGTGCCACTTTGTGTTGATCTATCACATAAAATCCCAATAAAATACATTTACAATTTTGGTTGTAACATGTATTTAACAAAATGTGGAAAATTTCAAGGGGTATGAATACTTTTTCAAGGTACTGTAGCTGCTGACTTTTAATATAAAGACAGGGAGCCCGCGATGTTGGCACCCCAGCCAATTTTCGGATCGGCTCTCGGGTGCTGTCGCTGCCATTCGTGGTGAGGGAAATCGGCAGTGAAGCCTTTCAGCTTCACAGCCGGTTCCCTACGCACTATGCTTTCTAACTGGCCTGGCAGCGGAGGAAGGAGGAGGGGGGCCGAACTTCCGAGGCTCCCTCTCTTGGAAGTGGGGACGGGTACTTGTCAAAAACAGGTACCCATTCCTCCCTGAGAGGTGCCATATGTGGCACCGGAGGGGGGGAAGCAGATCAGCGGAGCTTCTACTTTTGGGTGGAACTGTGCTTTAAGTTGGAAAAGTAAAGCTGCGCTTACCCTATGTGCAAAATCCATGCGCAAAACGTAAAAAAATAAGATATACTGATGATATACACCTAATGTACTACTTTTGTTTAAAGTTTATATCAAGTACCATAATCAGTATAAAGGTGCCCAGTGACAGTTAATGAAATGTGCAAAATTCATATAAAGTTCATAAGTCCATTCAAAAGGAGTGTTGTTGGTGAACTGCAACAAATCACGTTGGCTTGGAGTTGTTGCAGTTTACCAACAATACACCTTTAGAATGGACTTATGAACTTTATATGAATTTTGCACTTTACATTGAATGCATTAAGGTAAAAAATTTTTAGGCTTTACAACCACTTTAAGGCAATAAAAAGCGCATTTATTATCTTTAACACAGGAGCCTGCAAAGCATTACACCTGCAATTAGTGGATTGAGGGTGCAATGTCAGGATCCTGCACATGCTTCCTCCAGCTTTCTGCCCATATCTCTCAACTTGTAGGCAGGTGTAGTCTATATTCTCCACTGCAGGTAGTGCTCAGCTGTAGTGGGCGATGCAGCTAGGGGAGGAAGTCGAGATTGTTTCTTTATGATTTCTTTGGTCACCTGGAGCAGTGATCGGGTTGGATGCGCTGGACCCAGGTGACCCTGGTGGCCATTTTGGGTCAACTGAGTGGCTAGTGTAGGGACAGGTCACCCATCTGTCAGGGACAGCACTAGAGGTAGGGAAAGGTTCAGGTAGAGTAGGGACTATGTTTACCTTGTCAGGAAGCTTTGCCATTGGGTTGTTGGATCAGCCAGGCCACACTCCGCTCCTCGTGGCAGACACCGTTGGCAGCGGGGAATCTACACACCATTGTCTCTGCTCTGAACTGTTTACGTTATCTCGGTCGGGTAGACCTCCCTGCCGGGCCTGTTTGGGCTATTTTGCTATTTCTGCAAAACACAATTTTTGATAAATTGGAACTGTGTGTGCTTATTGCTTGCCACACCACACTGCGCCTACCCAACAAATGAACTATGATTATGCCAAGTCAGTCTGCCTTGGTGTAAAATAGGACTTTTCACAGATCTCTGTGAATGAATGACGCAGCTGTGCAGGACGGGCCCCACACAGCTGTGCCATCTTTAAATGTGACTGTGGCTGCAGGTGAGAGGAACCTCTGCCCACTGTCACAGGAAGGGGGGGTGCAGAACATGTTACACCCTAAATAAGGGTGTAGCATGTTCAAAAGGTGAACTTATCCTTTAAGTCCTAGGGTAGAGAAATAATGAGTAATAAAGGTTTAAGTTTAGTTAATCCTACAATGTTTGCTCTCTGAATGCATGAGCCAAATTATTGTATTGTTTCAGCCAATCAAATGTCTAAGTCACTTGATTTAGGAACTAGGTATAGACTATCATGGTAAAACCATAGATGGTTTCATGATCATTGTGGTTACTGGAGCAATGGAAAATGAAGCTAAATATTATTGCAACTGTTTCCTGCCAGGAGCAAAGGGGGACTCCGGGGCAGCTGGACCTTCCGGGCCACCAGGTATGGTTTTAGATGTATTTATTTGTCACACCTTTTGTATGTCAGAACAAACGGACACTTTGATTTCACCTGTCAGACAACTGCTTGGTTTTGTACCAACTGAATTACACACCACACTGTGCCTACCCAACAAATGAACTATGATTATGCTGATCAGCACACTCATAGTCTATTGAGAACTTCAAGTCAGTCTGTCGTGGTGTAAGATGGGACTTGTAGTTTATTTATTCACAGATCTCTGTGAATGAATGACGCAGCTGTGCAGGCAGAACCCCACACAGCTGTGCCGTCTTCAAATGTGACTGTGGCTGCACGGGAGAGGAACCTCTGCCCACTGTCACAGGAAGGGGGGGGGGGTGCAGAACATGTTACACCCTAAATAAGGGTACAGCCTGTTCAAAAGGTGAACTTATCCTTTAAGTCTAAGGGTAGAGAAATAAGGAGTAATAAAAGTTTAAGTTTAGTTAATCCTACAATGTTTGCTCTCATTGAATGCATGAGCCAAATTATTGTATTGTTTCAGCCAATCAAATGTCTAAGTCAGTTAATTTAGGAACTAGGTATAGACTATCATGGTAAAGCCATCCATGGTTTCATAATCATTTTGGTTACTGGAGCAATGGAAAATGAAGCTAAATATTATTGCAACTGTTTCTTGCCAGGAGCAAAGGGGGACTCCGGGGCAGCTGGACCTTCCGGGCCACCAGGTATGGTTTTAGATGTATTTATTTGTCACACCTTTTGTATATCAGAACAAACGGACACTTTGATTTCACCTGTCGGACAACTGCTTGGTTTTGTACCAACTGAATTACATGCATAAAAGACTAATAAAAAGGGCAACTGCAGCTATTGATATGGTGTGTATAAGTAGACAGCATATAAACACTTAGGTCGTAAAAGAAAAGCTGCGCGTACCCTATGTGCAAAGGCTGTGTGCAAAAAATAGTATTCACCTAATGTACTGCGTTTGTTTAAAGTGTACATCAAGCATCATATCAATATAAAGGTGCCCAGTGACAGCTAATGTAAAGTGCCAGTCAATAAACAGTGCAAAATTCAGATAAAGTGCATAAGTCCATTCAATAGGAGTGTTGTCGGTGAACTGCAACAAATCACTTTGGCTTTGAAGTTTTGTTGCAGATCACCAACAACACTCCTATTGAATGGACTTATGCACTTTATCTGAATTTTGCACTTTTCAATAATTCACACTTTTCATTAGGTAGAGCATTTAAAATACTTGATTTTCTGTCCTTTTACCTGCAATATTCAAAGTTGGTTTTAAACCCCTAATACCACCTTAACCACTTAAGACCATAAGAATTTACCCCCTTAATGACCAGGCCATTTTTTGTGATACGGCACTGCGTTACTTTAACTGACAATTGCGTGGTCGTGCGACGTTGTACAAAACAAAATTGATGTCCTTTTTTTCCCACAAATAGAGCTTTCTTTCGGTGGTATTTGATCACCTCTGCAGTTTTTATTTTTTGTGCTATAAACAAAAAAACAGCAACAATGTTTAAAAAAAAATTTTTTTTTTTACTTTCTGTCAGTGTTAATTTCGTTGAATAAAACTGACTAAAACATTTTCGTCGTCTAACTTAAAGTGCAACTAAACCCACAACAGTGAAATCGGTCTGTATATGCAGCATATCAAGCTTGTTATGCTCACTGGGGAACTTAAGGGGTTAATCCTCAGCATTGTGTAAAAAAAGACTGTTTTATCCCATATGGATAAGATACTTCCCTCCTGCACTGTCAATCTGGGAAAGTCCATATAATACACAGCAGGGTGGTAAAGCTGCACATGCTCAGTTTAGTCTATTATGCTGGATAGAACATTTCCTGATTCAGTTGAACTGTTCAGGTCGCATGATATTGCTATCGCACATGTGGGCATGTATACAGGCTGTAGTGGAAATCTCCTCCTACTTGAACACACAGCTATGGACAAACTGTGTTGGTTATCAGGAAACCATGGTATACAGATCATCCCAAAAGGTATATAGTGGCAGTATTTAAATGTAAAAAGAAGATTTATAAGCCGTGAGCACTGTTGGGGGGGGGGGGGGGGTAGATTAA
>BLSH010467762.1:126631-144771 GCA_018402905.1 Glandirana rugosa | reverse complement strand
GTGTAGAACAAACTGAGACATAAAGAAAACATCACGGGAGGATCAAACCCATGATCACTCACATATATCAAAAACCGAGATAGACGAATTGTCTTCTCGACTGTCCATATAAATGTACGACAGACGAATAGTCTCTCGGACTAAATTCATTCCAGACGAGACACACGAGACCACGACAAAGTACACCGGACCTCTACAAAATGGGACAGGTCATCATACCCAAGGATAACTTGTCTCCCTCTTTTGGAGTCGGTCACTGTCGTCCACATAAACCCCCACCAAGACTGGTCGATCGTCCCCTCACCACTGGGTGACGTAGAACCCACTTGTGGCACCACTCCCCTGCTAGCTGGTCAGAACCACCCCCAAATACACCTGCTGTCACTGGCTGAGGTTTTCTCCCTCTGTTCAATAGGAACCCATACTACTGGACAGGGTAAAACATCTCCAGGCCACATGAAACAGCACCAGAGCACACAGAGCAGACCTTACTTAAATCAGGCTCTCTGATAAGCAGACAGCATGTAAATATACCTGTCAGCTCTTCTGTTAAGCAGATAGAGCCAAAAACTATATACACTCACTAGTACCCAAACTAGGAGGGCACTACAAAAGAAATACAGAGTCAAACAAGATGTGACTAACAATGATAGGCCAAACAGTTTTTGTAACACATCTGTAAGAGACACAAAACATGTTGTAAGATCTGAGAGAATGTGCTTAGTAAGTTAGTAACAGAGTTAGGTAAGGCCGAACCCTGAATAAGCTGGAAATACTCTGTTAAAGTGGTTGTCAACTCGTGACAACCACTTTAACCTACAGGTAAGCCTATATTAATGCTCACCTGTAGGTGCCCTGCATATTTCCCAAACCTGCATGGTTCAGGAGATATGCAGTGTACTAGATATGCTGACGTAATTTCGCCACATGCGCTTAATATACCTAGAGTCAGCCCAGCTGCAGAGGAGTTTTTGGGTGGAAGAACTGGAGATGAAGTGCTAGGCTGTCGGGGCCTTTGAGGGAGATCCCTAGTCTGGGGAAGCCTGAGAAGACTGGGAGGTCTGAGATGGGTGCAGAGCCAGCAGAGAGGACTGTGGTGTCATGGGCAGTGGAGTTGGGCAGCAGCAGCCAGGAGGGCTGGCAAGGCCTGAAGAGGGATGAGTGGAATCAGTAGTCCACCATTTGGGACAGCTAGCACTGAACTTTCTACACTTAAAGGGGCCCACAGTCACTGACCACAAAGGGCATTCTTTTTTTTTTTTGAGGTAATCTTTATTTAACATTTTACACCTTTTTAAAAGCACCATACATTCTACAAATTCCCATTCACCCCCATTTCTAATAGATTGATCTACTATTCCCACACCAGCACCTCTCTGCACCACTCTAAGACCTCTATTTCCCCCCTATTCCTTTCTCCTCTCTTACGGTCAGCTGTTCCTCCTGAGCTCTTGTATCTTAATTCCCAGGACTTTCTATTTTAATTCTTTCCACCCTTTCTAGTACATCCTGTTGTTTCCATTTCTACCTCTTTCGCTAGTTCTATTCAGCCAGGATCTCCAGATTTTCCTATTCTCTTCTCTGTTACTTCTTTTCATGAATATATGCTCTTCGTTACCCACCATCTTCTCCATTTCCTTAAGCCATCTCGATTTCGTTGGAGGGTTTTCTGCCCCCCAGTTTCTCGCTATCAATTTCCTCGCTATAAATAGACTTCTAATTATCGGCATTTGTTTCCTTGCTGACACCATATTTCTTTCTATGTATCCTAATATACACAATATCGGGGTTGCTCTCAAGTCAGTTTTGAAAGTCTTATTTATTATATCCATAATTTCTGTCCAATAGCGATATTATTTTGGGCATCCCCGCACCATATGGATTAGGTTGCCGTTTTTGTCTCCACACCGGGGGCACTTCAAATCTAGCCTATGTCCATATCTGAACAGCCTTTGCGGTGTATAATATGCCCTATGAAATAACATCAGATGTGAAACTCTCTGAGATGGGGATAGTGACACTTGCGGTCCCACTTCCAATATTCTCACCCATTGTTCTTCCGTTATTCCTCCCACATCTCTATCCCACTTATTCCTGCATACTAGTTCCTCTTTACCTTTTATTACTACTTCACTTACGGGTCCATATATCCCTGCTATTATTCCCTTAGTCTGGTTTGCATTTATCAAGTTATGCATTACAGTTAGCTCACACCATTTCAGTGGTTCTTTATTAAACTGTCTATCGAGGGCATGTCTTATTTGTAAATATACATAAAAGGATTTTCTTGTCAATCCATATTCTTCACTTATCTCTTGAAATGACTTGAGGGTTGTTTCTTTATAGAGTTCAATTAGCCGTATTACTCCTTGTCTTTCCCATTCTTTATTCATTTCCACCCTTACCAATTCTTGTAGATTGCTATTATCCCATATTGGTGAGAACTCTGTGAACCCTTGATAGTCCAGTAGTTTTTTAGCCGTTTCCCACAGTTTTTTTTATTCAATTTAAAGGTAGGGGTTTCAAATGGGAAATGTCCTGCCTCCAGGGCCTCTATTCACGATCTATATTTTGTTTCCGTATGCATCAGCTTCATATTTATATCTCCACCCTCTACGGTGTTTCACCCTCTCAAATACACTGATTGTGCTGCCAAAAAATAGCACCACGGGTGGGGTACCGCAAGACCTCCTTTGCATTTGGGACGCTGCAACACTCTCAGCCCTATCCTGGACTGCTTCCCTTTCCATATTAGCTCTCTGAATACGGTTTCCACCCTTTGGAACCAGCCCTTGGGTATCGACACGGGCGCATTCTGCAGAACGTGCAGGAGCTGGGGGAGCCATGTCATCTTAATCAAGTTGCATCTGCCTGCTATTGACAGCGGTAGGCGGCTCCACACCCTGATCTTATCTTTAAATTTTCCAATGAGCCTTACCAGATTATCCTTGATGTATTGGTTTGGGTTTTTGGTTATATACGCTCCTAAGTATTTGATTTTATCCACCAGCTGGATCTTCAGGTAGTTCTTATTGACCCTGAGTCTACCCTTATCAACTGGCAGAAGACTTGATTTCTCCCAGTTTATTTGTAGCCCTCAGATTCTCCCGTATTCCTCTGTTATGTCTAATACTGCTTCCAGGGAAGACTGCATATCTCCCAGGAACATCAAGAGATCATCTGCGTATAACGCTATTTTTTCTTCCCCTGATGTTCTCTGAAATCCCCCGATCTTCTTTGAGGCCCTGATCACTATGGCAAGTGGCTCTATCACTAGGGAAAAGAGCAAGGGTGACAAAGGACACCCCTGCCACGTTCCCCGTACTAAAGGAAAAGACTCTGAAAATGTGTTATTTATTTTTAATTTAGCCCTCGGTTTTCCGTATAGCAATCTCAGCCACCCCACAAATTCTGGACCAAAACCAAAGCTGGCCAGCACCTGCCATAGTATAAAATGCTTTGATAATATCTAGTGCCAGAATGGCTCTTGAACCTACATTAGATGTTGGAATCTGCATGTTTAAGTATGCCCGCCTTATATTGGTGTTAGTGGCCCGCCCTGGCATGAATCCTGACTGATCGGGATGTACATATCTCGCTATTATTCCCGCCAATCTAGAAGCCAACACCCCGCCAGAATCTTAACATTCGCACCTAGAAGGGATATTGGTCTATAGGAGGATGGGCATAGCGGATCCTTCCCTTCTTTGGGGAGGACTATAATTGTAGAGTCTAGCATGGAGTCTGGTAGTTTACCTGGCATTGTTAAATACCTTCAAAAGCATCGGGGTCAGAGCTTCTCCATATTTTTTATAAATTTCTGATGGTAGACCCTCTGGCCCTGTGCCTTCTGGTTTGACATTAGTTTGATGGTCTCCTGCAGCTCCTGTTCCATTATTGGGGCTCCCAATCTCTCCCTGTCATCATCCGAGAGGCACGGGATCTCAACTCTCTGAAAGAAATCCCACGTCTCCCCTTCTACGTCCTGTTCCCGGGTACTATAGAGTGTCTTAAAAAACGTTTAAATTCTGTTCTAATTTCTTGATTATGTGTTGTAATTCTTCCCTCTTCTGTTTTTATTGAATTTATTGTAGATGTAGGGCCACTGCTTTTTGCTAAACTGGCCAACAGGTGCCCTACACTCTCCCCATCTTCAAAAAAGTCTTTTTGCCGGAACACCCTCTTATTTTCTGCCTTAGTTAACAGTACCTGGTTATATTTTTCCTGTTCCTCTACCCAGACAGACAGTTTCACCTCTGTTGGATCTTCTATATAATGTTTCTCCGCCTCTGAGACTCTGTGCATTGCTACCCTTTCTTTCTCCCTGGGCTGCTTCTTTATTTTGGATACTTTCTGTATCATTATCCCTCTCAAATAGGCTTTAAGTGAATTCCACACTATACTCAACTTTGCAGAACCTTCATTTCTACCTATATACTCCTTTATCTGCTCTGATATTTTCTTCCGAATCCCCTATTAGTTCTAGCCAGAATGGATTTAACTTCCATTCCCTCTGCTTACGGTTTTCTCTTTCTTTTACCGCCACGACCGATGGAGAGTGGTCCGAGATCCCTCTGGACATGCATCTAATACTACCGAGCTGTTCCACCATCAGCTCATTCCCCAGTGCCATGTCTATTCTAGACAGGGAGCTGTGGGTCTTTGGAAAACACAAGTATTGTTGTTCCAGAGGGTTCTTTAAACGCCATAAGTCTTAAATCTATTTCATTTAATAAGTGAGCTAATGCATTTCCTTGCCCTCGATTACTTTGCATTTTACTTGGATACCTGTCTAGTCTCTCACACAAAACCGCATTCAAGTCCACTACCACCAAGATCTGGATCCTCGGCTTATCTGAAATGAATGCTATTAGCCTATATAGTATTTCTGGTTTAAAAGGGAGTGGGATATATATGTTAGCTATTATATTCTCCTTATCCTCAATAGAGCAATATAGAAATATGTACCAACCGTTATTATCTATCCTTACCATCTTACTAGAGAATACAATGAGGTGTAAGTTGAGTGATATTGTGTCTGGAAGCTTTTATGTTTCAGATATTTAGTTGTTTCCTTTATTAGATGTGTCTCTTGTAGGCAGACTATTGCTGCTTCATATGTCCTAATTGCGGCAAAGATTACTCCTCTTTTCTTCCTATCGCCCAATCCTCTAATGTTCCATGAGCATACTTTACTCCATTCAGCCTGCATGTTCCCTAATAGATTCCTTATACCACCCAACCATTTTTAGCCACCTTTTAGTGTGCGCTCTTAGTGCTATATTCTTTCTTATCATTGTTACATACCGTGCCCTTTTATTTTCTTCTAATGACAAAATCATTCTCAGTTTCCGTCTTATTTGTGGTGCACATATACTCCTTTCACTCAATCCTTTAATCACACACCCATACGACGGTCTCCTCCCCACCCGCCGAGGGGGTTGTGGGGAGGTCGGGACAGAGAGCGACCCCCCATTTCACATTTCCGACCCTTCTTGGGTCCACCTACAGGGCTATTATAGTGACCTAAACAACCTAAATTCACACATTGCAAATTCACATTTTTTTTGGAGCCCTAAACGGAACCCTATGTGCTCTTTCTACCACAAAAAGGGGTGAAAATACTTCTTTCCCAAAGTTCTCAGTAAGCCAGTTCTCAATGAACCCTATAGGATTAGACCCTTCACATCCCTCAGGAAGTCCAACTTTTCTCAAATTGTTTCTTCTCAATCTATTTTCTATATCTTCAACTTTAATTAAATATGGGTCTATTTTCTTTTCCATTATCTGTATTTCTTTCTTTTTGCTGGTTCAGATCGTCTTCTATCTGGCTTATCCTTCCTTCCATTTCCGTAACTTTTTCCCGTGTTTTTTGTGCATCATGTCTTATCAGACACACTTCCTCTTTAAGACTTTTCAATTGCTCATTCATCCCCAGCATCATGGTTTTACAAGAATTTATTGCCTCTAACACTTCCCTCATCGTTGGTTCCACCTCTGCCTCCGTGTTACCTTCAGCAGCCGACTGCGTTGGCTCTACTCTCTGATCTGCTTTTGTCCCCGTTCCCTGACTTTTTAGAGTTGCTGACCCCCCTGCTGAGTTTTTGGAGTTGCTGACCCCCCTTTGCAGGCGAGTGAGCAAATTTTTTGAATTTGGCAGCTGCTTGACTCATCTTTTCTTTACCTTTATCCTTAGCCATGCTTTGCGCTCCTTCTTGTAGCACTACCTCTTCCCCTTTTTTTTTTTTTGACATAATAACCAAGTCACAGTTAATCACCAGTAGGTTGGTTTGCCACTTAATTCGCCTACAGGTTATATAAGGGATCCTATCTCCAAGGGAGGAGGGGAAATCTTTTGCTGGAGAGCTGCTTGTGAATTTTTATAATTTCTTATTGCTCCGTGACTCGGAGGGGTTTTTTACTCCCTCCTATCTTGTATAACTTATAACTGTTGCTGTATGTTGAATGGTTTCAATTAATTCAAGAGAACTCAAGAGAAAAAAAAAATCAAGAACTTCTTTTCTTTTCCTTTTCTTCTTCCTTAAAGCCAAAAAGAAGGTGTATGATATTTACTCCCACCCAAGGCAGGGTTCACGCTTCTTCAGCAGTCAGCCACTGCACCTTTAAAATAGTGCTGTATGAGGGGTATGTACCCAGCGCAACATTGTATGATGTCCCATATAGTGCACCTTGTAAATGCCACTGCAACAAACAAGGGGGGAAATGAAGTTTTTAAAGTGCCCTAATGCACCATGTTTAACATAGAAGATCCTTTCATCAGTTTGTCATAAGTTATGTCTGGCTGGATCTTAATTCACAGTTTAGCTTATATTGCAAAAAACTAAGTAATCCCAGCAACAATGTTTGCCTCAGTCCTTCATTTCGATGAGGAAAACAAGTGAGAAGAAAAACCCCAGAGGGCATATATCTTTTGTTCTCACCACTCCGCAGTAACTCTGTTTTTTCCGGCTGTTCATCTGAGACCTTTAGTCTGATGCTGCTAGGGGGATTATTATGTTCTATGCTTTGTTTAATACTGTTCACCATAATAACAGAGGATTTTACCATTAACTTTTAGCGTACACTAATCACAGTTCATAGTTCATGATTCGTTGGTACTGCTAAGTATTAAATGATCTGGGCCAAACAATGTATATCTCACTCAGTCTTTCAGCATGTAAAAAGAGACCATATATAACAATTTTCCTCTCACCACTCCTCGGCAATGTTCAAGCTCCGTCGGCGATCGGCGCCAGGACCCCAGATGAAACACCGCCTGGTTGTCTCCAGATTCAAGACATGGTAGGGGATGGATAAACTATCAGCGGCCCGCTCTCACCGTGTCGCTGGCTCTTTTATCTGTAGACACTAGGACTTAATAGTGCACTGCACTTTCCTCCCGTTCCAGTCTTCTGGTATGAGCCCGTTCCCAGCTTCTGTTTTGCCGTGGACACTTCACCGCGTACCCGGCGGTTCGCTGGTTCTCGCTGGTTCTCTAGCCTTCCTCCCGGTCGACACACAGAGGACACTCTCACCACCCTCCGAGCACCTGCCACACATATCTTCCACTATTCGCTCTGGTGCTGGAAGATCGCTGGGAGCGTGCGCTACTTCACTTGAAAGTAGTAAGGTCAGCCCAATTTCAGGTGCTACTTGATAGACATCTGTGTGGCTTCATGCACAGATGTCTATTGAAGTCACACCTGAAATCTGCAAACGTAGTGTAGGAACTACTTTTGCAAATTGGTGTGGTGCTAAAAAATCCGTTTTGCACCAATTGGAATAGTGCCATCATCGCTGCCAATAGGCTGTGACTTGTCATGTGATTTGATCTCTCAAATCGCATGACAAATCGCTCCAATGTGAACCTAGGCTAAAGGACATTTCTTTCTCGGACATCACGGGACACAGAGCAGGCTATATATTCATATACATACTGGGCTATGCGCCACCTATAGGTGAATGGACACTGGCAATCAAATAAAAAACAAACAGGAAGTTCCCCCAACTATTTAACCCCTCCCACACTGGGAGCACTTCAGTTTTTTTTCACCAGTGTCTAGAAGGCGGATGGTCACTTCTACAGCTCTGTGTAGCTTCTATGCTGGTTCCCACACAGGTTCTTTTAGGATCAGAGACAGCCTTCATACCAGATCCATTTCAAACGGCATTAAGCTAAGATAAAAGGTACCCGGGCCTCGCCAAGAAGACAGTAGAAACTGCAAGGTTTTGCCTGTAATCGACCATATATGGTGCTGGATCCTGCGTGTAGGTAAACCTGGAACACTGAACCAAGGTACGCCTGCAGGGAGCTGAGTCAGGTTGGGCAGGAAGCGGAGTTTGGGGAACGTGGGTAAAGCAGTGCATGCACTAGCAGCCATGTCTTCCAAGAAGCACACTGGGGGTATAGAAGCTGCCTGTAATAAGGTTAGAGGCACAGGTGTGTTACCACAGCCCTTGCTGAGGCTAGTCGGACCACTGCTGCCATTGCTTCTCCTGAGAGACCAGAAGTGACTGGGCTATCTGAGCCACTGCGGATGTTTGGTATGGTAGCTGACCCCTCATCTGTTTCCTGAGAGTATGTTCCTAAAGATGACTTGTCAGCAGCCTTGCTCAGCTTAGAAACCAGGAATGCTGGTATGATTGCTTCTACCACACAGAGTGAGAAGCGTGACAGGTCTCCTTCCCCTAGCCCTCTGATTCTGGAGTGAGAATGGGTTGATGAGGGAGAGGAGGTAGCTACAGGGGATCTGGCTGATTCTTTTGCAGACACTTCTGCTTCAGAGAGTCCTGAGCCAGAAGAATCCCCAAGATCACCTGCCTCTCAATCTCAGAGGCTGCTGATCCAGGGACTTACACGCAAGGTATGTGCAGCATTCAAGTTATCTCCAGCAGAGAGTCTTGTGGATGTGTACTCCTTCCTTGGGTCATTAAAAAAACACAAGGTGCGCAGGGATTCGCTTTGCACCCTCTCCTTCAGAGGGTGATATATGCTGACTGGGTGCACCCAGACAGATTGTTTGTTTCTTCTAATATATCCTATGGAGGAAAGCTTTTTGAAAAGGGGGAGTACCAGCTGTCCATGCAACAGTCACTTCCCTAAGTAAATGCCTGACCTGCCCTGTTGATAAAGCCCAGGTGTTAAGGACCCTTCAGCTAAAAAGCTAGAGTCCTTATTAAAGGCTTATTTTTCCTTGGCTGGGCATGAGTGCACTTTTAAGGAGCTGGGTCTCCAGTATGGTGTACGGTTGATCTGCAGGAGCTTATTTGTTTTTACCGTTCTGAAGCAGCAGAGAGGCCACATTGGATGCATATGTGCTTGGCTCATCCTGTTTGGGCCTGGTTGCAGTTGAACAGGGGCATGCTTGCAAACTGGCTTAAATGCACGGTTGTTAAAAAAGCACATTTGCCTAAATGAATGGTTGCTGCAGCACATGTTTGCTTAAATGCTTGTTTGCTTAAAATACGTTTGTTAAAATGTTTGTTAAACATAGTTGCTAAAACACATGTGGGCTAAGACACATGGTTGCAAAGCAACACATGTCGCATAGACTCGGGTCACATACAGACTCGTGTTGAAAAAACTCGTGTCGCATAGAGACTTGTGTCGCATAGGCTCGTGTTGCATAGAGACTTGTATCGCATAGGTTCGTGTCGCATAGAGGCTCGTGTCACTCAGAAACAGGTCGCATGGACTTGAGTTGCATAGAGACACGTGTTGTAGAGACATGTGTCGCATGGACCTATGTCACACGGGCCTGTGTCACATGGGCATGTGTCGAATGGAGACCTGTGTCTGCATGGGCACATGTCTGCATAGGAAGGTGTCTGCATAGGTCGCATGATGCATAGCACACATGATGCAGAGACACCTGATGCCTATGAATGCCTGCTTACTTACATAGGCACGTTTTGCATAAACAGATGCCTGCTTGCTTACTACTTGAACCTATTTCGGTCCCGAAACCAAACGGGGAGGTAAGGCCTATTCTAGATCTCAAGGTCCTAAACCAATTTCTTGCGGTACGGCCATTCCACATTGAATCAATCCACTCAATGATTGCCTTGCTCCAGGAAGGAGTTTTTTTGGCATTAATAGACATCAAGGATGCATATTTGCATGTGCCAATTTTGCTATCTCGTCAGAGGTTTTTGCGTTTTGCAATAGAACGACGCTACCAATTCTGGCTCTGCCATTCAGGATCGCAATAGCTCCTTGAATCTTCATAACAATTCTGGCTCCAGTGCTGAGCATTGTAGGGTCACAAGGGGTCCTAATAATGGGATGCCTGGACAACCTCTTGCTCAGAAATCAGTTTCGATGCAGACTCGAGCAGAATGTGACCCTAACAATCCTGGAAAGCAGGGGTTGGGTCATGTATATAGGGAATTCCTTACTAGACTCAGTTCAGTCTCTGGAATATCTAGGTCTACAGTTAGATACAGTCCAGGAAAGGATACACTCACCACTGAGAGGATCAGCAACCTCAAGGCTCTGGTAAGCCAGGTGAGGGCAATGAGACACTCTTCAGTTCACCTCTGTGTGAGGCTGCTAGGAAAGATGGTAGCCTCTAGACCCTATGCACAGTTTCACTCCAGGGTGCTTCAGCGCAACAGCCTGACAGAGTGGAACAGACAACAGCAGACTATGAATTCCTGTACATCCTTATCTCCCAGGGCTCGATGGAATCTCGTCTGGAGGTTAGTAAACCAGAATCTGTCTCAGGGCAGATCTTTTCTTCCAGTGTCTTGGAAGATTGTGACCACAGATGCCAGTCTTATAGGTTATGGAATGATCATGGGGGACTCCACGGTCCAGGAGAGATGGTCCTTGGTGGAGCAGAGATTGCCCATAAACTTCCTAGAGCTACGAGCCATTCGGCTAGCTCTGAGGTAATGGACATCCAAGTTGCAGGGCTACCTGGTACAGGTACAGGCGACAAGACCACGGCAGTGGCAAGTTTGCAAGACTCTCTGCAGTTCACATCCCAGGCATGGGAAAATTGGAAGGCGGACTTTCTCAGCCACCAACAGATACACCCGGGAGAGTGGTCACTGCATCCCAAAGTGTTTCTGGAAATTTGCCTGCGCTGGGGGATGCCAGAGGTTGATCTACTGGCATCCCAATTCAACAACAAAGTTCAGCAGTTTGTGTCCCGAGCAAGGGATCCTTTGGCTATAGGAGTAGATGCTCTGGTGATTCCATGAGCCCAATTCTCCTTGATTTATGCCTTTCCCCAATCTCTCTGACTACTGCATCCCTTGCGCAAAATTCGGGGGGAAGGCGGCGACAGTCATTCTAGTGGTGCCAGATTGGGCCAGGAGGCCTTGCTACCCAGAGATAATGAGGTTAACAGTGGACGGGCCTTGGCAGCTTCCAGTCCGACCCGATCTACTCTCTCAGGGTCCTATATTCCACCCGAATTTACATACGCTAAGGCGATTGAAGCCACAGTATTGAGAGATCATGGGGTTTTTAGGCCCTGTGTTATCTACAATGGTAAACGCTAGAAAGCCAGTAACCAGGAAGATTTATCACAGGGTCTGGAAGGCTCACATTGAATTGTGTGAGGTCACGAAATGGCATCTTGCAAGTATGTAATTGGTAAAATGCTAGCCTTTGTTCAAGCAGGAGTAGACTTAAAGCTGGCTTTGACTACAAAGGACAGGTTTCTGCCTTGTCCATATGTTTTCAGAAGCCTTTGGCTTCTCGCTCCTTGATCAGGACCTTTTTTCAAGGGGTAACTCATCTGTTACCACTTGTTAGATTTCCTCCCTGTCCATGGAATTGAATCTGGTTTTGTCAAATGACAAGTTTCTTCCTTGTCCATATATTTTCAGAGGCCTTGGCTTTTCACTCCTTGATCGGGATTTGTCTACAAGGGGTAACTCAGTTGTTACCACCAGTTAGATTGCCTCCCTGTCCAGGGGATTCGAATTTGGTTTTGTCAGTGCTGCAGACGCAGCCTTTTGAACCTATTAGGGAGATTCCCTTGGTTCTTTTGACTAGGAAACAAGTTTTTTTTCTTTTTTTGCCATCACCCCAGCCAGAAGGGTTTCGGAGTTGGCAGCTCTTTCTTGCAAAGAGCCAGACTTAAGAGTGCACCAAGATGGGGCGCATGCGCGATACGGAGCTGAGCGGACGTCTCTGATCGGACGTCTCTGATCGGAGCTCCGCCGGATATCTAAAGCCACGAACACTCCAGAGGCCCATCGAGCACAAAAATCCACTCAGAATACACCCACATGCCTGGGGGAAGATCCGTGCATGCCTTTGGGCAAGAAGGCGAGCGCTCACCGGCCGCAGCATCAGCCTAACCTCACTCACTATCTACTCCGGTCTGAGCAGAAGAAGAACAGAATGACACAAAATGGTGGTAAGGCTCAGGCCTCCTCAGCTTCATCTAAAGTACAGCACACCACAAGAAAAGACAGTGAGCACACCCCCCACCTCACTAAAGCAGACCTGGATGCAAGCTTGGCTGCTATTTATGAGAAGTTAGCAGACAAATTCCAATCAGAGATTACAAAATCCACAAATGCTCTTACACAGGAGATCACGGCCCTAGGTAACAGAACGGATGTTCTGGAAACCAAGCACGATGAGCTGTCCCTCGCTCATAATGACCTTAGGAGAGAGTTTGAGACACTTTCAGAAAATTTCACGTTTGTGCAAACGCAATTAGAAGATTTGGAAAATCAGAACAGACGGGATAATTTGCGCATACGGGGGGGGGGTGCCAGAAACTTTCACCGATTTAATGCCCGCAGTACTCAGGGTGTTTCAAGGTTTACTCCCAGACAAAAGTGCGACTGCTTTTACCTGTGATAGAATCCATAGGGACCTAAGACCCAAACCTCCTGCTGATAAGCCCCCAAGGGATATAATCTTGTGCCTAAAAGACTTTCTCATTAAAGAAGACATTTTGCGTGCCTCCAGAGGCACCCTTAATATAGATCTGGACGGCATGAAAATCCAAATTTATCCAGACATCTCACAGGCTACCCTTGAAAGGAGGTGTAAGATGGGTGAGGTCACTTCGGTATTGCAAAGTGCCAGAATCCGATATAGATGGGGTTTCCTATTTGTATTAACTGTGCCCCATAACGCCCTCTGCCACCCCCAGATCATCCCCTATCTGGAACACTCCAGCATCCCGTGGTAATCAAAGGAGATGGCACTAACCCTTCAGGAATCAAGAGGCCTGAGCCATCTAGATGGATACAATTTACTAAGCAATCCCATGTGCAAAAATTCTGATAAACCCGCAACGTAAAGATTTTGTCATACTCTGACAAAATAACTTTTTAAACGTCTTAGCCGGGCTCACATAGATGTCTGTTATATTTTATGCTTCCAATTCACATTTGAGACTAAACAGTGTGCTCTTTATAGACTTACAGGGTGTCCTTCTCTACCACTTCCTCTACATCACAAACTGACGGTCAGTCCAACTCCTCACTCAAAATGTGTTACAGTATGCAATATTTTTGTAGGATCCCCTATTAATGTAATTTGACCCAGCTGTAACAGTTGATCTTTGATCGGTAATTCCACATTTCGTCAATAGAGGGTAGTGTGACTCTGTTCTTGAACACAGCATGGATTTACACTGACGCTCGTTTCCTTTGGAACTATTACCACAACACTTACGGTATCAAGGTCTAATTATCAGATGAACTGTACTATCGTCCTCTGTAGACCGCTCTACACTCTTTCCAGCCCTATTCTAATTTCTCGGTATATCTTAATCCTGGACTTCAATACACCCGGGAACCTCATTTGTTTGTTTTTATTTAGATGGGGTTCCCTTCTCCCTAAGTTCTCTCATTTTTATTATGACAATTGTCTCACCATCAACCCGGGACTACATGTAGTCTGGCCCAGGAACTAGATGGATTGCCCATTTTACATCCAGACTTTAAAGAAATACACCTTTGCTCTCTTCATAAGGGATATTTCCTGATTGTGGCTCTCCCGGGGAATCTGACGATCAATCTGAGAATAGCGGATCCTCATTATATGGGCTTCCCTACGGACATGTGGTGTGACGTTGTCTCTATGTCAACCTAAGATCATATAATGGTTCTGCTGCAATGTTTTTGTTCTTTTTTAACCTGCCTTCTTTTTCAGGAACTAAATCTATAAATGGCTTGTTTGCTCGTGTATGATTGTTACCCCCTCTTGATCAGGACCCCCCAATATGGACCCAATGTTGTCGGTCTACTTTAGACAGACTCTACGGTGCCTTGTTATCCGTGCGGTCCTTGGGCGGCCCTGGTCAAGATTTGGACGATTTTGTCCACTTTTTTTGTTTTTTTGGTCTATACTATTTCTTACGATAGACCCCCATGTTACTTGTTTGTTTTGTTTAGCCAATAAGGCTGTTATGCTATTTGGAAGACCTATGCTCCACACATACAAAGATAATACATGCATATTTACAAACACCATATATAACAGGCATATATTGTACTATATTTCTATTCGGACTTTATACTGCATAACTAATCTAATGCTTCACTCCTTTGATATTTTCAAAGTTCATCACAATTTCTATTTTTACGTAAATTTTGGCCCTTATGTTTTCCTAGAAAATTGACAAGTTATGGTAAAACCCCCTACTATCCCCACAAACATTATCTCTTGTATCAAAAATGAGGTTGAGAATCATATCACATAATGTTCAGGGTCTCAACTCCCGCCATAAAAGGAAAAAAGCATTTCAACATTATAAAAGATTAGGAGCAGACATAATTTTGATGCAGGAGACTCACTTCTCCACCGATAAACATCCACAATACTTCGACAAATCCTTTCAACAACATTATCTCACTACTTTTTCTAACAAAACAAGAGGGGTTGCAGTGTTCATCCGCAATACTGTTGTGTTTGAAATCCAAAATATCTTTAAGGACACCAATAGTCGCTTCCTTATTATTGAGGGCTGCATTAATAGGAAACCGATCACCATAGCATCTGTATATGCTCCAAATGAAGCTCAAGCCACTTTCTTTAAGGAATTTTTTGACGCCCTGAATAAACTCTCCTCCCCTCATCTTATCGTTGGTGGGGACTTTAATCTAGCGGCTAGCCCCTCCTTGGATAGAAGTTTTCAAACCCCCACGTCAAAAGCCTTCCCCAAATCCTTATCTCGTTCGCTGAATGAATCCCAGTTAATAGACACATGGAGAGCTCATAATACCGATTGCAGGGAGTATACCTTCTATTCCCACCCACACCAAAGCTATGCAAGACTTGATTATATATACAGTACCCCCATTCTCCTTGCTAACTCCTTTAGTGCCGAAATACATCCTTGCCCATGGTCAGACCATCAGATTGTCACTTATGATACATCCCATATAGGCCTAGCCCCCACCCCTTTTAATTGGCGTATCAATGATTCTTTATTATCGAACCCCTCTATCACTAATCACATTGAATCTCATATAAAAGAATACTTCAATCTAAATGATACTGAAGAAATCTCACTATCCACCATTTGGACTGCCCACGAGGCGGTCATTAGAGGCCATTGTATAAATATAGCAACCAATATCAAAAAATCAAGATCCTACGATATTAAAAAACTCACGAGTGAATTAAATATTCTATATAATAAACTTGGCATCCCTCCAAACTCTGATATCACCACACAAATCCAGGCTAAACGAGCAGAGCTCGACTCTTTACTTTCCCTAGATACAGAAAAATCACTTGGATTCTCCAGATCTAAATTCCTCCTACATAGTAATGCAATGTCCACTATGTTCGCCAGAAAACTCAACCCGACCATAGCAATCCTACCCATGTATATATAATCTTAAACATAACAATGGTAACATGATCACTCATCCTTAAGAAGTCCTAGAAATATTTACTAAATTCTACGAAGACCGCCTTTCTACTCCTTGTCCTCCCCCAACTCAAAACTCACGTTCATGGCTAGATAAAATCCCTATCCCATCATTTTCTAATGATCAAATCAAAGTACTTAGCAAACCCTGCACTGACGTAGAAATCAACAATATTATTTAGTCTTTAAAACCCTCTACTGCACCTGGTCCAGATGGTTTCTTGACCATTCACTACAAAAATTTTTCTCATATACTTTCACCATGGCTCTCTAAACTCTTTAACCACATTTTGCAAGGCGGACTATTTCCAAACGAAATGCTGTTAGCCAATATGTCCCTAATCCCTAAACCTGACAAAGACCATTCGCTCCCCCAAAACTACCGGCCCATATCGGTCCTAAACAATGACATTAAAATTTTTGGTAGATTATTAGCAGATCGATTTAGCGACCGTCATACCCTCCCTAGTGGACCCAGACCAGACTGGCTTTATTCCAAACAGACAAATTACGGACAACCTAAGACTTGTTTCCAACATAATTCAAGATGCAAATCTTAAACACAAACCCACATGTCTTCTGAGCCTTGATATACACAAGGCCTTTGACAGCGTTGATTGGTCATATTTGCTCAAACTACTCCCTAGATTAGGTATACCTGACAAATTTATTCACGGTTTTCAAGCATTATACCATTCCCCCCAGACAAGAATAAGACTACCAGGTTGCAATTCCAAATTCTTTCCTATCAGACACGGTACGAGACAGGGTTGTCCTCTTTCCCCCCTTTTATTTGCCCTTGCCATAGAACCCCTCGCCACAGCAATTAGAAACAATCCCACTATCAAACGATATATAAAAGGGCCAAAAGAATTTAAAATCTCATTATATGCTGACGATGTACTACTCTTTTTAACAGATCCTCTCCTCTCTATAACATCTCTCATTTCGGACCTTAAAACTTTTCAAGACCTCTCTGGTCTAGGAGTGAACCTTAGTAAATGCTCAGCAATGGGGGTGAATGTTACCCCAGAACTCGCCTCTCAACTAAAAAAGAAATTTAACTTTAGGTGGTGCACAACTACTTTTAAACACTTGGGCATTAACATAACACCTTCACTCAGAACTCTTTCATACAGCAACTACAACCCCCTCTTCAACAAAATTATCAACATCCTTAAACTGTGGTAATTTTACCATATTTCCTTTTTAGGCAAACTTTGTGCAATCAAGATGACGATCTTACCAAAACTTATTTTCCTATTCAGAGCCCTACCCATAGCAATACCTAAGGGTAAAATTGATCACATACAACATATTATTAATACATTTATATGGTCAGACAAAAAACCCAGGTGTAGCAACTCCCTATTGTACAGACCTCAGTCTCATGGAGGCCTTGGGTTACCGAACATATGGCAATATTCTCTATCTGCTAGGTCTTCCCAGACAATTCAGTAGCACAACAATGAAAAAAATGTCCCCTGGGTGGCTTTTGAATAATATTCGGTCCAATCCTATTATCTTAGAGGTTTATTGTGGTCTTCGAATATCCAGACCAAAATTATATCCAAATACAATGGTATTGTGACCAGCATAGTAACAGCCTATGCACACCTTCCTCCCCTCCATCCATGGCCTCATTCTTAGGTGACCCATGTCTCAACAAGCATTCGAAGACCCAGATTCATTCTCTATTTGGGTCAATATGGGTCTTACCAACCTAATTACCTTGACCTCTCAAAACATATTTATGACATTTGACACTTTAAGAGAAAAATGTAATATCCCTTATAATGAACACCCAAATTATTTATTAATTAAGAATTTTTATTCTTCATACTATGCTCTTACCTTACACCCCCTCAGGAATATATTAGAGAACATCTGTCTAACAACTCCCAGACAAAAAGGACAGATCTCATCACTGTATAAACAATTTCTAGAACCTATACTCTCCTACACATCTAAACCCATGCTCCAATGGGAGAGTGATCTTGGGTGCTCATTCTCACTCAAAGATTGGTCCTATATGATAGATAATCTAAACAAATGCACATGCTCGTCTTCGATCAAAGAGACTCCTTTAAAACTCATCACAAGATTCCCACACAGAATCCACTCATTTTACCCATCAGTTTCCCCTCTCTGTTTTAGGGGTTGCATGGAACAAGGCGAAGTAACTGTCTTACGGTTCAACCAAAGTCCTCCAGCGTCAAGGTTTTATATACCTCATTTCACGGAACAAGGTACGTTGGGGATTTTGTCTCTCCCCTTTGA
>BLSH010467762.1:91214-101265 GCA_018402905.1 Glandirana rugosa | reverse complement strand
CGTCAACAGAACGCGCCACGCTGAAATATATTTCTAATCAAGATTTTTTTACAAGAAATGACTCATTTTAATCCCAACAGCTTTTGTAATAATGTTTCAGTGCAAAACGAAACTGTCAAAAAGTATTCTTCTAATATCCACAGCTTGGTAAAGCCCATTGAGTCAATTTTTGCAAAGACATAAGTGTTGTCGCCTTGTCATATGAGCTTCACCTGTGACTAATAATGGATCAATTAGGTCTCAGGTGTGTATAAAAAGAACCCCAGTACACTAGACCTTCACATCAACTGCAATTAGACCTCTGCAAACATGCCTAAGATTCACCCTGAGACTAAAGTTTTGATTATCAAGAGGCTGAAGACCAGATCCACTGCTGATGTGGCAGACACCTTCAATGTGTCTCAGCGTCAAGTACAGAGGATAAAAAAAAGATTTGAAGAGACTGGAGACGTTTTTGACAAGCCCTGGTCAGGCAGACCGCGCAAGACAACTGCTCGAAAGGACCGTTTGTTGGCTCGAAAATCCAAGGCCAGCCCATTTTCCACTGCAACAGAGCTCCACGAGACCTGCTCACCTGAAGTCCCTGTGTCAAGCAGAACAGTTTGTCGGATTCTGTCTTGAAATGGCCTCCATGGTCGAATCAGTGTCCAGAAGCCAGCACTAAACAAAAGACAATTGAAAAATCGTGTGGCATTTGCCAAGGTCCCCAGCCTGCTAAAAGGATGGACGCTGGAAAAGTGGCAGAAGGTGGATTTTTCAGATGAATCTTCTGTTGAATTACACCACAGTCGCCGCAAATATTGCAGGAGACCTACTGGGGCCCACATGGATCTGAGATTCACCCAGAAAACAGTGAAGTTTGGTGGTGGAAAAATCATGGTCTGGGGTTACATTCAGTATGGGGGTGTGCAAGAGATCTGCAGGGTGGAAGGCAACGTCAATAGTCTAAAATACCAAGAAATCTTAGCTACCTCTTCTATTCCCAACCATAAAAGAGGCCAAATTCTGCAGCAGGACGGTGCTCCATCGCATACTTCCATCTCCACATCAAAGTTCCTAAAGGCGAAGAAGATCAAGATGCTCCGGGATTGGCCAGCCCAGTCACCAGACATGAACATCATTGAGCATATGTGGGGTAGGATGAAAGAGGAAGCATGGAAGACGAAACCAAAGAATATTGATGAACTCTGGGAGGCATGCAAGACTGCTTTCTTTGCTATTCCTGATGACCTCATCAATAAATTGCATGAATCCTTGCCAAACCGCATGGATGCAGTCCTTCAAGCTCATGGAAGTCATACAAGATATTAGATTTGGATCTCACAGCACCACTACTTAATTTGCTGACATATTTTTGTATTTGCAATAAATTTGTTCAATTTCTGTATAGGCGACAAAACTTTTGTCTTACCAAAATTTGACCTTTCTGTCTTGATTTAGGCTAGGTTCACACTGCTGCAAATAGATTGCATTGCGATAGTTTACATTTGCAAGTCATCTCCAATAACATAGTGTTCTACCAGTTCAGTTCACACTGATGCGTTGCGAATCTAATCCGTGAAGAAAAAGGGTACTGTGCGAGTTTGATCCGTGTGCGATGCTGTGCGTTGCGAATTCAGCTCCATAGACTACAATAGAACACGGATTGAAAACGCAATCTCCCATTCACATCACTGCGATAGCTTCCCCCTCCATCTCCAGCTACAGCTTTGCAGTAGAAATCGCACTTGTGTCTGAACTGAAAAAACTTGCATCGCAATCGTATTCAATTCGCAGAAAATTTGCACCGCAGCAGTGTGAACCTAGCCTAAATGATAAATCTTTTTTCAGTGAAACTAATTTATTTCAGTGAATTAAACATCATTTGGGAGGGTTTTAGCTTTTCATATGAGCTATTTCTAACACCAATTGATTAATTAAAAGTCAGGTTAATAGCAGGTGTTTCTACAAAATAGATAAGCGACAAGACTTTTGTCAGGGACAGTACTGCTACCGCCCCCCCACCTCAGTGTGAAAGTAGCCTTAGGCATTTTTAGGCACTGCTGAGTTTGTAGAGATCGATGCTGACAGCCTTAAGGCCTCATACACACGGGCGTTTTTTGACGCCGGCGTCTACTGACGTTTTTTTCTGCTCCCCATGTTAGTCAATGGCCACATAAAAAACGTCGGCGTTTTTGAGCTGTAGATGGCGTTGGCGTATCAGAGAACCCATGACCAGCGCGTTCCTTGGCTGCATCGACGTCAAAAAGCGACGCAAAACGCCACGAGACGCCAACAGACGCCAACAAACGCCACCTAATATTGTACCGGCGTTTTCCGGCGTTTTTTGACGCCAACGTTTTTAGGTTGAAAAATAGCAGAGGAATGATTTTTTTTTTAAAAAACGTCTATTGACGCCGACGCTCACTAACGCTCAAAAACGCCAATGCATAACGCCGAAAAACGTCGACTTTTTTTCCTTGACGTCGGGCCCGACGTTTTGTTTATTATTTTATATACGCCCGTGTGTATGAGGCCTAAAGTGTGCGGAATGTATGTACTTTCCTAAAGAACATTATTTTTTTGTTGTTAAAATTAGGAATGCTCCCTTCACCTGCACAATAAATTACTACTAAAATATAAAATAAAAAATATACAAATCAATTACAAATTGTTACAGAGCTAGTGAATAGGTGTTTTATAACCGCGCTCTCTAAATATGAAATATATTCAACCTTATTTAAAAAATTCATCAAGAATCAAAAACAATTCAACATGAACAAGACAGGTGCTTAAATAAAGTGCATGCTGTGCAATGTCCGTACAGCCACCAGGTGTCTCCAACTGGATGCAAATAGTAATCTAATTTCCTCCACCAATTTCCTCCACCAACACCTCACAGCCCACTCACCGGACCCCCCCCATTACAGGTAGTCACATTAAGCAGAATGAGGATGCCGTTTCTGATGTTCCTCTCTGCCGATCAGTGGGGCCAGCAAACTTAGACACAAACTAGATCTCCCTTGGACCAAACTGGTTTCTATTACCCAAAACTGATGTCTCTTCTGCAGGCAAAGCTGGAAAGAGAAGGACCAATGTCTTGACTCCACTAGTTCTTGAATCTCTGTATTAGAACAGATTGCATATTCTCAAATTTCCTGATATTTTTTTTATTACATTAGGCGAGTTCCTCTCGGGTCTTTGTCTAAACGTTAGCTGTATTGGGGGTCATGGGAGTCCGCTGAGTGGGCTGTGTGTCTGGTGTTGGTGGAGGAAAACAGATATCACTGTGGTGTGGAACTGATAAGAAGACAGCAGTCAATTTGCCATTTGTTAACTACCATTTGCATCCAGTTGGAGACACCTGGTGGCTGTATAAGGGAATTGCACAGAATGCACTTTATTTGAGCACTTATAATTTATTTTTAAACTCACTGCTCCCAACAATACAGATTTTTTTCATTTTTTTTTTTACTTTGGTAGATGTACCCGTATTATTTGTTTGCTAATCTCTTGACTACTGGCATTGAAAATGGCCATTACTTTTTTTTAAATTCAGTTGACTTCCATGGGGTTGGGATTCAGCAATGTGGATTCAGACCTGCGACAGACCTGTAATATTGACAGACATACACAGTAGCTCCTGTTATTTGCTCAGCGTGCCTGCAGCTCATTGGTTAGCCCATGACAGGCTCAGACACTCATTGTACAGTCCTATTCGAAGTGGATACAGAAATTACTATACAATTACTATATCCCTACAGAGAATTAAATAATTTTCAAGGCAAACAAATGTATGTACTCATAAATATAAAACTGACCAGGTAGCATTGACTATAGTTATATCTTACCTCCAAATACTACAGCCAAATTTTTCAAACAAGCCAAAACTCTTTAATTGAAATACTCATTAACGATTTAAGAATCCCATCTGGCACCAGTAAGGGTCCATTTACACCAGCCACTGCATTATAACACAGAGGCTGGTGTGCGAAGTGCCTCACGCTGCGCTGAAAAAAAAAGTAGTGCATGCACTACTTTTTTTAGCGCATTGAGCCCACACACCATCGCAACGCAGTGTGAACTGTGCACACAGGAGACAAGGCATTTTGCCTTGTCATACGACGGGTCTTCGTTGGAATAACTGCCCAAACCCATCTGGTTTTATTGGACCCTGAAAGTGTATCTCTAGACAAATCATTTTTTTATTTTGCATACAATTCCGAAGGTTAGACCCTTTGAAGTTTTTATTGCTGTCTGTGTCCCCATTGAGGATGTTTGCCCATCTATTTGTACTGGTGACCATTTGAGGGAAAATCCAATATTTTAGAGTTGGCCTCAGAACAAGAGGTGAGGGGAAATCTTTAAATGGAGGCAGCTATCTAATGGAGTTCCCCTGACTTTTGGAGATTTCCACTAACTTCCTGTTGCATCTCTGGGACAAGAATTGAAGGGTAATTTCCAAAATGGTACACAGCCAGCAAAATATAACCTCACCCTTCCCTACTCAATCCAAAATATAAAGAAAGTGTTGGCTATATATACAATTTAAGCATTAAGAGGGAAGAGTAATATGCCATAGTGTATGCAAAGAACTCTGTACACAACTGACTAAATTCTGTCTTCACTAGGAGAGAAAGGAGACATGGGCACTCCAGACCGAGGCTATGGTGAGTCATGGGGATACTATTCTGGGATATTACAAACTTTTTTGTATTCTACTTTCTATACATACACTGCTTCACCACAAGGGCCATTCTCACCATACTGTAGCCACAGGTGGATCCTTCTGAAGAAAGGAGATAGGGTGGTCATCTTTGTCTGCTTGCAGCAGTTCTAGAGCACACTGTATATACAGTGCAGGAAGGCAGGATCTCTTTCATGCGCAGCATAGCTGGGGTCCAATCCTTATGCAAGTGCCTGAGGAGCTAAAAAGAGGGACACTACTGTGATTCTTATCTGTGAACTCTACAGAGGAGTTTGCCTGCTGGAATCTGAAGGAGATATCTAAGACCTGGGAACACTGTGAGTACAGACTAGAGAGAGAGAGATCCTAATGACTGTTGCTGCGATTAACCATTGGTGCACTCATTTTGAGGTTTGCCTGGCCTGGGACATTGCTGATGGTGCCCCAGTGTTGTCAACTGTATGTCCCAATGCTGAAAAAACTGTTCTTAGGCCTTATTATTCACTGGTGCTCCTGAACTCAACTCAATAAAAGCCTGTGTGTCCATGAGTTAAGGAACAGCAGAGTTTAGAGGCAGTCAAAGCTCCTCTCCTGAACGCAGAAGAATCACGTTCAGGAGGGAAGCTTTTGGGCATAAAAACAGCAAATGCTCCTAAACAAGCCTAAACGCTAGACATGTTTAGCACTTCAGAGTTTATTCATTTCAATGGCCAGAATAATTTGAAAATCTGTCCATTAAATAAATAAAGTCCCAAACACCAAATGCTGCTAAACTCTGCTAAACTCACCTACACTGGTTTGAAAAAATTAAGCTTAGGTGAGTTGTGGTTGGAACAGGACACACGTGGAGAACAAGAGGGGTTTTAGGGCCCCTGGCCAAGAAGGGGTTCTTTATTTTGGGTGCTGAAAAACAGGGAGTCAGATAGGGGAAAGGCCAGCGGCCAACATTTCCAACACCATGAGAGACATGCAGAAATATAACAGGGTGGCAATAGAGCACAGTAAGTGTTAAGTCCAGAGTCACAATCCAGGCACAACCAAGCAGGCAACAATCTGGTACAGCCAGGACTTAATCCAGGGTCACAGTGCAACAATTCAGGGACTCACCAGCCAACAGTGGCCTCAGCGGAGGAAGTCCAGGCAGCGTGGCAGGAAAAAGGAGGTCCAGAGAGCAGAGGTCCTTTACAAAGCAATTGTGAGTCCTCAGAGGGCTGTGTGTCCTGGCCTCAGCTTCAGGGCCACACAGACAGTAGTTGAAGGAAAAGCATAGTATAGTATAGTAAAGTCCCAGTGTTCGGAACGCCACACAGAAGTACAAGTCCCAGCAATGCAGAAAGCAAAGTCTGTCTCAGACATTCCATGTATTTTCTAGTCTCCAAGCAGAGTTTAGCAGCATTTGGGGTTTGGGAGTTTATTTATTTCATTGGACAGAATTTATTCTATTTTAAGTGCTAAACGTTTAGGCGCGTTTAGACGCATATATGCGTGTTTAGGAGTGTTTGGCTTTTTTATGCCCAAAAGCTCCCCTCCTAAATGAGAATCTTCTGCGTTCAATAGAGGAGCTTTGACTGCCTCTGAACTTTGCTGCATGGGCACACAGGCCTTTATTGAGTTGTGTTAAGGGGTTTTGGCAAAAAAAACGCCCCACAAAAAACGTATCCCACAGCTACTTATTCTCCATCCCCAAGTTGATCTGCGATAAACGTTTAAAAAGGCAATCCCTAGACTGTTTCTTGAGCTAATGGATGAAAGCTGCCATTTGCCTGGCAGGAAGAGAACCTGGGGCACAAATCAGCAATCCTTGGCGGGGGTGAGCGCTGCATCTATAAGGGTCTGTGTACACTTACGTTGATCCTTGAAAAGCGATTCCCAATGGAAAACTTTTCAGAGAGCGGTATTGGAGTGGCTGATACTAGGTCAGATTTAAAGACTTACACTGCTTGCATTTAAAAAAAATATAAATGTAATTATGACCACAATAGTGCATTCATTTGTATCTTTTATATCTGCCTAAAGTTCAGCTTTAATGTGTATCTAAAGCCAAAGCCTGGTTTATATACATAGAGTTGCAAAGTTAGTTAGCACCTCTGTCAGAGTTTTATTACTGTCTGTGTCCATGCTGAAAAGAGTCACCATCTTTGTTTGTTCTGGTGACTGTCACTGGAACAGAAATTGCTAAGAAATCCAGTTATACAGTATTCACCAGTACAAACACTGAGGGGAAAAGCTCCAAAGGGGCACTTATTACAACCATAAAAGAGGGGACTTCCTCTCACTTTAGAAATATTTACTCTCCCTTCCTGTTGGGTCTCCAAGACAGGAAGTGAAGGAAAATCTCCCTAAGGGGACACATACTAAATACAAACAAGCTAAGTGATGTGAGTTTTAAACGCTTCTTATTCTATACTTAACTATAAAAGCTTTGGCTTTAGATACTCTTTAATAAACAGGCCACTGTACTTCAGGTATTGAAAAACTGTTCACCCTCTGCCTGCCTTTTCTTACCCAAAGCTGCATCTCAGATGATTGTATTTCTCCTGTAGGTGCACGGAACTGCAAAGAGCTGCTCAACCTGGGCAATATCTTCAGTGGCTGGTACACCATATATCCTGACGGGCAGAAGTCACTAAGAGTATTCTGTGACATGGATACAGAAGGAGGAGGATGGATCGTAAGTTTTTTTTAAATGACAGTCTATAAGGAATGGCGACACCCTCAGAATTCTTTCGCCATGCCTAAACGTTTTTCTGTGCGTTATCCTTTTGAGGATACTCTGTTGCAGAAGTGGATGTGGTGGACCCACCCATGGCCCGCCTCAACAAGGCGACCACTATTCCGATGGAGGGCTCTCCATCTTTTAAGGACCCGGCCGGTAGGCAGACTGAGGCGGTGTCCAAGACGATATTCCTGGTGGCGGGGTCAGCCATGCGGCCGGCACTGGCTTCGGCGCTGGTAGCGCAGTCGCTCACAGAATGGGCGAAATTTTACACCGGGACTTGGGGGGCCTCAAGGTTCCCCCTGAATCTGTGCAGCTGGCTGACCGGCTGGTGCAGGGCCATAGGTACCTTTGTGATGCGGCCCTGGACATGGCTCCTATGCTGTCAAAACTTTTTTTTGACAAACCTCTTTGTGGTGCCAAAGAAGGATGGGGTCAGGCCTGTCCTGGATCTGAAGGCGCTCAACCTTTTTGTCAAGGTGCGGAAGTTCCGAATGGAGTTGGTCCGTTCGGTGGTGGTGGCGCTTCGCCAGGGGGACTTTCTGGCTTCCTTGGACATCAAGGATGTGTATTTGCACGTCCCCATTTGTGCTCGTCACCAGCGATTCCTGCACTTTGCGGTGGGGGAGCTCCACTACCAGTTTGTGGCTCTCCCATTCGGTTTGGCCTCCGCCCCCGAGTGTTCACCAAACTCTTGGTGGGGGAGGGGTTTTGGGGCTGTTGTCGGCCCAGGGTCGCTGGTCCCCAGAAGAGTCCCGTCTCCCGATCAACGTGCTGGAACTTCAGGCAATCAGGCTTTGCCTCTCCCACTGGTCGGGGGGGTTGCATGGTCGGCCTGTTCGGGTTCAGTCAGACAACACCAAGGCGGTGGCTTACATAACCCATCAGGGCGGAACAAGAAGCTCGGCTGCGGCGATGGAGGTGGCCCACATTCTGAGGTGGGCAGAGCTTCACGCCGTTTACATTCCGGGCGTCGAAAATTGGCAGGCGGACTTCCTCAGTCGCCAGAGGCTGGATCAGGGAGAATGGTCCCTGCACCCCGAAGTGTTCCACCAGATTTGTCTAAAGTGGGGCACGCCAGACGTGGACCTGCTGGCGTCCTGGCTCAATCGGAAGGTGCAAGCCTTCGTGAGCAGAACAAGGGATCCGTTGGCAGACGCTGCGGACACACTCGTGGCCCCGTGGCATCGGTACCGGCTTCTCTATGCCTTTCCCCCTCTCAAGCTGCTTCCGCGTCTGTTGCGCAGGATAGAGGCAGAGGGGATCCCAACGATTTTGGTAGCGCCGGATTGGCCTCGGTGTCCCTGGTATGCCGATGTGGTGCGGATGGTGGTGGACATTCCCTGGCGGCTTCGCGATGATCTGCTGTCACAGGGTCCCATCTTGCATCCTGCTTTACCATCGCTGGCTTTAACGGCCTGGCTATTGAATCCCAGGTGTTGAGGGATAGGGGAGTCTCTGAATCGGTGATCCCTACCATGCTCAAGGCGCGTAAGTCCACCTCTCGCAAAATCTATTACCGCACTTGGAAGGCTTACATTGCCTGGTGCGAGGCGGGGGGGGTTGGACCCCCGTTCTTTTCCACCCGTTCTTTTCCAGTGGCTCGGGTGCTGGCCTTTTTTCAGCAAGGCCTGGAGCACAAGCTGGCTTTGAGCACTCTCAAGGGGCAGGTTTCTGCCCTGGCGATTCTTTTTCAGCGTCCATTGGCGACGCATTCTTTGATTCGTACCTTTGTCCAGGGGGTTCGTCATGTCGCTCCCCGGGTACGCTCGCCTTTGGCGCCATGGGACCTTAATTTGGTCCTCTTAGTGCTTCAGAAGCCGCCTTTCAAAAATATCAGGGAAATACCTCTGCAGCTGCTTTCGCAGAAGGTGGCTTTCCTAGTGTCTATAACATCCGCACGGCGGGCTCTGTCCTGTAGGTCTTCATATTTGGACCTACATAGGGACAAGGCAGTTTTGCACCCGTCTCCTTCTTTTTTACCGAAGGTGGTATCCTCTTTTCACATCAATGAGGACATTGTCCTCCCTTCGCTGTGCCCGCGCCCGTCGCACCCCAAGGAGGTTGCCTTGCACTCTCTGGATGTAGTTAGGGCTCTGTGGGTGTATCTGGCGGTCACGGCCCCCTTTCGGATGTCGGATGCGCTCTTTGTCACGATGGATGGCCCGCGCAAGGGGTTGGCGGCCTCATCGGCTACTATCAGGGCTGGACTGGGACAAAAATTTGGCCCTGGACTTCATCCAGACTGGCCCACTTTAATTTTGCAAACACGCACAAAACACGCACATGCGGGGATGGTCGCTGAGAGCGGATGGGGAAGGTGGCTGCGGATGGTGGTTGAGATGGGGATGGTGGCTGCGGATGGGGACTGCGGATGGGGATGGTGGCTGCGGATGGGGACTGCGGATGGGGATGGTGGTTGAGATGGGGACCGTGGCTGAGGATGGGGATGGTGGCTGCGGATGGGCATGGTGGCTGTGGATGGTGGCTGCAGATGGGGATGGTGGCTGCGGATGGGGATGGTGGTTGAGATTGGAATGGTGGCTGCGGATGGTGGCTGCGGATGGGGATGGTGGTTGAGATTGGAATGGTGGCTGCGGATGGTGGCTGCGGATGGGGATGGTGGTTGAGATTGGAATGGTGGCTGCGGATGGTGGCTTCGGTGGTAG
>BLSH010467762.1:62141-80485 GCA_018402905.1 Glandirana rugosa | reverse complement strand
GATTGATGCAGGTTCCGTACGTTGAGCTTAAGAAAGCCCACGTTACCTGCTCCCGTGTTACTCCCATCTTGTTATAGAAGTAACTATACTTTTCTTCTCTGATGGAAACCTTCTTTCCTGCCTTCCCCAGCGTTCTGGCGGAATAGGAATACATAGTGGTTTATTCCTCTGAACGTGCTTTCACGTCGGTCAAGCCTATGAGCGGACCGTCTTCACTACCGTTGGTTTTTCCGGTGGAAGACGCTGTCTTCAACATTCCCCTAGAGGGACTAGAAAAGTATTCCACCAAAAACTTCTTGTCTTTCGTGGTTTAAGTCTAGGGTACCACGGTAACCTGTAGAGTGGGCTCCGCGGTGTACAGCGTGTGGAACATGCTTCCATGCTTAGTCTCTCACGCTTCGGTTTCCAGAGACTTTTTCATATCTCTTTTCATATCAATGAAGATATTGTTCTACCCTCATTGTGCCCTCGTCCATTGCACCCGAAAGAATTCGAGTTGCATGCCTTGGACGTAGTTAGGGCCTTACGGGTGTACGTGGCTGCTACGGCTTCTTTTCGAAAAGCTGACGCCCTGTTTGTTTTGCCAGAGGGCCCGCGCAAAGGTTTAGCGGCCTCTTCGGCAACAATTTCTCAATGGATTAGAAAAACCGTGACCCATGCGTATTCTGTTCGGGGCAAGGTTCCCCCCTTTCCGGTCACGGCTCATTCTACCCGGGCGGTTAGTACTTCCTGGGCCTTCAGACACCAGGCTTCGGTGTCACAGGTGTGCAAGGCGGCCACTTGGGCCTCGGTTCACACTTTTACTAAGTTTTACAAAGTTGATGTGTTTGCATCTTCAGATGCTGCTTTTGTCCGCAAAGTTCTGCAGGCGGCAGTGTAGGCGCGACTGGCGCCTCCTCAGAGGTTCACTTGGGTACAGTTGTTTTTGCGTTTACCCACCCCTCTTTTTTGACACAGCTTGGGGACGTCCCCACAAAGTCAAGAAGAGCTGCGTCTGTCAGTGAACGTAGGAGAAAAAGGGATTTTATTATAACTTACCGTAAAATCCTTTTCTCCGTGTTCACTGACAGACGCAGCACCCACCCCTCTAGGCTCTGTTTTGGTACGGCTTGTGTACAAACTGGAGAGCTCCTCTGTGAGGGGGGGTTTTAATGTAGGAAAGGAGGACGGCCCCCAGGGGAGGGGCCAGCTGAATTCTTTCCCTGCCTAGTTAACTCCTGGTAAGACGAACATAAAACCCCACAAAGTCAAGAAGAGCTGCGTCTGTCAGTGAACACGGAGAAAAGGATTTTACGGTAAGTTATAATAAAATCCCTTTTTATTCTGGTCATTAAAATGAACAAACTCTGAAGCGCTAAACCCGCCTAGCGTTTATGCACGTTTAGATGCCTATATGCATGTTTAGGAGTGTTTGGCGTTTTTATATTTGCCCAAAACTTCCCATCTTGAATGCAATTCTTCTGCTTTCAGGAAAGGAGCTTTGACTGCCTCTACAGTCTGCTGTAAGGACACATAGGCCGTTATTGAGTTGAGGGGCTTTGGAAAAAAAAACACAAAAAGCTCCTAAATGTGAGTTTAGGAGCAACAGTGTATATGAGACCTTACAATAAACCAGTGTGCATGAAGCCTTAGAAGTAGTTGCAAAAGGTAATAGTGTCCTCCCACTCTAGTTCAGTAATCTGGATTATACCACAACTCCTTATTCCCCATCCAAGTTGATGTTGAGTTACTGTTCTTTCTGTGCAGGTGGTTTGCAGCTGAGGGAAACAGGTGGGGGCAGCAGTAACGACCCGCACAGATGGGAACCTAGTTTTATACAATATATGACAATATGGAGGATGGTACTTTTACATTGTGTGTGGCAATGCTAACACATAGCATTGACACAAACTGTAATTCCACTTTATTGTGCACATCTATAACACTGCCATACTGTAACATTATAGAGAGCTCTTTAATCCAGACGAGTCACCCAGAATAGAATGGTGAAACTTCTCATGTATCCAGGTCATGGTATAGCTAGTACTACTATATATTTAAAGCAGACCTTCAGTCATTTTTTCCATGGATTAAATCTTCTGCCCTTGTTGTTTTAACTTTGGATAGTAAAAGGTTTTTTTTTTCATGCCAGTAAATACCTTATACAGCCCACTTCCTGTTTCTTGTCTGGTCATTAGCCTAGGCTTATGACATCATGCACAGCTCTCTCTCTCACTCTCATGAGAGTTTGCCAGGAAGGGAGGGGGGATGAGTCATAAGAGGACCAATGAAAGCTGCAGGGCTGCAGAGCTGGAGGTGTGCCTCTGTGTGTCTGTGTAAATCCAGGAAGTGAACAGGCAACAGCCTCAGCTGCCCACAGTTAAAATGTCTGCAGCCAGACTTAGTGGAGGGAGATTTCTGCAGCATATTTGGCAAGTACAGAATCACAATATATATAAAATAATAAGCAAAGTGGTTGGAGGGAAGCTTCAGAATGGCAAAGCCGTTTTTATTACAAATTATGTGAGCAGACTGCAGTTCCTCTTTAAGTAAAACCATGTGAAAAAAAACTTGTGCTCCTTGTCTCTTAGAGTGGGCTGGTTTTACATATATCATGTGTTACGTGTAAAGTCCAGCCCACTCTAAAAGAAATGCGTAAGTCGAATCAACCTTGGTAGTGTCTTCCTGATAAAATACAAATAGTGCAAAGCAAGGATAATTATAGTTCATATGTTGTAGTCTGTAAGGTAAAAGTCCATAAGAATGTGATTCTATTTGGTGTGAAAGTCAGTGGAAGTCAGTGGCTCGCAATGGAGCTGTCACCGCCACTTGCATTGCTGTCTCAGCTGGCTGGATAGTGGAGAGGTAGGAGAATGCTAGGAGCAAGGGCAGGGACACATGCTGAACCGCAGTGTCGGACGCAATGACGTCATCGGATGTACTTGTGAAGCGTTTCAGAGAATGAGCATTCGGAAACTGGGAATGGTGCTTGCTTCTATGTCAGGCTACTGAGGGGAGAGCCAGAGGTGCTTTTTATGTGCTGCCATCTAGCAGGCAATTAACAAAAGTCTTTGGCAACATGTGTAAACATGAAATGGTAATATACATTATCTCACAAAAGTGAGTACACCCCTCACATTTATGTAAATATTTTATTTTATCTTTTCATGTGACAACACTGAGGAAATAACACTTTGCTACAATGTAAAGTAGTGAGTGTACAGCTTGTATAACAGTGTAAATTTGCTGTCCCCTCAAAATAACTCAACACACAGCTATTAATGTCTAAACCTCTGGCAACACAAGTGAGTACACCTTAAAGTGAAAATGTCCAAATTGGGCCCGATTAGCCATTTTCCCTCCCCGATGTCATGTGACTCATTAGTGTTACAAGGTCTCAGGTGTGAATGGGGAGCAGGTGTGGTAAATATGGTATTATCGCTCTCACTCTCTCATACTGGTCACTGGAAGTTCAACATGGCACCTCATGGCAAAGAACTCTCTGAGGATATCAAAAAAGAATTGTTGCTCTACATAAAGATGGCATAGGCTATAAGAAGATTGCCAAGACCCTGAAACTGAGCTGCAGCATGGTGGCCAAGACCATACAGTGGTTTAACAGGACAGGTTCCACTCATAACAGGCCTCGCCATGGCTGACCAAAGCAGTTGAGTGCCATGCTCAGCGTCATATCCAGAGGTTGCCTTTGGCAAATAGACGTATGAGTGCTGTCAGCATCGTTGCAGAGCAGTGGCGTAGCTAGAACCTTCAGGGCCCCAGTGCAAGAAACCACGAAGGGCCCCCCTGCCCCACAACCTGGGCTCTTACCTCCGAGCCCGGTCCCAGTTATAACCTTTGTGACCCCTGTAGTTCCGCCACTGGTATCAGTCCTTTTTTTATTTTTGTTATTTTATTTATTATTTTTCTTTACAATATTTTTTAGGAGCCTAAACAGACCTCCAATGTTCCACCTTTGAGACAGAGAAGGAGACTGAGGACACAGCCCTCAATCTCCTCCTCTGCAGCCTCAGCTACACAGAATAAATCAACAGGAATAGATTCCTGTCCATTCATAAACGGAAGCATAGTAAACACAGTTATGAATGGACAGAGTCGGTGATCTGTATGGATCACTGACTCTCCATTCAGAAAAACACATTTACCGGCCCCTTCCCTGCTCTCCATCTTGACAGATCCCCCACAGCAGCCGGTGAGAGAGGGGGCGGGGGAAGCCAGCAGAGATGCAGAGGACGAGGGGGTCCGGGAAAGAGCACAGGGAGGCTGGAGAGCACACAGGGGGGCAGTGGAAAAAAGCTGGATAGGAGGAGGGACTGGTACTGCTAGACCCCCCCCCCCTGTCCTTCAGCCACCCCACACTGGTACTGCTAGACCCCGTCTGTCCTCCACCCACCCAGCGCTGATTTTTCTGTACCCCCCCCCCCCCGGCCTCCAGCCACCCTGCTGATACTGTTTCCTTCCCCACCATCTTCAGTGACCCTGCACTGGTACTGCTGGACCGCCCTCCATCCTCCAGCCAAACCACTGCTAGACCCCTCTCTGTACTCCAGCCACCCCATGCTGGTACTGCTGTCCTCCCCCCTCCCAGCTTCCAGTGACCCCCGCTGGTACAAATCCCCAAGTTGATGATGGGGTCCCTGTCCCCAGGACTGATGAGAACCCCCTTCCCCAGGCAGATGGGCTCCCTGTCCTCAGGGCAGATGGGTTCCCTGTCCTCAGGGCAGATGGGCTCCCTGTCCTCAGTGTAGATGGGCTCCCTGTCCCCAGGGCAGATGGGCTGCCTGTCCCCAGGGCAGATCGAGTGGGGTATGGGTCGTTCCACAGGGCAGTTGGGCTCCCTGTCTCCGGGACAGATGGGGGCCCTGTCCCCAGGGCAGATGGAGTGGGGTATGAGTCATTTCACTCACCGTGACAAAGCTGCACGGTCAGGTTGATGGAGCGCAGGCACTAATAGGATGCATATTGTGCTGCGGCCAGCCGCCCTCCATGCATGTATCCATGGTCAGCTGGGCTCCCACCAGCAGCACAGACAGGGCTGATCAGCATGAGAGGCCACATCACTCTCCGAGGGAGATCTGTGTGTATGACGGGAAGACGAGGGGGACGGGACTGAGAGATAAGCTTGCAGCGTCCTCTGAGGAGCCGGCTCTCAGGACTGCACGATGCCTCTGTGTGCTGGATGTTAAGGAGAAACGTGCGCCGGAGGGCTGTGCCTGGGCTCTGTTACAAAGGAGTGGGTGGAGTGACTCATGGGGGGGGGCAGAACTCTGGCTGGATGGACACTGGACTGAACTATATGGGGAAGGAGAGAGGGACCAGAGGAGCCGGCCGCAGAGACGCGGGTGTGGGATTGTGAGATTAGCAGCCAGTGTGGAAGAGTAGGGTGCTCTGCTACCCACACCTTCTTCCAGCCACTCGGATGCTCATACTATAACCCACCCAGCTGACTCTGCTGGCTTAAGCGGTCACCAGCCCTATGTACAGGGGTGCCACACAGGCCCCTTGCAGCATGAGGCTGGGTAGCAATTGCAATCCCTGCACCCTCTGTAGCTACGCCCCCACCGCAGAGGTATCATACGCTGCACACTGCATCAAATTGGTCTGCGTGGCTGTTGTCCCAGAAGGAAGTATCTTCTAAAGATGATGCACAAGAAAGCCTGCAAACAGTTTGCTGAAGACAAGCAGACTAAGGACATGGATTGCTGGAACCATGTCCTGTGGTCTGATGAGACCATAATAAACGTATGTTTTTCAGATGGTGTCAAGCGTGTGTGGCAGCAACCAGGTGAGGAATACAAAGACAAGTGTGTCTTGCATACAGTCAAGCATGGTGGTGGGATTGTCATAGTCTGGGGCTGCATGAGTGCTGCTGGCATGGGGAGCTACAGTTCATTGAGGGAACCATGAATGCCAACATGTACTGTGACATACTGAAGCAGAGCACGATCCCCTCCCATCAGAGACTGGCCCGCAGGGCAGTATTCCAACATGATAACGACCCCAAACACCCCTCCAAGATGACCACTGCCTTGCTAAAAATGCTGAGGGTAAAGGTGATGGACTGGCCAAGCATGTCTCCAGACCTAAACCCTATTGAGCATCTGTGGGGCATCCTCAAACGGAAGATGGAGGAGCGCAAGGTCTCTAACATATCCACCAGCTCCGTGATGTCGTCATGGAGGAGTGGAAGAGGACTCCAGTGACAACCTGTGAAGCTCTGGTGAACTCCATGCCCAAAAGGGTTAAGGCAGAGCTGTAAAATAATGGTGGCCACACAAAATATTGACACTTTGGGCCCAATTTGGACATTTTCACTTAGGGGTGTACTCACTTTTGTTGCCAGCAGTTTAGACATTAATAGCTGTGTGTTGAGTTATTTTGAGGGGACAGCAAATTTACACTGTTATACAAGCTGTACACTCACTACTTTACATTGTAGCAAAGTGTCATTTTTTCAGTGTTGCCTCATGAAAAGATATAATAAAATATTTACAAAAATGTGAGGGGTGTACTCACTTTTGTGAGATACTGTACAATACATTAAAAAAACACATACTATTTACCCATAAAAAGCACATATAACTCTAAATATATGGGGGTGATTAACCTAACAACACATTAAATTACATACACGATTGTATCCACAACAATAGCATAAATTAAAAAAAAATAAAATAAAAAAAAAAATATATATATATATATATAAAAAATGGATCATATAAGATACACTATATTACCAAAGGTATTGGGACGCCTACACACACTTGAAATTTAATGGCATCCTAGTCTTAGTCCATTGGGTTCAATATAGAGTTGGCCCACCCTTTGCAGCATAACAGCTTCAACACTTATGGGAAGGCTGCCCACAAGCTTTAGGAGTGTGTTTATGGGAATGTTTGACCCTTCTTCCAGAAGCCCATTTGTGAGGTCAGGCACTGATGTGGATGAGAAGGCCTGTCTCGCAGTCTTCACTCTAATTCATCCCAAAGGTGTTCTATCGGGTTGAGGTGAAGACTCTGTGCAGGCCACTCAAGTTCCTCTACCCCACACTCACTCACCCATATCTTTATGGACCTTGCTTTGTGCACTGGTAACAATTATTGTGCAGGGTGGATTATGGTGTGGGGTTGTTTTTCATGGGTTGGGCTTGGCCCCTTAGTTCCAGTGAAGGGAACTCTTAAGGCGTCAGCATACCAAGACATTTGGACAATTTTGTGGGAACAGTTTGGGGATGGCCCCTTCCTGTTCCAACATGACTGCACACCAGTGCACAAAGAGTCCTGACCTCAACCCAATAGAACACCTTTGGGATGAATTAGAGCAGAGATTGCGAGCCAGGCCTTCTTGTCCACATCAATGTCTGACCTCTGCAAAGGGTGGGCCAACTTAATATTGAAAACTATTGACTAAGACTGGTTTGCCAAGGCAGGCACCCCAATACTTTTGGTAATATATATATATATATATACAGGTGCTGGTCATATAATTAGAATTTCATCAAAAAGTTGATTTATTTCACTAATTCCATTCAAAAAGTGAAACTTGTATATTATATTAATTCATTACACACAGACTGATATATATTTCAAATGTTTATTTATTTTAATTTTGATGATTATAACTGACAACTAAGGAAAATCCCAAATTCAGTATCTCAGAAAACTAGAATATTACTTAAGACCAATACAAAGAAAGGATTTTTAGAAGTCTTGGCCAACTGAAAAGTATGAACATGAAAAGTATGAGCATGTAAAGCACTCAATACTTAGTTGGGGCTTCTTTTGCCTGAATTACTGCAGCAATGCGGTGTGGCATGGAGTCGATCAGTCTGTTGCACTGCTCAGGTGTTATGAGAGCCCAGGTTGCTCTGATAGTGGCCTTCAGCTCTTCTGCATTGTTGGGTCTGGCATGTTGCATCTTCCTCTTCACAATACCCCATAGATTTTCTATGGGGTTAAGGTCAGGCGAGTTTGCTGGCCAATTAAGAACAGGGATACCATGGTCCTTAAACCAGGTACTGGTAGCTTTGGCACTGTGTGCAGGTGTCCTGTTGGAAAATGAAATCTGCATTTCCATAAAGTTGGTCAGCAGCAGGAAGCATGAAGTGCTATAAAACTTCCTGGTATACGGCTGCGTTGACCTTGGACCTCAGAAAACACAGTGGACCAACACCAGCAGATGACATGGCACCCCAAACCATCACTGACTGTGGAAACTTTACACCGGACCTCAATCCACGTGGATTGTGTGCCTCTCCTCTCTTCCTCCAGACTCTGGGACCCTGATTTCCAAAGGAAATGCAAAATTTACTTTCATCAGAGAACATAACTTTGGACCACTCAGCAGTAGAGTTGAGCGAACACCTGGACGTTCGGGTTCGGAGGGTCCGAACGAATTTTGGGAAAAAGTCTGGGTTCGGCACCGAATTTTGCCCGAACGTTATCCCGGACCCCGAACCCCATTGAAGTCAATGGGAACCCGAACTTTTAGGCACAAAAATGGCTGTAACAAAGTCCTGGCAAGTGCTAGAGGGCTGCAAAAGGAAGTAAAATGGGGGTAAGAGTAGGACAAGTGCCCAACAAAAAAACGGGGATAGGGAAAATAAATTAAAATCAAATAAACTAGGAGATGATTTTTGAACAATAATGTGTCACTTACAGCTCCAGCTAGAACCTCTCCCTTTAGAACTAGGAGATGATTTTTGAACAATAATCTGTCCCTCTAAGCAGAAGCCTCTACCTAGTGCAGTCAGATCGCTCAAAGCAGCAGTATGTGAAATCTCAAATTACTGCCACAATCTGATCGTTGTGTACGATCGTAACGATCGTTGTATTATGAAGGGTTTGATCTGCAATCTGTCACTCAGAGCAGCAGTATGTGAAATCTCAAATTTCTGCAATCTGTCCCTCAGAGCAACAGTAGTAGTAATCTCAGGATGCAGGATCAGATGTTAAAATGTCTGCAATCTGTCCCTCACAATCTGTCCCTCACAAAAACGCCGGCAGCTTCATCTCCCTACACTAACCCAAGAACATGTGACATGCAGCACTGTGACTCCAACCTCATATAGAGGCTGGGTCACATGATGCACTGGCCAATCACAGCCATGCCATTAGTAGGCATGGCTGTGATGGCTTCTAAGGGCAAACCAGTGAAACGCTTGTTGATTGGCTGCCCTGCAGCTATTCAACATGCGTGATCAACTACCAGAACCCGAACCCGAACCCGAACGTTTTTTGAAAAAAGTTCGGACCCGAACGTTACAGCCCGGGTTCGCTCAACACTACTCAGCAGCAGTCCAGTCCTTTTTGTCTTTAGCCCAGGCGAGGCGCTTCTGACGCTGTCTGTTGTTCAAGAGTGGCTTGACACAAGGAATGTGACAGCTGAAACCCATGCCTTTCATACGTCTGTGCATAGTGGTTCTTGAAGTTCTGACTCCAGCTGCAGTCCACTCTTTGTGAATCTAACCCACATTTTTTAATGGGTTTTGTTTCACAATCCTCACCAGGGTGTGGTTATCCCTATTGCTTGTACACTTTTTCTACCACATCTTTTCCTTCCCTTCACCACTCTATTAATGTGCTTGGACACAGAGCTCTGTGAACAGCCAGCCTCTTTTGCAATGACCTTTTGTGTCTTGCCCTCCTTGTGCAAGGTGTCAATGGTCGTCTTTTGGACAACTGTCAAGTCAGCAGTCTTCCCCATGATTGTGTAGCCCGCAGAACTAGACTGAGAGACCATTTAAAGGCCTTTGCAGGTGTCTTGAGTAAATTTGCTGCTCAGAGTGTGGCACCAGATGTCTTCAATATTGAACCTTTTCACAATATTCTAATTTTCTGAGATACTAAATTTGGGATTTTCCTTAGTTGTCAGTTATAATCATAAAAATTATAAGAAATAAACATTTGAACTATATCACAGTCTGTGTGTAATGAATGAATATAATATACAAGTTTCACTTTTTGAATGGAATGCGTGAAATAAATCAACTTTTTGATGATATTCTAATTATATGACCAGCACCTGTGTGTGTGTATGTATATATATATATATATATATATATACATATATATATATATATATAATATTTATGCTATTGTTGATACAATGGTGATGTGTTCAGCATGCATCCCAGCCCTCGTTCCTGGCTCTCTTTTACCTCTCCACCATCCAGCCGGCCGAGACAGCAATGCAAGTAGCAGTGACCGCTCCTGCGCGAGTCCCTGACTTCCCACAAACACCGGACTTGAGCCTAACAATGTGCCTGTTTTCAAAGTAGCACACTAAGGAGCTGTAAAAGGGATCCCCCACCCTGCACAGCCAGGCACACCACATCTTCACAGCACACTTGAGTCAAGGAACAGTCCAGTGCTTTGTTTTTTTTGTATTTTTATTGAGGGGAATAAACTTGGATAGGGATATTATGTAATGCCCACTTTATCAAAGCAGTAAACTCTTCAGGAACACAACTATACAGGGTGGGCCATTTATATGGATACGCCTTAATAAAATGGGAATGGTTGGTGATATTAACTTCCTGTTTGTGGCACATTAATATATGTGAGGGGGGAAACTTTTCAAGATAGGTGGTGACCATGGCGGCCATTTTGAAGTTGGCCATTTTGAATCCAACTTTTGTTTTTTCAATAGGAAGAGGGTCATGTGACGCATCAAACTTATTGGGAATTTCACAAGAAAAACAATGTGCAGCACCTGAAACTACGTATACTGGAAGCCTGTGCTAGCATTTCTCCTGCGGTGTTGCTATCAGTGTGTGAAGAGTGGGAGAAGAGGGTTGCATTGACAATCCAACACAATGGGCAGCACATTGAACACATTTTATAAGTGGTCAGAAACTTGTAAATAACTCATGAAAGAATAAGGTTACGTTAAAACCAAGCACACCATTGTTTTTCTTGTGAAATTCCCAATAAGTTTGATGTGTCATATGACCCTCTTCCTATTGAAAAAACAAAAGTTGGATTCAAAATGCCGACTTCAAAATGGTCGCCATGGTCACCACCCATCTTGAAAAGTTTCCCCCCTCACATATACTAATGTGCCACAAACAGGAAGTTAATATCACCAACCATTCCCATTTTATTAAGGTGTATCCATATAAATGGCCCACCCTGTATACAGCCCATATATACACTTCCTTCTCCTCTACCTCATGCGCATACCTGTAGCTTGATTGCAGAACTACAATTCCCAGGACCAGTTAGATGATCTGACACCAAGGCTCAGTCAGATTTGGTAGCAAAAGCCCCTTACAGGCAAGGACCGTGGGCCCCTTGGTTGTGTAGCAAAGTCCTAGTGCCCAGCTGTCCTCCTCTGTGACTACTGATTCCAGCACCACCTCTTCAGACATTGCCAGCCCACCGGGCTGCAGCTGGCCTTTTCACTAGCCCTCCTGTCTACTCTTGTACAGTCATCCCAGACTGACTCTGCATCCACCCCAGACAGCTTGCACCCAGTCCTCTCAGGATACCTCTCAGTCCTCCCCAACTCACCAGCCCACCTGGCTGTCTTCCTCCCATGAGAATTGCCTGGCAGTGTCCTCCTGCTGTCCTCACACCTGCTCCCGTGCCACTGGTCAGGACTCCTCCATGTGACATGAAGAGGGTCTCTTCCGCACCTGAGCTCCCAAACTTAAGGTCAGAAGGTCAGCCCCCCAGACTAGGGAGCTTCCCTCAGGGGTGTCTGACAGCCTCAACACTCCATATCCAGCTTCCACCTGCCCCAGCACTGCCCCAGTGAGTATATGAGGGGCCTGCCCCCTGCCAACCCTCTGTTGGGCATTGGTCAGAGCCCTCATGAATACTCCAGGCAGCTCCTCCTTACCTCCACTCCCATTCTTCTAGAATCTTCTCCAAGTTTCTAGAATTAGAGGGAGGTCTTAGAGGTGCAGCCTGTGAGTCACCCAGCCCTCCCTGAGTCACTCACCCGACCCAGATAAAACAACAGAAGCCTGAACAACTAACCTACTCTAAGAAAAATCTACTCCTAGCACACTATGTGCTTCATTAACTTCAGACATGTAAGTGAAAAATGTGTTTTGATGAAATTGTTTTACAGTCTATTGTCTTCCCGTGCCTAGGAGTGCAGAAGATTGAGCTACATTGTCCATGATCATTTTTAATGAGCTTGTTGTTCACACATGTTTGTGAGTGTATTCTTATCTTGATTTCATCAACACAAAGTGTAATATGCATAGGCTGTTGCACCCCTTCTTTTGCTTTTGTAGTGTCATGATATTGGTAGCACTTGACAGTAACAACTACTAGCCCAGCTAGAACAGCTTACCTTATTCATCATCAGGCATCTTGCTACTTTTCTGACATATGCCATTAACACCATCATCATTTTACCTTGTGATCTATTTCAACCTTCAGGTATTCCAGAGGCGGTATGATGGCACAGTGAATTTTTTTAGAGACTGGAATGACTACAAGAAAGGGTTTGGTAATCAGCTGAGTGAATTCTGGCTGGGGAATGATAATATTAATCTGCTGACATCATCTGGTAATTGATATGTTCACTCTTCCTTCCTAAACATAATCTTTTCCTTTTCCTGTGGCCAGGACACGCTGTGAGACAGTGTTTGTTAATGCAATCATTCGGTATTTTCAGACAATGAAACCTGCTCTGTTGCCTGTGTTTGCCTAACTATTGACTTATGATTAGGGATGGGCCGAACACCACCCCCGGTTCAGTTCGCACCAGAACATGCGAACAGGCAAAAAATTTGTTATTGCCATAAAAAGTGTATGGGGACCCGGGTTCTGTCCTAGGGGACATGTATCAATGCAAAAAAAAAGATTTTAAATCAATAGTTTTTTCAGGAGCAGTGATTTTAATAATGCTTAAAGTGAAACAATAAAAATTAAATATTCCTTTAAATATCGAGCCTGGGGGTCCCCTTAGTCTGCCTGTAAAAGGGCGCACCTCTGTGATGTTTAGAACAGTGCCAGAGCAAAATGAACATTGTAAAGGAAAAAACGTCATTTAAAACCGCACTCGCGGCTGTAATGTATTGCCGGCTCCCAGCAATATAGATAAAAATCACTGAAAAAATTTGCGTAGGGTCCCCCCCCCCAAGTCCATACCAGGCTCTTCGGGTCTGGTATGGATTTTAAGGGTAACCCCGCACCAAAATTTTAAAAAAAAATTGACGTGGGGTTCCCTCTATAATCCAAACCAGACCCTTATCCGAGCATGCAACCTGGCCGGCGAGTGCCCCCCCCCCACTGAACCGTACCAGGCTACATGTCCTCAACATGGGGAGTATGGGTGCTTTGGGGCAGGGGGGCTCTTCTCCACAACCCTGGAATGTGGTTGTGGGGGTCTGCGGGTGGGGGGCTTATTGGAATCTTAATTTAATAAAGGGGGCCCCTAGATCTTGGCCCCCCCATGTAGATTGTACCCCTACTAATTCACCAAAAAGTGTCAAAAAAGAAAAAAACCACAGGAGACAATTAGAGACAAGTCCTTTATTAAAAAAGAAAAAAAAATAAGTGTACCCCGTTGTAATCCATCAATCACGGCGAGCGACGGACCCGAAAAAAAACAAAAAAAATGCAACAGCTCCTCCTCCATGGGAGGGCTCCCGCCGACTGAGCTCTCTTTGTTTTGACAGTTTATTTATAGTCAAAGGCGGGGCCACCCGGTGACGTAATTGAGTGACCCGCACCTCTGACGTCACATGACATCAGTGGATGGCGGGGTCACCAGCTACGTCGCCGGGTGGCCCCGCCCTTGACTATAAATAAACTGTCAAACCACGGCGAGAGCAGATGGCGGCAGCCCTCCCATGGAGGAGGAGCTGTGGGCACCATCAACCCGCCAGTCGCTGCAAACGCCCCATAATTTTCACAGTTCGACGAACAGTCGGACGCCTGTTGTTCGAGTCAAACTTATGTTCGACTCGAACTGCGGGCCCATAACTACTTATGATCTGTGGCAGTTGAAGGATTTCTATATAGACAAAGAGACCCATGTAGTTATATAGCAAAGCATTGTAACCATGTAGGAAGCTTAAAGTCCAACTTCAGGATGGTTGTGACCATGGCCAGCATCACTCCACCCCCTTCCTCTGAGCTCAAGTCATCCTGGATCCATCTCAACCTGTGACTGGACAGTGACAGGAGAAGCAGCACAATGATCATATCTCTGTAACTCTGCTTTCTCCCCCAGTCAGTATGGCCCTTTGTGCTGCTTTTTTCTCCATTGCTGTTGTGTATTGAAGGGACTGATCCCAAGTCAGATTCAGGTACTGACACTGCTTGCATTTAAAAAATACTTTTAATGATGCATTTATCTATAAAGTGTTTTATTAATTTGCCTGTATCAAATGTTTAAAATAAACATTTTTTTAAGAGAAAAATGTCTTAAGAGAAGCCCCTATTCCTCTCTCGGGAAAGATCTCCGTTGAAACAAGAAGGCTGTGCCAAGACCCGCAATATCAGAGGAGACATAAAAAATTGCTTACTATAAGATTTCTACATATAACATTTTTAAATCTACTAAAAAAAAAAAAAAATTCTAGCAAACATGCAAATTTTTAGATTTGTGGATAAAGTTGCTAAAAAAAGTTGCATATTTACCAATACTGGAGTTCCTAAACTTGGCCAAACTTTTAGCCAATGGTCTTGATTTCACTCTAACCCCGCCCAGTTTAAGTGAATGCTCACCTACTAGGAACTTTGAACTGTTCTAGGAATTCCAGGACTGGGAGAAATGTGACACAATCTTCTACCTGATGCTTTTATGAAAAGTTACCTATGTTTGCTAAATCCGTACAACTGTGTTTTTTTATATATTAACCTGCAGGAAAAAATGAGTTACGTATTGACCTGTACAGTTATGACTATAAAGTATTGTATGCTGCCTATGCTTCATTTACCATTTTGGGAGAAAAGGACAATTACAAGCTGAAGCTTGGAGCGTTTACAGGAGGCACTGTACGTAAGTATCCTTTCAATTGGAAAACTGAAAAAAATGTAAACATATAAAAAGTAGGTTCTTTTAAGCACTTGCCAACCACCCACAGTACAGTTACTGCGGACGGCCGGCGCGGGCAGGCTGGATCACATACATGTAAATGATCCAGCCTATTCCAGGTTAGACACTGCGGATTGCAGATATATGATCACAATGTCAACAAAGCTGTTATATATGAATTTCATTCACATAGCTCCCAACTGTCCCTGATTTCAAGGGGCTGTGCTTGATTTGGAACAAAGTCCCTCTGTCAGTCTTTCCTTCTCATTTGTAGTGGTATCCCTGCAGGTGCCGCTTGGATATTGGTTTGCCCAGGCCTCCCACTAATTAATACACAGCCAGTACCAGGGTATGTGTACACAGCCAGGTGCACACACGCTTCCGCTCGTTATCTTCAATGACCAGTCTCAGGGATTTGTTTTTATGTTTTATTTGGAGAACTTGGATAGGAGAAGGGAATTAGTAGGATACTCCAAATCAACTATTCATTGGTGAGGACAATTCAGTAATATCTGTAGGACCATACAGCGCCTGTATGGAATGAACAAGTCCCTTTGTAGCTGAAGGAACTCAGTGAACTTTGCCTCTTCAAGGCATTAGCCAGTGTCCCCTTTGGCTTGCACCCAATAGCTGACTTTTAGCACCCAGAGGGAGATCTAACAGCACTAGTCGCCAGGATCCCCTATGGGAGTCTGTAATCACAAGGCTCCTGAAGCACTTATGGCAGACTTTCTCAGTAGTACCAGACAGGATCCATGGACATCCTCCCTCAGTCAGCTTTCACAAGAACCATGGGTTGCAGCTTCAACATTTCAGGCCCTCGGGTCGACCACCTGAGGCTGCATGGCAGCGTGCGCCGAGGATGGGCAACAGCCCCCCCCCCTCACCTGGACCTCTCTCTCTGCAGAAGCCCAAAGCCCACATGCTGCTCAGATATAAATACAGTCACCCAGAATGCCTTGGGGCATATCACCTTCTAATTGGCCAGGGCTGTATAGACATCAATGCTCTCTTCTGCCAGGTTCCCTCCCACTGTTCAGTATACTGCATAGCTATTGGACCAGTGTGGAACTTTCAAGACAGCATGAGCAGCAGAAAAACCAAAAACTATATACACTCACTCTAGCATCTAGCTAGGCGGGCACTACATACACCCCTCCCCCCGTCCCGTCCCACCAAAAATAAGCTATGTCCTCAGTTGCTTGGGCAACTGCCCCTAAAAATGTAGATAGTGACCCACTGGCCAAAAGATCTTCGCAAAGTGTCTAGTAATTGAAGGGTCTTTGCAAAGTGTCCATCCGTAAAGAGCCTTCACAAAGTGTCCTTTGAGCAACATGGGGTTTACCCCCTCCAGGTAGCAGCTCCTGGATGAAACAGGAGAAGACTATTTCTCCCAGATGATTGAGTGAATCCTAGATGCCCCTTCTTTAATGGGAGATTGCCCCAGGCAACAACATGAGCAAAGTTGCAAAGTTTAAACAGGTAATTATTTTCTTCAACAGCCATTCAAGCACAACAGCAATGAAAGAACCAATACTCTTATTTCCTGTACTCAGCAGATGATTCTCTCTTCAGGCATGACAGCCTTTTGACTGCTTCAATGGACAACAGCTTTTCCAAAGCAGATAGAAAACTTGACCACAGTTCAGCAATAGAAATCCAGATGTGGAATCTGAACCATTTTCAGGGCCACAGATACTGCTGGACCACACCAGGTTCTTCTTCCCAAGCCGTCTGACCACTACTCGGTTTATATAAATGGATCTCCCCATTCCAATTTTCTCTGACTGACAAGAACTCCTCCCAAAGCTGAAGGTTGGACTCTTCCTCGATCTCCTCTTCCTCGATCTCCTGGGGAGCATAGGGGTAGTCGTACTTATACTCCATGACTACCTTTTGCTGTACAAGCCTCTGAACACGAGAGAATTTTGGTAACTTCTGCCTTTCACCTCTCCCAGGTGGAACATATGGAGTCTCTGCCATCCTGATTAGCAGAGTATATGCTTCATTCTGAGCCCGAGCATAATTATGGGAAGGGGTAAGATCAAGAGCTCTGTTGGCTGAGGCCTCGCAGAATCCTAAATTCTTGGCACACCGTATGAGGATGGCATCTTGCTCACCGTCCTCATTGTGCAGGTCAGAGCAAGGAGAATCCTCTCCCTCTTCAGCCTCACAGTCACACTCTGTGCTGACTTCTGACCCCTCTTCCTTCCTCTAGAGATCCAAAGTGGCATTCAAACCTGGATGACCCCACATCAATAATCCTTGTCCCCTCCTCACCTGAGGAACTTGCAGACTCTGGCCTCCAGATCTTCTGGGTCCCCTCTGTCCCTTTAAGAGCCAGACCCCAAACTTCTGCAACTACAGACAATGCATGCTCCTGCTGATGCCCAGCCCTGACCAGCTGGGTGCTCTGTGCTCTCAATGCATGTCTGCCTCCCCCAGGAGTAGTAGCACTGTAACCTTTAGCATCTCAAAGTGAAACCTGTCTCCCAATTCACATACAGAATCATACAGAATCCTGGGCTGACAATTACTCAGCTCTAACTTCAGCAGCATTTGTCCGCAATGCCCATACTGACCCCAGCCTCACAGTCACACACTAGCATCGGCCATATACCAGACCGATGTGCTCCATATCCTTGCTGCACAGCACCAGACTTCCACGGGGTACCAATCGGACTCCTGTATCTCTCAGCATTTGGCTCTGCAAGTCAGTCTGCTCTCCAGGCTCTCCGACACCATGTGTAACAGCCCCAACGCTCTGGCTCACTTTGGCTTCCACCATGTTGCTGCTCCTCACACGTGTCATTTTCTCAGCTACCGATGGTGGAAGTGACATCACAGCTCCTCCCCACTCACTGGATTGGCGGACTATGAGCTGCGACTCTGCCCACATCCCCAGGCTAGCTGACTTTTTGGCACTGCACATTAACTCCTTCATTGCTGCCACTCAAACACTGCTTGACATCAATGACCTTTACTGTAAAGCAGACAGTATCTATCGCAGGAAAAACACAGACAGCAGCTTCAGCTGTCCTTGAACGAGTCTCAGCCACACTCCTTCTTCAGTGCGCTGACTGAACTCCTTCAGTGCTACTACTTGGGAATGTTCCATTACTAATGACTGTGTAGCAGACATTTTCCTCTGTAGCATATACACTGGTGCAACCCTTGGCGCTCAGATTCTTGTGCATCGAGTTAACTCTTTTTTGGCCATGAGTTACTTCGGAATTAGTGAGCCATGCTGTAATACCTTTTTTGCCATTTGCAAGCTGTGCTGAAATGCACATAGTAACATGCTCTTTGGCGACACCCCTGCCTCTTCCCAGGCCTGTCTCTTA
>BLSH010467762.1:37037-48907 GCA_018402905.1 Glandirana rugosa | reverse complement strand
CCGACCGACGTTATGGACACATGACTGTTATGGACACATGACCGACCGACGTTATGGACACATGACCGACGTATGACACAATGACCGACGTTATATGGGGTGGACACTACGACCCGGACATATGACACAGGACACTACGACTCGACATATGAGGACTGTGTTATACACCTTATGTCACCTGCCTCACCCACCTAAGATATTCTTCACCCCGAATACACTTCATCCTTCCCAGTTTTTCCTTCCCTCACCGGAACCCGGGGGGGGGGGGGGTAGGATTTTGAACCTGGTTGTTTTCAACCTTCATGTTTGTGCGTCAGAGTGTTAGGTCCTTCACAAACCAGCACATTTGGATGGGGGGGGGGGGGGCCCAAGGCCACTCCCTTCCTTTTTGACCCTTCCTACTTCACATAAGCCCCACTTCTTATAGAATCCACCCACTCCGTCCACTGTATTCCACATATTGTGTCAGGAGTATACAGCTCAGCATCACAGGACACAGTATACAGCCCCAGCATCATAGGTGGGGTATATTGCAGCCAGTAACACAGTATGCAGCCAGTACACAGGTATTGCCGCCGGTACACAGGTATTGCAGCCAGCCAGCACACAGGAATTGCAGCCAGCCAGTACACAGGTATTGTAGCCAGCCAGTACACAGGTATTGCAGCCAGCCAGTACACAAGTATTGTCAGTACACAGGTATTGCAGCCAGCCAGTACACAGGTATTGCAGCCAGCCAGTACACAGGTATTGTCAGTACACAGGTATTGCAGCCAGCCAATACACAGGTATTGCAGCCAGCCAGTACATATGTATTCTCAGTAAACAGGTATTGCAGCCAGCCAGTACACAGGTATTGCAGCCAGCCAGTAAACAGGTATTGCAGCCAGCCAGTACACGGGTATTGTCAGTACACAGGTATTGTCATTACACAAGTATTGCAGCCAGCCAGTACACAGGTATTGCAGCCAGCCAGTACAGAGGTATTGTCAGTACACAGGTATTGCAGCCAGCCAGTACACAGGTATTGTCAGTACACAGGTATTGCAGCCAGCCAGTACACAGCACAGCAGCACATACCAGCACGGCGGGAATCACAGGTGTGTGTGCAGTCTAACTTAGCACCAGCACGTTCCAGTCCTGCCCCCGCCCCCGCTCCTGACCAATCAGTCACTGTCTGGAGGGCAGTGACTGTGGCCAGAGCCAATCAGTGAATATATGTGCGCTTTGCTGGCACACATATATTCACTTTAATGGCCGACCAATAAGCTTTGGGAATTGCTGTCAGCACACAGCAAGTTACCCAAAAAAGCCGGGACAACCGTGTACCGGCGGCCTATTGTTATTTTTTTTTTTTTAGAAACTCCAACGGGGAGGCGGTGCACTAGCGCCCTCTATGGAGCAGCCACCGCTGCAGCCCTGAATCATTGGCTGGGACCTGCTGACATAATCAGCAGAGTCGGGGAGCGGGGGTACCCTGTACCTAGAAGAAGCCAGCTACATACAGGTACATCGCTGTATGCTGTCCCTCTGCAGTGCGTTCGACAGTACAGGCAATCCTTAAGTGGTTAAACAGAGCCGAGAAGTCACCCAACAGTTCTAAATACAGAAACCAGAGTTACTCTCTATATTACTGACTAGTAGTGTTGGGTAAATGGTTCGGCCCGACCATGAGTTCGGGCCAAACATTGGCTGTTCGGCCCATTCGGGGAACACCCAAATTTGCAGGACATTTGGCGGGTGTTCACCCATGCTGCACAGTGCATCCTGCACCCTGATTGGGCAAGGCTTTGCCCAACCAGGGTGCAGTAAAAGGTGGTTGTAAACAAATCAGGCCAGGAAGCAGACCGCGGCGTCCTTAACAAACGATGAGTCATCAGCTGTCATTTGTCGGTAAAAATAATCTGCCCCAAAGCATGCCCCCCACATGTTGAGGGCATGTGGATTGGTATGGTTCAGGGGTAGGGGGGGGGAGCTTACTCACACCCCCCTTTCCTGAATTTGAAGGGGGGCACGCGTTTTTGTTTTTTTTTTTTGGCATGGGGTTTCCCTTAACCACTTCAATACTGGGCACTTAAACCCCCTTCCTTCCCGGACCAATTTTCAACTTTCAGCGCTGTTGCAGTTTGTATGACAATTGCGCGGTCATGCGACACTGTACCCATATGAAATTTTTATCATTTTTTTCACACAAATAGAGCTTTCTTTTGGTGGTATTTAATCACCCCTGGGTTTTTTATTTTTTGCGCTATAAATTAAAAAAGGACATAAATTTCCAAAAACAATGCATTTTTCTGCGTTTCTGTTATAAAATTTTGCAAATAAGTAATTTCTCTTGATAAATTTTGACCAAAAATGATACTGCTACATTTCTTTGGTAAAAATAACCCAAATTGGAGTTTATTTGGTGTTGGCGGACAGACAGATGTGACGGGGACTGTGACAGATGTGACGGTGACATACAGATGTTTTGTGTGTGGTGACAGATGTTTGAGGACTGTGACAGATGTTTGGGGACTGTGACAGGTGTTGTGTATGAGACAGATGTGATTGGGGACATACAGATGTTTTGGGGGCTGTTTTATGGGGACACTGACATGTATGTGGACAGGGGTATCAGTGTGCTTGGTGCACTGTGTGGAGGGCAATCTGTGACAGCTTTCTGCATGAAATCCTCACCATGCAGAAAGCTGTCACAGAGCTGCAGCCCCCCCCCCCCCCCCCCACTGAGCTCTCACTGAGCTTGGCAGGGGGAGAACTGTCACAGAGACGTTCGTCTCTGTTTACAATGTGACGGCTGTGATTGGACACAGCCGTCACATGATCGGGAGGGCCAGTCACTGCGCCCGTATCCCGATCTCCGCTCAGCTGGATCCTGTGATCATAATGACTACAGGATCCAGCAGCAGCGCGGCGCGTGCCCGCGCTGCGAGCTCCCGTTCTGCAGGACGTATATATACGTCCTGTCAGAACGGGGAAGCTCCCACCCGGCCGTATATGTACAGTGGCCGGGTGGGAGGTGGTTAAAATCCATACCAGACCTCGGGGGTCCCTGCTCCATTTTTTTCTTTCTTTTTTTTTAAATGACTAGGCGCCGTCAATTGCAATGGCGAGTCAATTTAAAGCGGAGTTCCACCCTGTTAAAAGTCAGCAGCTACCAAAAGGGTAGCTGCTGACTTTTAACAATCGGTTACTCACCTGTCCCTCGTTCCAGCGATGCGGCCGCCCGAGGTCTCGCTCGTCTCCCCTTCCCCTCGGCAGCGCCGGCATCACAAGTGTGGGCACCCAGCTTTGGCTTCAAAGCCGGGCATTCACTGCGCATGCGCGAGTTGAGCTGTGGCTTGTGAATGGCTCGGCTTATCTTATGGGACCTGTGACGTGTCCCAGAAGATCGCCGAGAGGGAGGGGGGGGGTGAACTTCCTTCCGGCTCCTCTGCGCCAGGAGAGGAAGTGGACCTTGGACCCTGTGAAAACAGGGTCCACAGTTCCCCCCCAAAAAAAATGACATGCCAAATATGTCATGTCAGGGGGTCACCTCCTCTTAAAGCGGAAGTTCCACTTTTGGGTGGAACTCTGCTTTAATGTGATTTGACCTGTATTGTTTTCTTTTTTGCTGCAGCATGTTCTATACATGCAGATGCACCACTTTACAGGCAGACTAAGGGGACACCTAGGCACTATATTTAAAGGAATTTTTCACTTTTATTGTTGCACTTTAAGTAGCATTAAAACCAATGCTCCTGAAAAAACTATTGCTTTTTTTAAAAAAATGTTTGCATTTATATATGTCCCCCAGAGCATTACCCGGACCCCCATACCCTTTTATGGCCACTTACTTGCATATAAGCCTTCAAAATGGGCACTATATATAGGGGGTGTTCGGCCCATCTCTACTGACCAGTAGTGCTAGAAATGGTCTTGTCAGCATTGGGGCCCTTATACTACTTTTTGGAGTGCCCATAACAGAGTCTGTGTAATATATAAAGGGAGGATCAAGGCAATCCCACTGGAGCAGAAGTATTTCAACCGGGAAACAAGAAAAGTCACTAGTCAAGAGGCCTCCCACCAGGCGGTCTTCAGATTCTGGGCGGTCCCACATGGGCTAGCAAAAAGGTCCACCCTCTGAAGCAGAGCCCAGCCACAGTAGACAATAGTGTTTTCTGGTGGTCAGGGGCTTACCACAGTCATCCAGAAAGTGGCACACTGATTATTAGTGCAGGTTCTCAGGATCCAGGTCCCATCACAGGTAGCATGCCACAGGGTATAATGACAGCAGCAGTCTTTGACCAGGACTCTTCTCCTGGGCAGCACAGCACAGTGTCTGATAGCTCCATGCATCATTGTTCCCCATTCACTGGTGTTTTCTCTCCCAGGTGCTCAGCACAGGCTGCCCCCCCCACAATCTCTTCCTCCCTGTACTCTGCAGGTTGGTGGTACAACACAGCTCACTATCCAGTAGCACAGTTCCCTGTCTCATAGGCTCCTGGATCTTCTTTTCAGGCAAAGTCCCCACACAGCAGCAGACCTTACCCTGCTTTCTCATTGCTGCACACTGCTGGCAGGTGTCTGTATTTCAGCCTAGGCACTCTCTTCCTCCAAGTCTTCTCCAATACAGCATACCAGTCACCTCTGGCCTTTGGGAGATGTAGTCTCTCTCTCCCTTCCAGGCCCACAGCTGTGCTGCCCTGTAGACTACATTCCTCATCAGCCCCTGCGAGTCTCTGAGTACATGTTGTGGGCAAGGTTTGTCCACTCACAATTCTCATTTCTGTCCCTCTGCCCTCTCCAGCTGCATTGTTGTACTGCAGTGGGGGGGGGGGGGAAAGCAGACTGTCGCTGAAGGCTTCTGAGGTCTGGGCTGTGCATCTGGTTTCCCCTTAAAGGGCTAGAGTTCAGACCAGGCTACATACTCCCCTACCAAAAAGTATATTGTCCCCCAAATAACAATATCTGTATAAGCAGCAATTACAGAACAATAAGCACAACATGAGATTGAAGCAGTTCAAAAAAAAAAAGTACACTCACCTGTCCAGGGGTCCAGCGCCATTCCCACTCAAACCACTTCTTAGCCAGTCTTCGGGTCCCTGGTGCCAGCATGTTTACTGTGTGTCAGTGATAGGTACAGACTCCATACTGACCACAGACGCCTACCTGTGCCTTCCTACCAGGTTGGGGAGAGGGTCTGTCTGTCATCTCGTAACCTCCGACTCTGTGTTCCCTCACTGAAACTGGCAGCATGGTTTATTGGGTCTTTCCGTATCCTACGTAGTCAAGTGGCTTATGCATTAGACCTTCCTTCTAATGTGCGTATTTCGAATGCATTCCACGTCTACTTATTAAAACCTTTGGTGTGCAATCGTTTCACCACCTCGGTACCACGTCCTCACCTGGTTCAGGTTGAGAACCATGAAGAGTATGATCATTGACTCACATAGGTTCTGTGGGTGCATACAGTACTTGGTTCGGTACAGGAGCGCTCTTGGGTCTTATCCTCGGACATACATGCCCCTGTCCTCCTCCGTGCTTTCCAAAGACATTTTCCCCTCAAAACTGGTGACCCACCGAGGGGGAAGGGTCTTTGAGGAGGGGGTACTGTCAGGGCTGGGCTTTCAGCCCTCCCTTCTCACTGTTCAGGCTGCTCAGCTGTCAGTTAATTGCCAGCACTCATTTCACAGTGCCTCACCTGGTGATCATTTCCTGCTCGTCAGTCCAGTCTACAGCCAGTCCCTTCTGTCTATTTAAAATGCCTGGTTCATTCCTTGGGTGCCTTCGCCTTGGTCAAACATATCTGGAAACTTTCTGCTATGTTCCTGATGAAAACGTTCCTGGCTTCATCCCTTTTGGTTCCTGATCCTGTCTGCTGCCTCTGACTACGCTGATCTCTGGCTTCCTGATTTACTGGTTTGTTCTGGCCACCCGCTTTGGCTACCGAACCCTGGCTAAGTTGTGACTACGTTTACTATTTGTACCATTTTTGTACCATTTTTGCCATTATATTAAAAGGTGTGATTTTAAATTCTGTCTCCATCTGATTCATGGTTCCTGACATCTGGACAACCCTGCACTATACCATAATCCCTGTCAGTGGGGGCTGATGGGAGGTCATAAGGTATAGCGGGGTAGACTGGAAAGTTGAGGAGTGAGGAGGAGCAGAATTGCGTCCCTTTTGTGTGGCTTTCAGATGCTCTTGCCAACGGGCTGAGTGGTGGGAGGTTAAATGCCTTGTCAACAATGTGGTACCCAAATGGCTGGTGTTTTTGACACGCTTGATGTGCTTGAGGCAAAGTTTGCAAATTACAACAGTGCGATTGCCTGCACATGTGCTAAAAAAGGCCCAAACAGCTGAGATAACAGCTCCACAATCTGGTGGAATAGGATGACTGCTCTCCACTCTTCCATGATGGCTGCCTATTTGGGGCTGTGCTTCACCCTGACTTTACTCCTCTGTTGTATCTGGCACCAAGTCACATCAGTGACCTCCTCCTCATCATCATCCCCTCCATCCTCATTAGCACTGGAGATAACTTGGCAATATACTGGGGCTGTCACTTTGTATAGCAGTGTTCTCCCCTCTCTGTAGGCTCATGTTCCTGCCTTCCTCAACCTCAGAACCAAGATCTGAATCAAGTAATGGCTGTGCATCGTCAAAGAGCAAGTGGCTGATGCTGTGTTCAAATAACTTAGCTGACTCCTCCATGACTGATACTGGGGCTATGGCAGGTGTAGCTGTGGACAAGGAGGCAGAATAAGCCACTCTGGCAACTGGTCTGCTCACTAGTCTCTGCTTGGGTGACGGAGGAAGAGTAAGATGATGATGATTTAGTAAGCCAGTCCACCACCCCATCTGCATGCTGTGACTGGATGGCATGGGCAACATCATTAAACAGAGGAAATGATGCCCTGCCTGAGGACAGACCACGTCCACCTTGGCCTGTGAACACATACGCTGCTGGCCTCCTCACAGTGCCATGGGAACGTCTGCCTCTCTTTGTTGGCCTCCCAGACATGATGGGGGGGGGGCGCTTATTAAAAAAATATAAAAAAAGGTGTGGAAATGTGTACGTAGATGCACTTTAATCAATGGAAAATAGTGTTTGGTGTGCACTTTAACTTGAGTACTCACTACACAGACACACTCCACTGACACACTACAATATACTGCAGTAAAACTGCACTGAAGCACTGCAATATACTTTGGTAAACAGTACTGAAATATACTGTGTTAAACATGCAGTAACGCACTCAAATATATTGCGTTAAACGTATAGTAACGTTGTGTTGTATACTGCGTTAAACGTGCAACAACGCACTTGAATATACTGCGTTAAATGTGCAGTAACACACTCAAATATACTGCATTAAACATGCAGTAACGCAATGATATATACTGTGTTAAACATACAGTAACGCACTGATACATACTGCATTAAACGTGCAGTAACACACAGATATGTACTACCTACATGGAAGGAAGAATGGGTCACTACAGTGCATGGAAGGCAGAAAGGATGGATCTCTACAGTGAATGGAAGGCAGGAAGGATGGGTCACTGCGGTACATGGAAGACAGGAAGGGTGGATCACTATGGTACATGGAGGACAGGAAGGGTGGATCACTATGGTACATGGAGGACAGGAAGGGTGGATCACTATGGTACATAGAAGACAGGAAGGAAGGATCACTATGGCACATGAAAAGCAGCAAGGATCACTATGGTACATGGAAGGCAGGAAGGAAGGATCACTATGATACATGGAAGGCGGGAAGAAAGGATCAGTATGGTACATGGAAGGCAGTAAGAAGGCTCACTACGGTACATGGAAGGCAGGAAGAATGGATCACTATGACACATCAAAAGAAGGAAAAATGGAGATCACTATGATACTTGGAAGGCAGGAAGAAAAGAGCACTATGGTACATGGAAGGCAGGAAGAATGGATTACAATGGTACATGGAAGGCAGGAAGAATGGATCACTATGGTACATGGAAGGCTGGAAGAATGGATCACTATGGTACATAGAAGGCAGGAAGGATCACTATGGTATATGGAAGAAAGGAAGGAGGGATCACTATGGTACATGAAAGGCAGCAAGGATCACTATGGTACATGGAAAAAAGGAAGGAAGGATCATTATGGTACTTGGAAGGGAGGAAAGTTCACTATGGTACATGGAAGGGAGGAAGAATCATTATGGTACTCATAGGGCAGGAAGGATCACTATGGCACATGGAAGGCAGGGAAGATGGATCATTATGGCACATGGAAGGTAGGAACACTATGGCACATGGAAGGCAGGAAGGATGAATCACTATGGCACATAGAAGGCAAGAACACTATGGGACATGGAAGGCAGGAACACTATGGCACATGGAAGGCAGCAAGGATGGATCACTATGTCACATGGAAGACAGGAAGGATGAATCACTACAGCACACGGAAGACAGGAAGGATGGATAACTATGGCACATGGAAGGCAGAAAGGATGGATCTCTAAGTCACATGGAAGGCAGCTGGGATGGATAGCTATGGCACATGGAGGACAGGAAGGATGGCTCACTATGGCACACGGAAGACAGGAAGGATGGATCACTACGGTGCATGGAAGGAAGGATGGATCACTACAGCGTATGGATGGCAGGAAGGATGGATCACTACGGTACATGGAAGGAAGGATGGATCACTACAGTGCATGGAAGGCAGGAAGGATGGATCTCTACAGTGAATGGAAGGCAGGAAGGATGGGTCACTGCGGTACATGGAAGACAGGAAGGGTGGATCACTATGGTACATGGAGGACAGGAAGGGTGGATCACTATGGTACATGGAGGATAGGAAGGGTGGATCACTATGGTACATGGAAGACAGGAAGGATGTATCACTAAGGCACATGGAAGACAGGAAGTCTGGATCACTACTGCACATGGAAGACAGGAAGGATTGATCACTACCGTACATGGAAGACAGGAAGGATGGATCATTACTGCAAATGGAAGACAGGAAGGATGGATCACTACTGCACATGGAAGACAAGAAGGATGGATCACTACGGTACATGGAAGACAAAAAGGATGGATCACTACGGTACATGGAAGACAGGAAGGATGGATCACTACTGCTCATGGAAGACAGGAGGGATGGATTACTATGGTACATGGAAAACAGGAGGGATGGATCACTACGGTACATGGAAGGCAGGAAGGATGGATCACTATGGTACATGGAAGGAAGGATGGATCACTACAGCGCATGGTAGGCAGGAAGGATGGATCACTTAAGTGCATGGAAGGATGGATCACTTAAGTGCATGGAAGGATGGATCACTACAGTGCATGGGAGGAAGACAAAAAGTGGAGAATCCACTCACCCCAGGCTCAGGCAGGCATTGTGTACACTGGTTGCTCGGTGCCTGCCCAAACAATCCCTTCACAGCACATCATTGGGGGACACAGGGAGTAGGTGGAGTCAAATACCCAAGTACTGGAACGTGTTCTTGGCTCCTCTGCAGGACAACAGGATTTACTTGAAACTCCGGGACGGTCCCGGCAAATCCAGGAAGGTTGGGAGGTATTCATTAACTGACTAGCAGCACTGAACAGAGCCCAGACAGAGCTTTGTGCCCTGATTGGGCAAAGCTTTCATTGCTTCAGACAATCAGGGCTTCCAATGCACTGTGCGACGGCACAGTGCATTGTGGTCATTCGGCAGACTGGAAAAACGGTTGGACATGCAGATATTTCGGGAGTTCACCGAAGGGGTGAACAGCCGATGTTCAGTCCAAACTCATGCTCGGGCAGAACCATTTGCCCAACTCTACTAGATATCTGTTTACCAACAACAATGTTTATATTTTACCAAAAAAAGGGTTATTTGGTGTGTTTTTTGCATTAAAATTCATTAAAGTTTATTTTTCCCAAAAAAATAGAGTTTGAAAAACCACTGACTAAATACCGTGTGGCATAAAAAATTGCAACATCCATCATTTTATTCTCTAGGGCCTCCGCTATAAAAAAAAATGTTTGGTGGTTCTGAGTAATTTTCTAGCAAAAAAAATGCTGATTTTTTATCAAAAAGTGTCAGAATAGGCATTGTCTTCAAGTTGTTAAAAGGATACATAATGGGGAAATGTGCATGCACTGCACAGATGTACACAATGTGTTTTTTTCCCCTTTTTTTCTCTTTGACAATGCTTTCAGATCAAAGAGATATGAGCGTGATAGGGTACAGGATGATGGAAATAACAGAACAAAAGACAAACAAGCTTTTCAAAATAATCCCTATCTTAGGCAATAATTAAGAATGTTGTTTAATCTTTGACATGATTGAATAAGCACGCATCCACATTGTTTGGAGCCAAAAGGATCTAGCTGGGGCCGGAGACACAGCACTCCTTATACTGGAACACAGATGACTGGGAATTGTGTAAGAATCACTGCTGATTAGGAAAGAGGAGTGGGGAGGGGTTACTAAGATATCTTACAAATAGAAAACAGACATCACCTCATTCCGAAAGAGACCTGAAGAAAAGCAACATTTGTAGGAGCTATGTGGACTTTGGTAGCCTCCGTATTGTGTCTGATGACTTTTCTTACACATACTGAAGAGACTTGTCCAGGTAAGTCCAATCATAAAACTGTAGAAGGGACCATTAAGCCTCGCACACACGGGACGACGATCGTACGTACGATCGTCGCAATTCGTATGTTGCATAATGTAACTTGCATACTGACTGCACTACACGATCGTACGACCATAGAAAGAACGTTCAGGTGCATGTAATTAGCATCCAGCCGTTCCTGACTTCTGAGCATGCGTGTTTTGCACAATACAACTTGTTGTACCAACTGCTCTGTACACGCGATACAACGGTCGTATGAACGCTTGTTGGTACAACCAAGTTTTCTAGTCTGCTCATACAACTAACCTTGTACGACCGTCGTATGTTCGGCTGTTCTAATCGCGCATACGAACGATCGATATCGCATACAACGGTCATTAGTACGACCTGTTGTATACGATCGTCGTCCTGTGTGTGTACGAGGCTTTAGAGGTTCTCATGAAATTTAGATGGCAGTCCAGACAGAGGTGGCTCTAGGCTTTGTGAGGCCTTAGGCAAAACTTAGACACGAGGCCCCACTCGCACCCATAATGGGAAAAATAATTCAAGCGATAAAAAAATGTAATGACGGTTGAATACTCCTGCGCTTACCAAAATTCCTTGATTTTAAATGTATGCAAGTATGATAAATCAAAGATGGACGGTAATATATGAGGTAATACAGCAACAGCTGCTAGCACCTAGATAGCTATCCTTGGTTTTCTATCCTGTATTAAAAATAAATACATTGTGAATATGGTGCAGCGCTGTCTTGGTAGTGTTAAGCCTCATACACAAGGGATGATGATCGTATACAGCAGGTCGTACTAACGACCGTTGTATGCGATATCGATCGTTCGTATGCGCAATTAGAACAGTCGAACATACGACGGTCGTACAAGGGAGCAAACTAGAAAACTTGGTCGTACCAACAAGCGCTCATACGACCAGGGGCGGGCGGATAGGGGTCGCAGGAGTCGCCATGGCGACCGGGCCCCATGCTGGGGGGGCCCATAAGGGCCCCCTGTATGCCCAGATTAGGAGGGGATGAGGACTGGAGCGCTCCGTTCCTCAGCCGAACGGCGCTGCGGGGAGCCTCGTCACACTGTGAAAGTGAAAGCAGTGTGTGCTGTGCTCTTTGTCTCCCCCTATAGTGCAGTACTCGGCAGGAAGAGAAGAGAGAAGGTACTGACGTTTTTTTAACTTTCATGTTAACATGTTTACATGTGTGGGGGGGTAGTTAGAGGCATAGGTGGGTGTGCTGGGGGGGGGGG
>BLSH010467762.1:19604-31903 GCA_018402905.1 Glandirana rugosa | reverse complement strand
TCGAAATCCTGGTCTCGTGAAAAACGCTAAGCCGTGACGCCGCGAAATTGACTGTTAACGCGCCAGCACGCTACAACATGGGTTTGTTTTAAACGCAGGAAAAAAGGGGTGTTTATCTCGAAAGAAAACCACCATAAACTAGCGGAGACGCAGTAAAGACTAGCGGCGATATTTGTTTTCTTCTCACTGGTAAAACGTTTTTTTGGGTTTAAACAATGAAAAACGATTTTAAGTTTAGGTTTTTTTTTTATATTTTTTTGTAAAAAAAGTGGCAAAAACCGGCTAAATATAAGAAGGAGTATAAACGCTATTTTTTTTAGCGTTAGCCGCAAATAACTAACCAAACGCGTTTTCACCGGCGCAAATGCCTGGGGAAAAAAGGACGCAAATTTTGTTTGGGTACAACATCGCACGACCGCGCAATTGTCAGTTAAAGCGCCGCAGTGCCGAATCGCAAAAAGTGCTCTGGTCCTAAAGCTGGAATAAGGAATAATAGTAGTTAAAAAAAAAAAGCACTTGTGGGTTTAACCCATTTTTTGTACAATTCTCCTTTAAGGGGGCGTGGCAGGGGGTGTGTCCTATAACTACATACTTTTGCTAGTAGGTGTCCCTCGCTCCCATCTCAGAAAGTTGGGAGGAAAACAAGTGACAGGCTAATGATGTTAGGATTGCCGACCGTATAACTTGCATATACAGTGGCAAGACGGCTCTCCAGTGCAGGATCACGTACCTACTATGTCATCCCGCACTTCCAGGTCTGATGCGTGCCGCCGGCATCCCACTCACATTGTGATTATGCACAGTAGAAGCTGATCTGCGGACTCGATGGCTGCTGGCACCCGCCGATCATTAGCCAGAGAGCATAGGTGTGCGCAGCCGATTGCATTAGAGTGTGCACCACAAGAGATGGGTGTCAGTAGTTTTTTTTTTTATTTTTACAATTTTGTTTTTACAATATTACATTTTATTATTTTTTCAGGAGCACTGCTGGGGGACTTTGGTGATATTTCAGGGATCTAAACAGACCCATGATGTCTCACTTTGGAGACAGAGAAAGAGACTCCCCTGTTCCTTTCTCTGCAGCCAGGCAGAAGGGGGAATCTTCACAGTGCAGGGTGATTAGGGTGTGCCCAGGCACACCTGCCACCCTATGTGCGCACGCCTATGGCAGAGCGCCAGAACGGCGATCTGCCAATGTAAACGAGGCAGATCTGTTAGGGAAGGCATTGATCATGCGTTCCTGCAAAGGAAGGTCTTCCCCTAGTAAAAGCACCTCCCCCACAGCACAGAAGCACTGGCTAGGCACACATTTAACGCTTTACTTTACTAGGGTTAACCCTTTGATTGCCCCTGATGTTAACCCCTTCCCAGCAAGTGCCAATAGTACAGTGACAGTGCATCTTATTAGCACTTATCACTGTATTGGTGTCACTGGTCCCCAAAAAGCAGGCCTTGACAAACCCAGGGTGCCAGGTCGCCATGGTGACCAGAAATCGCGTCCTGGCGAGTGACTGCCGTTCCTTCTATCACTATGTTAAAACAGCGTGTTAGATTCAGTGTCAGATTCAGTGTCAGATTCAGCGAGAGCCGCTTGGCCGGCTGCCTGGAATAGTTGTTGATAGTTAGAAGAAATAAAGGAACAAACAATGTATCTTCTTTCAAAGCAATTATCTCCGGGCTATCAGGAAAGTTTAACCATTTAAAGACTAAACCCTCTCTCACATTAGTGGCTTACAATTAAATATCCAGTGTTTTCTGCTAGAAAATGACTTGGAACCCCCAAACATTATATATTTTTTAGCAGAGACTCTACAGAATAAAATGGCGGTTGCTGCAATATTTTATGTCACCTGGTATTTGCGCAGTGGTCTTTCAAGCGCAATTTTTTGGAAAAAAAAATACACTTTTAATGAATAAAAAAAAAAATAAATAAATAAACAGTAAAGTTAGCCCATTTTTTTTTTTTTTTTTTTTTTTTTTTTAATAATGGGAAAGATGATGTTACACCGCGAGAAACAAGATCTTTATTCTAAGCAACAAAATTGTGATAAAGCCCTGTGTACCATCAATAATTACCACTCTATGTGCAGCTGGGCTCCAGTATTTCATGGTGACCGGAAACCCACCAGAGCAATGAAAAGTCACTGTGGGGGACACACATGTAGGTAGGAAGTGGCTGCAAAGAGGCAGCAGAAGATCAGCAGCACTGGAATACTTTTCACCCTTTTTTTTTTTGTATTTTATTTACAATGTCACTAAGGCTTTGTTTAGATGTGCAAGTTGGGTGGTAAAAATGTGCAGTAGAGACATGTTTTTGCCACCCTTAAGCTCCATTAGGCAGCAGATGAGGGAGTTTTACATGCCGCAGTCACGATGCATTCGGCATGATAAGGAGTTTCCCCATAACAGATTTTTTAGTGTCACTCTTTCTGGCCAGCCTATAACCCTGATGTAACGGTGGAGTTATTGACTGGCTGCTCTGCTGTGAGTAAGTTGGGGTTAGGGGTGCAAATTACTTGTCTTACCCCGGGGGGCGCTGACAACCCACACTATGCTATAAAAAAAACTGGCTCCTAACTTTTTTAGCTGGCTCCTAGATTCAAGGCAAATTTGTCAAGCCCTGCCCAAAAAGTGTCAGTTAGTAACCAATTTGTCTGCCTCAACATCGCAGTCCCACTATAAGTCACTGATCACCGCCATAAGTAGCAAAAACATAAGTAAATAAAAATTCCATAAATATATCCCATAGTTTGTAACTTTTATGCAAAACAATCAATAAATGCTTATTGGGATTTTTTTTACCAAAAATATGTAGCAGAATACATATTGTCAGGCTCTTTTTGTTTATAGCACAAACAATAAGAAAAGCAGAGGTGATCAAATACCACCAATAGAAAGCTATATATGAGGGAAAAAAGACATACATTCTATTGGGGTACAACATTGCACGTCAGTTAAAGTAATGCAGTGCTGTATCGCAAAAAAAGGGCCTGGTCATGAAGGGGGGTAAATTTTCTGGAGGTCAAGTGGTTAAAAAGCAATTCTAGGAACACTTGGGGAACAAGATAACTGAATTGTGCAAGAATGTATGGAGATTAAGAAAGAGGATGGTATGCACAGGGAAAAGGCATCTTGTTACATAGAGCACTGACAACATCTCATTCTGCAAGGGACCTGAAGAACAGCAAGGAATACTCTTTAGCCACTGTGCACACTTCTGCATTGTTTGGAATCACCTATAAACATATTGAAGTCATATTAAAGGTTTTTTTTAGTAACAAACATGTTATACTTACCTGCTCTGTGCAGTGATCCTCTTCTTCTTGGGTCCTCCGCTAGTGCTCTTGGTCCCTCCTCTTCTCCAAGTGCCCCCATAACGAGATGCATGCTCTGGGGGCACTCATGTGTGCTGCCTCCTCCCTGGCTGTGGCTCCCATTGCTGCCTCTCAACCAATCAGGGGGCAGAGATGTGAGAGCAGCCAATCCCATGTACATAAAAATGTATAAAGGTACACAAACATTTACAACCACTTTAAAGCTTCCTGATTTTTTTCATTAAAATAATAAACATGTTATACTCACTTGCTCTGTGCAATGGTTTTGCACAAAGCATCCCCAACCCGCCTCTATTCGGGTCCCCATCGGTGATTCTGCCCCCCACCGTTGAGTGCAACCATAGGCAGCTGCTTCCTGTGGGGGCACTCGTGTGGGTTCGCTCCTGAGCCGGGCTGTTTGTGTCTATTCACACAAGCCTGGCTTGGCCCTACCCCCTGCTTTCTGCTCACAGGTTTTGACTGACAACAGCAGGAGCCAATGGCTCCTGCTGCTCTCAGCCAAGCCTTTGAGAGTCAGGAGAGGAGCTGCTACAGACATGCACAGCGTTAGGCCAAGATTGAGCTCAGATGAGTATTTAGGGGAGGCTGTGTGGGGAGCTGCATGTAAAAAGTTTACCTTAATGCAGAGAATGCATTAGGTAAAAAAACCTTTTACCTTAACTAAGAATCACTGTAGCCATTCTGAGAGCCCTGGGCAATAGAAGTACCTCTTAACTTGATACTCTGTGCGGTTTACCCTGAAATGCCCCATGGCTGTGTGCATTAGCCAATAGACCTGTAGGATGTGTGCTTGGGGAGCCACAACCTGTAAAATGTCCCAATGCTCTATGGGTATACAAACCCATCGATATAGCACATCATCATGGAGTTCTAAATGGTCCCACTGCTGTAAAAGAATTCCTGGTGTGTTAGACAAGCCCTGACATTCATGTGAGGTGGACCTCTGCCATCTAGACCTGAGCTGCTTGCAACTTGATACTCGCACCTCCGATGAATTAATCTCATAACAGCTTGTCTGGAGTGCCTATAGCAGCACACCCCTGAACAATTTTCTTTTCCATTTGTTTCCATAGTCTCTGCAGTGCCTGGGCAAAGTGAGTGAGGCTCTTGCCATCTTGCTGCCTTCAAATGAAAAATCTATGCCTCAACTCAGAGTTAGTCTCCCCAAATAGGCCTTCCAGCCATGCTACTATTTGTTTCAAGCTAGCACGCTTCTCCTCCTCAGTACTTTGACATCATCCTCTAGGGCAAGGATATGCAATTAGTGGACCTCCAGCTGTTGCAGAACTACAAGTCCCATGAGGCATAGCAAGACTCTGACAGCCACAAGCATGACTCCCAGAGGCATGATGGGACTTGTAGTTTTGCAACAGCTGGAGGTCCGCTAATTGCAGATCTCTGCTCTAGGGAATTGATAGCCAACTATGCGATCAACTTGGCACCTGATAAAGGCGTACAGCACTTTCCAGTCTCTCCTCCCACTCCGTCAGTGAGACATTGGAATTGTTTAACTTTTGGACCAGCGCTAGCTACTCCTAGGGGTGCCATGGTGGTCCTCAAACCTCTTTCTGCGACAAACAATGAATGGGGCATATCCTACTGACTTATGCCAAATTATGGGTGGGGCAAGACAGTGGTTGCCCAAGATGAAGGAAAGACCAAGTAATTGGCATGTTTGTTATTGGATTAAACAGAAGTGGCATTTACACGTGTCAAGTTAGTGGGAGAAGCTAATGCAGCGATGCCAGGATTGTGGCAGCAGAGCCTTATTAATACACGGTTCAGCTCACATCAGGACTAGTGGTACCGTCAGGCAGTACATTGGTACTACTGGTGCTTACCGTACTGGCAACATCTACTGGTGTTTACTGTACTGGCGACAGCATCTGAATAAAGAGGATGGCTGTTACTCAAGTAGTGGTGCCACACACCTGGCAGAGGTTTTCATTGCTTTCTAGACCCCAGCAGAGCAGCAGTGGATCCACTATGTCCCTTCTCACCAGGAACCTCTACCTAGTGCTAGTGCACTTCCTAGCCAGCAGGATACCTGTCTCTACACTTTCCACTTTGTGACTGCTTGCCAGCTGCAGTGAGCCAGTGCTTAATAAGCATTGTCGTTACTAAAGGTGGCTGCAAAGGTCATCCAGGGTTGCAGCGCCCAATCAGATAGCTGCCTCCCTGATGACATGTTCAGAAGTTTCAGAGGAACAAAGTTCCCCTTATCCTCCATTCCTTTATGTATCGTAACCTCACTCCGGATTCCCTTCAAGATGCCACATTTTGACAAAACGCATAGCGGCAAGGCCTGGACATCATGACGTCATCATGCATACAGGCACAGCAGGAACCTTTCCAGCTGTGTGAATGAATGCTCTTTGACCGTGTTTTATGTACGTTTTTATGATTGTTTCTAATAAAACGTCTACTCTACTCTACTTCTACAGACTTACACTATTGCTGGCCTTTCTTCTCATTGGGCAGATTATATATTATTGTAAGTCTGGCAAATTAACCCTTGGGAACCTGATGCTTACCATGACCACTGTATTTATGGAGGTCATGATCTTCTGGAAAGCATTTTTTCTGTTTGAGCTCTGGGACCTTGGCTATTTGGGTATGAAAGAAGACCATCTTTCATGCCTACTGGGATATCATACTGGGATTGTGGACTTTTTCAGCACCATTTTTTAATTTTTGGCACATTCTATTTTGTTTTGCACTACTGAGGACTTTTGGTGGTGTTATATTTGCAATTTAAAATCACTAGACTAGTTTTCATATTTCACGTGTTATGTTAAATGCATGATGCAAGCTGGCTGCTGGGGTGTTTGATATTGAGGGATTTTTTTATGCTGCGACTGCAGGTTTTTCCTTCCTCCTTTCTGTATCCTCGCTGTAACCCAGTGTCACTGACAGAGAGTAGGATAAACTGCACCTGCCTACAAACAATAATGTTGACTATTGTATATGAAGCTACAACGGTGAATTCTCTGTCTGTGAAATTAGTCCCCTTCCACACGGGGTGCACTCCGTTCGAGTCCACCTGCTCCACTCATCTATCCGCTAAGCAGGCGGATGGCTAGTCCATGTCCTTTCTGCTTATGCAGAGCACACAAAGACACAGCCCATTCTCCTCTATGGGCAGTCAGATGTAAATGGACCCCCTGTCCATTTACACCCGACTGCCATCCAATCTTCCAGACTGTTTTTAGCGGATAAGAGCATATCTGATGACGGTGGGTGTCAACGAACACATGTCCATTGACAAAAATTGGTAAAAATACTAAGCTAAACAAGTAGCAGCTGTACACTATACCCAGATACCAGGCACAACAACAATCAATAATTTAAAGTGCAGCACTTAAATTAAAGTGCAATCACACAATATATCAATAATATTCCAATAAAGTGCTATAAGTGCAACCAATAACATAAGTGAAAAAACTATAATGATAAAACTTGATTAATTCATAAATACATGTGCATAAAATGTAAATGCATGGGACAATAAATATTCCATAGAGACGGATGGCAATAATAAAAAAATCATATAAGACTAAAGTCCATTGGTAAAAGTTCATAGAAGAGAGATGTGCTGAAAGATGATGATCAGACACCTAGCGGTGTGACACCCAACACCAAGGGTAAAAATGGAGGCTTACCAGAGACCCCCCCCCCCCCCTTACTCAGAGAGGTCAAACAGTGCTTAATCAGATCTATGATTCACTAGAGGAGGGCATGGATGTCCTCTCCTGGTGGCAACCAAGCAGCATATGCTGGAAGATTCACAGTAAACCAAGGAGCAATTTCCAAAGCAGCAGGGACTTCAATACCTGAGTTTATATAAAACAAAGCTCCACATGGTATAGTACTGCAACAATATTCTATTTATTAAAAAGTAATGCACTCACGTGTAGTTAGAAATTACAAGCACATAGCATCCAAACAAATATGTTCCCTTGAGTAAAATGGCCAGATAGAGATTGTGTATGTGTAGTGTGTGATCTTTTCATCATAAATAACATCATAAGGGGTACATGTCCATTGACACCCGCCGCTCCATAGAGTAGACTGGAGGGTCTGACCAGGTCCGCCTGAAAAAACGACAGGTGGATCCGATTGATCCGCTAGTGTGTAAGGGGTCTTATGGAGAAGTGTTTTTAGAATACCAAGAAATACATTTCATAAGTTGCTTTGAAGGTATGTATTGGAGGGGACTATAGCACAGAATCGTTTCATGTATTAGTGAACAATTATGTAATTTTATTATTGTTGTCTTACTGTATATTCTGTTCCCCTAAACTATATTTCCCTACAGATGTAAAACTTGTAGGCATTGAAGGCTCTGACAAGATGGCTATACTTCGTGGATGTCCTGGGTTGCCTGGACCTCCTGGCCAGAAAGGTGAACCTGGTGCTCGCTCAGAGAAAGGTTAGTGGATAGTTGACTGTACAGTATATGAATTCTAACATTGAATATACACAGGAATCTTTCTTAATGTGTGAAATCAAGAGACAGCCAGAGCTATGGTACTTCCATCCTCTCTCATTGACCTTCATGCCCATGTTCCCAATTGCACTCTGGCTAGGGATGAGCTTTCAACATACAGTATATAATTTCACAGCAAAATGTTGTGTATGCCAACATTTTGTGAAAATGTTAATAACAGAAGGTAGAAGACCTCTTAATAAAAAACACCAATTGTTACTGTCAGTTTGATTAATGTCAGACCTATTTGCTCTGAAGGCCTATTCACACCAGTCTGCCAATGCTGTGAGTTAAACACATTCATTTGAATATGCTGCCCAATGCACAACAGACTAAACTATAGTGCATGCAGCATTCTCTGCAAACGGATGGCTATATGCACCAGTGCTCTTGTAAGGGACAATGCTTTTTTACATCAGCTTTTACAAGTGTAGTTATGCCCCCGTAGGGGTTGCTGGAAGTAGTGGTTCTACCCGTCACACTGCCCTTAATCACTCTTTTCCTCACATCTGGAGTCACAGAACAGGCTTTGTTGTTTTTTTAGGGAGATTAAACTTGGATGGGGAAAGGGGTGATTATGGGATGCCCCTAGGATCAACAGTTCTTTTCAGGACCTTCTATATACTCTCCAATATATACACTTCTTCACTTCCTCCAGCATGTCACTTGCTTCTCAGTTAACTCCTCCTGCACATCACTTGCTTTCCATTCACTCCTCCTGCACATCACTTCTCCGGCCTAGCTAGCACATGGTGAGGCCTGCTCTCAATTAGCACAGCCTCAGAACCGCCCTTTGCAGGTAGGGACCACGGGCCCCTATAGTGTAGAAAAAGTTAGTTGAAGTGCTAGCTAGCCTTGATGGACTACTGCTCCCAGCCCATCCTCTTCTAGGCCCTGCAACAGCCCTCTCCACTGCCAACAGGGACACCACAGTCCCAACTGGATCTTGCACCCTTCTCAGACTGTCTCTCACCCCAATCTGCTCTGGCGTGCCTCTTTCAGCTTCCCATGGTGTGTGTATCACTCACTGACATAGTTCCTCTCCTGGAAATCTTACTGGCAGTACTCTCTCCTGCTGTCCTCTGCTTGCTCTCTCCCTTGTGTCTCTCTTCCAGGATCTCACTATCCTCCAGGATGCACCCAAGCCCCAGGCCAAGGTCACCCTCCCTGACTGGGGGCTTCCTCAAGGCCCCGAGACAGCCTCAGTACTCTGTCTCCATCTCTTCCACCCCAACTCTCCTCACTTGCTGAGCTGACCGAAGGTATTTGAGAAGGCCTGCCCCCTGCCAATCCAAGTTGGGGATTGGTCAGGGCTCCTCAAACACCCCAGGTAGTTCCACCCCTCTTCCACACCCTTTCTTTCAGAACCTTCTTGAAGCAAAGGGGAGGTAACTGAGAGGTGTTACTGCCTGCTAGTCACCAACTACTCCCTAAGTCACTCCCAGCCCAGAATCAAAACAATTAGCCTGACCAAGTTTACCTCACCTAGACAAAAAATCCTGTCTAGCGCCTACCTAAAAGTAGAGGGCACTACACAAGTGCATGCACATTCAATATATTTCTGAATGTGCGGGTAAATGCCAATGCAAACAAACATTGTTGTTTACAAGAGCACAACTGGGTAATTTATTCACTCATATGGATGGCTGTATATGGCTCGTGCAGCTCCCTGGGTGTAGGAAAGCACTGTGAAGTTACACCAGGCATCTAAAATGCCCGTGTAAGCCCTGTGTGCATGAACTCTTAAAGAGAACCTGTGACCAGACCATTCATTTCAACAACAATCTTCATATAATATGATAGGTGCATTTAATGTATTTTCAATATGTTATTCACCTGTAGAAGCCTCCCTTGTGTAGACATCCAAAACTCTCAGACTGATGCTGGGCAGCACCATCTTGGATGTGATGTCAGCAGTTCCAGCAGACTCAGATTTGTCACCCAACTGACAGGCTATAGCAAGGTTTTCCCTTGGCAAAAAGCTTGATCTTGGGGAATCCCTAAAAAAATGTTCAGATCTACAGCTTAGGGAACATTGAATCTGATCAGTGAGCTGTAGATATAACAGTTATCGTAGAAATAGCATTAAATGAATAAATATTAGAAAAAAACTTACCTCATTAAAGTGGTAGTAAAGTCTTGTCTGCTATTTTTACCTACAGGTAAGCTTATAATAAAGCTTACCTGTAGTTAAAATGAATATCTCCTAAACCTGCACCGTGTAGGAGATATTCCACAGACCAGCAGCCAGTGATGTCACCAGAGCATGCGCTCAGGAGAAACGACGTACCATGCTATTCCTTCAGAGGTCTGTGCCATAAACCGCGACTCCTGTGCGCATGCATGTTAATGATGTCATTGTGGCTCAGCCAGTCAGACGGCTGGAGTCCACAAACCTGGAAGGAAGTTGAAGATCGAAGCCCTGTCAGCAGTGACAGCGCACCACTGGAAGGCTTGGTTATAAGGTAAGTCTCTCTTAATGTGCTAGTATGTGATGCACATTACGATATTGCCTTGCAGGGTGATTTATTTTTTTCTCTACAAAGTTTACTACAGCTTTAATGTGAAAATTGGGCTTGCTTTTTTATGCAGCTGCTATAAATTATATACATCACTTATAGGGTTGCCACATCATCCCTTTAATCCAGGACACATACAAATTACACAGGTTGTTCTGAGGCTAATTTAATGCAGATAAGGCACCAAGTGAATTTAATTACCACCTTAATCAGCCACAGAACCTGTGTAATTAATACGTGTCCTGGATTAAAGGGATGATGTGGCAACCCTAACCACTTAGCATATATGCTTAGATCAATACTATAGCACTATCAGCACTTGATAGATGGACTCCACCCTGTGGGGTTGATTTACTAAAGCTGGAGAGTGCAAAAATTGGTGCAGCTGTGCATGGTAACCAATCATGTTCTAACCTCAGCTTGTTCAATAAAACCTTGAAGCTGATTGGTTTCTGTGTGGAGCTGCAGCAAATTTTGCACTTTCAAGCTTTAGTAAATCAACCCCTGTACGTCACTAATTCACATGATTCCAAAGAAGTTCATAAACACAGTTCATATAAAAGATGTCCAAATTCATCCAAGGTTCCCATTACCACACCTCGAGAGACCTCTCCCCTATGTTATTGAACTCACCAGAAACCTGAATAACCCCTCTGACGAAGTGATGACGAAACGCGTCAGCTGGTGACCACACAGCTACCAGGATTGTCAGCAGCGGTCGTCTCAACCTGGGCATCTGAGCGATCTGAGGAACAGTGAGATTTACACGCTTGCTGAACAGATTACGTTTAATGTTTGTTACTCTTGTTGTTTTTGTAAGTGCACATCTGAAAGGGGGGAGTTTTTTATAAATAAATCTTTTAAAATGGAATTACGCCGTGTGCATATTTGTTTGCCATGAGTGACATCTAGATGGAAGGATATCGCACATATGAAACGAATGGAGTATATCACAGGCACATTTTATCCTGGTGAGTTCAATAACATAGGGGAGAGGTCTCACGAGGTGTGGTGCCGGGAACCTTGGATGAATTTGGATGTCTTTTAATGAACTGTGTTTATGAGCTTCCTTGGACATTGAATCGCGTGAATTAGTGACAAACAGGGTGGAGTCCATCTATCAAGCACTGCTAGTGCTAGAGTATTGATCTAAGCATATACTGTATGTTAAATGTTGCATAATTCTGTTCAGAAAAATTACAGACATGATTCCAATGTTGATTTCAGTGCACACTGGCAGTGAATACAGTCAGTGCGCATTGATACCTGATGCCTCCTCTGTACTTAGAGCTCCTGTGAACTCAGAGGGTGGTGCTGGGAGGAGTGCAGAGAGTGGGATCTTGTGAATGTTGCAGGAGGTGAGATCCTGTGTATGGCAGTGGCTGAATGCAGACTGAGGAGGGACAGAGCAGAGAGTGGGAGCATGCGGCTGAATGTAACAGGAGGTGACATCCTGTGTATGGCAGCACCGAATGCAGACTGCAGGGGGGGGGGGGGTCAGAGAGCAGAGGCATACGGCTGGATCAGATTTAATGTAGCAGGAGGTGAGATCATAAGCTTTACGTATATTTATGGTATAACCTAAACCTATGATCTCACCCCCTGGTACATTCAGTCTGATCCAGCTGCGTGCTCCCACGCTCTGCTGCTCCTCTACAGTCTGCATTCAGTGCTGCTATACACAGGATGTAACCCCCTGCTCTCTGCCCCCCTCTGCAGTCCACATTCACCCCTTCCATACACAGGATCTCACCTCCCGATCCAGCCATGTGCTCGCTTTTTCTGCTCCCCACTACCACAGTGTGCATCACTGGTGCCGTTCAGACAGGAGCTCACCCCCAGCCATTTGCTCCTGCTCTGTGCTCCCTGCTTCCATAGTCTGCATTCAGCCCTCCTGCTCTCTGCACTCCTCCCGGTGCCGCCCTCTGAGTTCACAGGAGAGAGACTGGGGGGGGG
>BLSH010467762.1:4257-19594 GCA_018402905.1 Glandirana rugosa | reverse complement strand
AATGCAGACTGCAGGGGGGGGGGGGTGTCAGAGAGCAGAGGCATACGGCTGGATCAGATTTAATGTAGCAGGAGGTGAGATCATAAGCTTTACGTATATTTATGGTATAACCTAAACCTATGATCTCACCCCCTGGTACATTCAGTCTGATCCAGCTGCGTGCTCCCACGCTCTGCTGCTCCTCTACAGTCTGCATTCAGTGCTGCTATACACAGGATGTAACCCCCTGCTCTCTGCCCCCCTCTGCAGTCCACATTCACCCCTTCCATACACAGGATCTCACCTCCCGATCCAGCCATGTGCTCGCTTTTTCTGCTCCCCACTACCACAGTGTGCATCACTGGTGCCGTTCAGACAGGAGCTCACCCCCAGCCATTTGCTCCTGCTCTGTGCTCCCTGCTTCCATAGTCTGCATTCAGCCCTCCTGCTCTCTGCACTCCTCCCGGTGCCGCCCTCTGAGTTCACAGGAACCAGGACTACAGAGGAGGCATCGGGTATCAATGCACACTGACCGTACTCACTATATTGCATACTGCATTGATAAAAATACCGTTAAAAACATTGGGTGGATTTACCTCTGCCACAATGTTGATTTGTGGCGAAACCCCTGGGGACTTCTCGCTGAACCCAGGTTGAAAAACCATGCTTTATAGTATTTTTCTTTTCTCTCCTCCCCCAGCAACTACATAAAGGTTATATAGGGGGTGAAGGGAGGGGTAAAGGAGCTGGCCCAACACAGACTCTTAGAAAAAGAGAGGGCTGTGGCAAGCAAGAAAGGAGGGGGCTGTGCTAAGGAATTGACTGTATCTGAAGATGTCAAATTTGCTAGCAAGTTCAAAGATACACAGCTTGATTAAAACAACCATTGAAGTGTGTCTTTATTTCCTCATCATGCATGCTTCCTCCCAAGTGCTATTTAAATGTCAAAAATGGATACAAAAATATAATCTAATATAGTCTCATATTCCAATATCACAAACCAAAATTCGTGTGCTCACATATTCTATTGAAGTGAGTGCCAAATAACATACAGTGCCGATAAGGGCTAAAATAAGATTGAGGCAAAGAACAGAGGACCCACCCTATCCAGTGGCTCCCGGGGGTTTAGTGCTACACTCAAGTGGATTTTGCCTATTGGTAAAGGGCTACAGACCCTGTTACACCCTAAATACAGGTGCAACATGTTCAAAAGTTGAACGTTAATAAAGTTATTTTAAGTTTGCTCCTTTAAGTCTAAGAGTAGAGAAATAAGGTGTGGTAAAAAAAAAAAAACGGTTTGAGTTTAGTTAACCCTATAATGTTTGTTCTCATTGAATGCATGAGCCAAATTATTTTATTGAGTGAATACTTCTAGGCTTTAGGCATAGTCTAGGATGGTAAAGTCAAACACGGTTCACTATTGTTGCGGTTGCTGGACCAATGGAAAAATTAAGCTAAATTTTTTTTTTTTTTTTACAACTGTTTCCTGCCAGGAGCAAAGGGAGAACCTGGGAAAGCTGGACCTGCCGGGCCACCAGGTATGGTTTCAGATGTATTTGTCACACCTTTTATATATCGGACCAAATGGGCAGTTTTATCTGTCAGACAACTGCTTGGTTTTGAAGATGTTCTTTAAAGCTAAAAGCTAAAACTTTTTTTTTTTTTCATTTTGGATACAGTAGGAAGGTTCGGGTTAAAACCGCTGTCAGTTTTTTTTTTTTTTTTTTGTGTCACCTGGTCTCATTAGAGAGATTGTCCTTACTTCCTGTCCTGTAGACTCAACAGGAAGTGAGATAAACCCCTTTAGACAGTTGTCATGGGAACAAGTGTCCCCATTTGATGATTTTCCCTCGATTACTGTTTTGGCAACAACTCAAAGTTTTGGATTTGGCCTCACTTTCATTTCTGGAGCCATTGGTGATGAGAACAGGGACAGTGCATTTCCCTAATGGGGACACAGACAGCAATACAGACTTGGCAGTGGATCTAATCCCTCACCCCTCTCTCCAAATAAAAAAAGAATGTTTTTCCTTTAGTATGCTTTCATTTAGTGTCTGTCCTGATGAAGGAACCCAATAAAATACTTGCTTGTATTTTCCCTATGTTTGGGAAGTAGGGTTTCATCTTTAAAACATTAATTCATATGATACAATATGATAAGATACCACAGTCATAATTTAGCATTTACATTTTGCAAATGACCTCCTGCAGCCCCTTTCACACTTGCTATATCCCAAGTACATATCTTAGACCAGTGGTCTCCAAACTGCAGCTCAGGGGCCAGATGCAGCCCTTTGTTTGCCTCTATCCAGCCCTTGGAGCACTATTCCTCCCACTGACACCAACAATGGGACACTATTCCTCCCACTGACACCAACAATGGGACACTATTCCTCTCACTAACACCAACAATAGGGCACTATTCCACCTAATGACACCAACGATGGGGCACTATTCTTCTCACCGACACCAATGATGGGACACTATTCCTCTCACTGACACCAATGGTGGGCCCATATTCCTCTCACTGACACCAATGACGGAGCATTGTTATCGATGCCAGGACATTTTCTACTCCCACTGGCCACAGTCCGGCCCCTCTAAAGTTTGAAGTACAGTAAACTGGCCCTTTGTTTTAGAAAGTTTGGAGACCCCGTCTTAACTTCTCATCTTAGACTGTAGAGTTGCACTAAAAGAGAAAGGAAAAAGTAAACCACAATCACTGTGAAGTAATACTGTGGAAAGCAGAGCTTATATACAAAATGAAGATGGCTGCTCACATTGATATCTATCAGTTTATACATTCATTTACATAGATAAAGTGTTTTAATATTCTGAGTTAACATGAGTGTAGATGTGCTTTAATGAAGAACGTATGACCCAGGTCTACTGCAAAAAAAGTGAATGTCCATTAAATCTATTTTTATATTCATTATATTTCATTTTATTTGGCTTTGGCACAGGGGTAGATGGTGCTCCTGGAGTTAAAGGGCAACAAGGTAAGGGCTTTATTCATTACCAATGTCTAGAATAATTGATGCATTTTATTTTCTATATTTAAATCTTTCCTCCGAACACTACAGTCGCATGTATTAAAGAAGCCAACAGTCTTGAAACTCTGATTCAGGAGAGCTCTATATTCCAAATTCCCATCTGGGAGTTGGCCCCAGAACAAGAGGTGAGGGGAAATATTTCAATGGGGACAGCTAAGAGGGGAACTCCACTTGACTTTGGGAGATTTAAACTGACTTCCTGTCTCTGGGACAGGAAGTGAAGGGAAATTTCCACAATGGTACACAGAAAAAATTACCCTTAAACCCCGTACACACGGTACAATGGTTGTACAACAGCTTGTTGTACGATCATCCAACCATTAGTTCGCGCGATTACAGCAGCTGAAGTGCAACGGTCGTACAACTGAAGTTGGATGAGCAGACTAGAAAACTTTTGTTGTACCACAAGCGGTCGTACCACTGTTGACTTGTTTGTACAGAAGTTGGCCCAACAAAAGATGTACATGCAAAACGGGCATGCTCAGTAGTCAGGAACGCCCGGAAGTGTCAGTTCGTGTAAACCTATGTTCCTAATGCACCTGAACTTCCTCTTTATACACTCGTAGCACGTCACCACGTTAGGCTTGGTCGTACAATCGCTTAGTGTACGTCAGTACGCGAGACACAACAGCCAACATACGATTTTGGACATCCAGTCGTACGACCATCGCACCGTATGTTCAAGGCATTAACCTTCCCTCCTCTATCCAAAACAAAAAAAGTGTTGGCTATATACACTTTAAAACTGTTGTAAATACTGAAGATTTTTGCATGAAGGTAAGTTTAACTCATTTCAGTATCCACCCTAATAATTATCTGAGCCTGATCTCAATCCAGCAATGTGCATGAGAGTAGCTGCTTTCCCAGCTTTATGCCTCCTCATTGGCTCAGAGACAACAGCGGGAGCCATTGGCTCCTGTTGCTGTCAATCACAGTCAGTGAGGAGGGAGCCGAGGGCGGGGCCGAGCTGCGCTTTGTGTGTTAATGGATACGCAGAGCTGGCTCAGGAGCAGGTGCGCACAAATTCCCAAATAGCAAGTGGCTTCCTATGGGAGCACTAGACAGGGAAGGAGACAAGAGCGCCGGCAAGGGACCCAAGAGGAGGAGGATCAGGGCTGCTCTGTGCAAGACCATTACACAGAGCAGGTAAGTATAACATGTTGTTTTTAAAAAATAAAAATTGAGCCTTTAGTATCACTTTAAGTATTAGGAGGAGAGAGTAATATTGCATTGTGTATGCAAAGAGCTCTGTACACAACTCACTCAATTCTGTCTTCACTAGGAGAGAAAGGAGACATGGGCACTCCAGACCGAGGCTATGGTGAGACATGGGGATATTATTCTGGGAGATTACAAACTCTTTGATATTTTATTCCCTCTATGCATACAACTGCTTCACCACAAGGGCCATCCCCACCATGATATTACCACCGGTGGTTGCTTCTAAACTAAGACGATAGAGCGGTCATCTTTGTCTGCCTGCTAGACATGCAAAATGAAAAAATGTGTTTTTATTTCATTTCCTTTTGATTCGTTATTTACATACATTTGTTTAGTAAAGTTTGTTTCATTCATTTAATTCGCTTTCGGAATTTGTTTTGTTTATTTGAGTTTGAATTGATTTGTTATTTACATAAATTTATTTTGTTAAATGAGTTAAAATTATTTAATTAATTTTTTCAAAATTGTTTCGTTTTTTTCAAACTCAATTCAACCGAATTCGGAAAATTCAAATCAATTTGAATTCCTTTTTAAATCTATTTGAAATTGAATTTATTTTATTAGAAATTCAAATTTTGGAAGATCGCTATACTCTTTCTATTCCATTCTATGCTATTTTTTGTATTCTATTCTTTTATTTTCTATTCTTTTCTATTCTATTCGAATTCCAATTTATTCTATCAAAAATTTGAATTTCAGTAGATGGTTATATGGTTATATTCTTTCGATTCTACTCCATTGTGTTTTTTCTATTCTATTCAGATTCAAATTCTGGAAGATGGTTACGTTCTTTCTATTTTATTCTTTTCTATTGTTTGTTTTTTTCCCTTCTATTATATTCTTTTATGTTCTGTTCTATTCTAATCTATTATTTTCTATTCTATTTGAATTAAAATGTATTCTATTTGAAATTCAAATTTCAGAAGAAGGTTATATGCTTTCTATTTTATTATATTCTATTTGTTTTTTTTTTTCTATTCTTTTATATATTTTTTTTTCTATTTGCATTCAGAGTTATTCTATTTGAAATTCGAATTTCGGAAGATGGTTATTTTCTTTCTCTTTTATTCTATTCTATTTTTTTTTTATTCTATTACTTTTATTTTCTATTTTATTTTGTCTTTTGTTTTCTTTTCTATTTTGTTCTGCTTTACACTATTCTATTTTATTTTTTATTTTTATACCTTTTTATTTTCTATTCTATTTTTTTCCATTCTTTTATTTTGTACTCTGTTCTGTTTTACTCTATACTATCTATTCTTTTATTTTCTAATCAATGATTTTCTATTCTAATATATTTTTTCTATATTATTCCTTTATTTTCTATTCTATTTTATTCTCTTCTGAAACTCGAATTTGAATTTGATTAGAAAACTATCCAAATTTGATTTGAAAACGATCCAAATTTTGCCCAAATTTGGTATCATTTCAGATTAGTTTAAATTTGTTTCTATTGTAATGCAGAAATTTGGATACATCGGAGGTTCTGGCAGTTTTTCTACCCCTAGTGTGCATGGACCCTTAAAAAATATAAATCTAATTATGACTACAGACATGCAATAATTTACGTCTTTCTTATCTGCCTAAAGTTCAGCTTTAATGTGTATACAAAAGCCTACACCTTTAGTAGAGATGCAAAATAAATTAGAACCTGAGTGAACATTGTATTACTGTCTGTGTCCTGGTGACTGTCACTGGAACAGAAATTGCTAAGAAATCCAAAGTTTTACAGTTTTCACCAGAACAAGTGGGGAAGGCAAAACTTCTGAAGGGACACTCTGGTCACAACCGTATAAGAGGGGACTTCTTCTCACTTTAGAGATATTTACACTCACTTCCTGTTATGCCACCAAAACAGGAAGTGAAGGGAAATCTCCCTATAGGGGACACACATATATATATATAATAAAATAAGTGATGCAAGTTTTATATTCTACACTTAACTATAGAAGCTTTGGCTTTAGGTACTCTTTAATGCTCATGTGCAGAACAAAAATATGTGTTTCCTTGCAATGCGTTATTTACATCAATTTGTTTAGTTAAATTATTTTAATCCGTTATTTCGGAATTTGTTTCGTTTTATTTGTACTCATCTCGATTTAGAATTTTGTGGATTCTAATTTGTATCGATTCGAATAGTTTACGAATCAATTTTAAATAGTTTTTAAATACTAATAGTTTTCCAATTTCCAATAAAATAGAATAGAAAATAAAGGAATAGAATAGAAAAAATATAATAGAATAGAAAAGAATATAACAGAAAATAAAAGAATACAATATATTAGAGTAAAACAGAACAAAAAACAGAAAAATAGAAAGAATATAACCATCCTTCTGAAATTCGAATAGAAAAGAAAATAATAGAATTAAAACAACAATAGAATAGAAATAACATAACCATTTCCCAAAATTCAAATAGAATCAATTAGAATTAGAATAGAAAAGAATAGAATAGAAAATGACAGAATAGTATAGAAAAGAAAAAAAAGAATTTGAATTGATTCTATTTGAAATTTGGGAAATGGTTATATTCTTTCTATTCTATTTGTTTTTTAATTATATTATTTTTCTATTTGTTCTATTCTATTTTTTTTCTATTCTATTTTATATTCTATACTATTCTATTTTTTATTCTATTCTTTTATATTCGAATTTTGGAAGATGGTTATATTCTTTCTGTTCTATTCTGTTTTTTTCTATACTGTACTATGCTGTTGTTTTCTATTTTATTCAAATTTGAATTTAATTCCATTTCAATTTTGGGAAAGGTTATATTCTTTCTATTCTTTGTTTAATCCTATTATTTTCTATTCTATTATGGCCTATTCTATTCTATTCTTTTATATTCTATTGTACTCTTTTTCTTATGTATTCCAGTTAAAATTGAAATTTGAATTTCAGAAGATGGTTATATTCTGTTTTATTATATTCTTTTTTTTTAGTTTCTATTCTATTTTGTTCTGTTTTCTATTCTATTTTTTAGTTTCTGTCATATTCTTTTCTATTATATCCTCTGTGGAAATTTGAAAACTATTTGAAATTGATTCAAAAACAATTCAAAGCAGCACAGTGATGTAGTGGTTAGCACTTTTGCCTAGCAGCATAAGGGTCACTGGTTTGAATCCTAAACATGACACTACCTGCCTGGAGTTTGCATGTTCTCCTTGTGCCTGCCTGCGTTTCCTCTGGGTACTCCGGTTTCCTTCCACACTCCAAAGACATGCTGGTAGGCAAAATTATATCCTGCCTAAATTGGCCCTAGTATGTATGAATTTGAGTTGGGGACCTTAGTGTCAGGATTGAGCTTACCTACTGGTGGCGCTGTGCTGCTTTGGGCTGGTTGCTGCAGCTCCAGTGGCCACCAGCAGGTGTCTCCCCAGAGCCAGCAAGCTGTAACAATCAGCCACACCTGGGTTCAGCCATTAATGGCTATTTAAGACTGTTCCTCCCTTTCCCCAATGCGTCACAATTGAGTTCGCCTTCCTGCTGCTAGAGATCCTGCTTTGCCTGTTTCTCTCCACCTTGCTTCTTGTCCCTTGCCTTGTATCCTCCTTGACTCCCTGTATACCCTGTACCCTTGTCCAGTATTAGCTTTAGTCTGCAGTGTAGGTGTTTGTGTTTTTTGTCAGGTTTTAGGTTTTGCTTGCTGGGGTTTGTTTATGTTCACTGTTTGCTGTGTTTGTTTATTACTGTGCACTGTAAATAAATCTCACCTTTTTAAGTTATATACTTGTTTGGTCTCGGTTTCCTGGTGTAGCTACGTGTCTGGTTTGCCAAGCTGCTGATTCCTGACACTTAGATTGTAAGCTCCTTGGGGGCAGGGACTGATGTGAATGTACAATGTATATGTAAAGTGCTCCATAAATTGATGGTGCAATATAAGTACCTGAAATGAATAAATCTATTTGAATTTTGTCCGAATTGTTTTTGTTTTTTTTCGTTATTTTAAATGCATTTAAATTTGGTACTATTGTAATACGAAAATTTGTCCGAATTTCAATTTGAAATGAAACTAACTGCACATGTCTTGTCTTTAATAAATGGCCCACGGTCTTTCAGGTATTGAAAAACTCATTCTCTGTCTGCCTTTTCTTACCCTAAGTCGCTCTCACACAATTGTATTTCTCCTGTAGCTGCACGGAACTGCAAAGAATTGCTCAACCTGGGCACTATCTTCAGTGGCTGGTACACCATATATCCTGATGGGGAGAAGTCACTAACAGTTTTCTGTGACATGGATACAGAAGGAGGAGGATGGATCGTAAGTTTTTAAATGGCAGAGAAGCCCCATTTTACAATCAACATGGGGACATGACATGAGGGACATTTATCAAGCAAATTTGGGACTATTTTAGATCCAAATCAATCTGGGTGTTAGTGAAGTCTTTTTGATGGCTTTTATGTGACCCCCCCCTACTCCTCTAATCCTAGGCAGCCAACCGAGACAGATTTGTACAAGTCTGCAAAACATTTACCACTGGGGATAACAGATTTTAATCAAGATGAGATAGATTTGAGTAGAATTTTGAATATTGGTAAATTTTAGGCCCCTTGGGATATCTACTCGCTGCAAGTCCCTCCTGGTGTTTTAGTGCGCCTCGGTGGAAAAATCCAGCCCGCTGCCTGCAGCTTGTCAAAGTGTATGACAAGCTGCAGCTGCATGAGGCTGAATGCTGCACCAAGTGGCATTCACACTTAGGTCCCTATGCATTTACCATCTGTGCTGACCCAGCTCCTCCTCCTATCCTCTCATCTCCCTACAAACTTTTATGTTGCTGCCAAGGGAGGAGCAAAAGGAAATAATATAAAGCGATTGTGACAGCCTCAACAAGGGCTTTTAGAGAGGACTGCAGGCTAGCCTCTTGCCTAGTGATTATGGGCCCTGGCGTTTGAGGGGGACCTTTTTGGAGTAGTTTTACTTCATATTCAAGTCCATGTCTCCCTGAAACACGCAGACTCTGGGAACTGAAGGACCCAGATACAGAGTTGGGGCCTCTATACCCAAACCAGCATTGACTGCTTTAACCGCTCCTAGACTCAGAGCAGATGTTAATATAATCCGCTCAAAACAACCTGATACTGGGGCTCTCCTGCTATCATCTGTTTATTAAGGTGTTATGTGTTTATTGTTAAGTGTGTCTTTCCCATTGTGTGAATTCCCAATTGTTAATTGAGTCACCTATTGTTTCTGTCTGTTAGCTAATCCTCTTGGAGGTTCCTACATGATGGGATTAGTCTTTTGTCTACATAATTTTATTTATTCCAGGTACTTGTATAGCACCATCAATTTATGCAGCGCTTTTACATATACATTGTACATTCACATCAGTCTCTACCCTCAAGGAGCTTACAATCTAAGGTCCCTAACTCACATTCATACATATACTAGGGCCAATTTAGACAGGAGCCAATTAACTTGCCAGCATGTGTTTGGAGTGTGGGAGGGAACCAGAGTACCCGGAGGAAACCCACACACAGACAGAGAGAGCATGCAAACTCCAGGCAGGTTGTTTCATGATTGGGATTCGAACCAGCGACCCTTTTGCTGCTAGGCGAAAGTGCTAACCACTACACTACTGTGCCTTTTACCTAGTGTAATACCAACTGTTCACCCAGAATAGAATTGTGAATGTATCCATGTCATGGTATAGCTAGTAGTAATCAACAGTAACTACCAGCCCAGCTAGAATAGCTTACCTTATTCATCACCAGTCATCTTGCTATTCTTACATATGCCATTAGCACCATCACCATTTTATCTTGTGATCTATTTCAACCTTTAGGTATTCCAGAGGCGGTATGATGGCACAGTGAATTTTTTTAGAGACTGGAAAGATTACAAGAGAGGATTTGGCAATCAGCTGAGTGAATTCTGGCTGGGGAATGATAATATCCATCTGCTGACATCATCTGGTAATTGTTCTATTCACTCTAACATTCTAAAGCCCATCATTTTGATTTCCTGCAACCTAGACATACTCTGTTCTAAGGTTTAAAAAATAGTACAATTATTAGGTATTTTCAGACAATGCAACAAACCTGCTTTGTTACCAGTGTTTACTTACGGTAAGTATCGACTTCTGATTTACAGCAGCTGAAGGATTCCTATTTAGACAAAGAGACCCATGAAATGGGTTATAAAGTCAATCCATCCTAAAATCTACTTGGACTTTAAACTTCCCACATGGTTACTGTGCTTTGCTGCATTTAATTTTTAACTTCAGGAATTTTATGACCATGACCAGCATCATTCAATCCACTTCCTGGATCCGTCTCAGCCTGTGACTGGACAGTGACAGGAGAAGCAGCACAATGATGATCATCTCTCTGTAACTCTGCTTTCTCCCCCAATCAGCATGCATATTAGCACATGAGCTGATTGGCCCCTTGTGCTGCTTCTTCCTCCAGTTCTGTTGTATAAAAGTAAAGTAAAAGGGACTGATACCATATTAAATCCAGGTACTTACACTGCTTACAATTTTCTAAAAAAAACTTTTAATGATGTATTAATCTTTACAATGCTACATTAATTTGTGCCCATTATTTGTGCCTAAATCTTTTATGAGACAGATGTCATAGGATGTGCCCCTATGCCTTTCTCAGGAAAGATCTTTAAAACATAAAGGCTGTGCCCAGACCAGCAATATCCGAGGAGATAGCTCACTACAAGGTTTTTACAGTTAACACTGTTCAAACTACTAAGAAAAAATTCAAATTTTTCTAGCACGGATGCGCATTTTTAGATTAGTGGATATCGTAGTCTAAAAAGTGACAGTTGCATACTTACCAATGCTGCAGTTACAAAACTTGGCAGAAATTTTAGCCAATGGTCTTAATTCCGTTTGAACCCCGCCCACTTTAAGCAAATTCTCGCCCACTAGGAATTTAGAACTCTTCTGGGAATTCCAGGACTGGGAGAAAGGTGAAATATCCACACCATCTTCTACCTGTGCATGGATGCTTTTAACAAAAGTTACCTATGTTTCCTATAGCCAAACAAATGTGATTTTTTTTTTTCGTATATTTCCCTGCAGGAACACATGAGTTTCGGGTTGACCTGATCGATTATGAAAATAATTTCAGTTTTGCTGCCTATGCTTCATTTGCTATTTTGGGAGAAAAAGACAATTACCAGCTGAAGATTGGAGCTTTCACTGGAGGCAGTGCAGGTAAATACCCTTTCAAATGAACCTCCTAAAAAAAAATGTAAAATATGAAAGGTATGTTCTAAAAGTGGCATTGAAACAATCAAATGTACAAATACAAAGCTTAGGACACGATCAGCTATATATATATATATATATATATATATATATATATATATATATATTTTTTTTTTTTTTTAAGCGCTGTGCAAACTGTTGGCTCTATATAAATCCTGTATAATAATATTTACAGAATAAAAAACACATTTTATAGTTGTGATGATCTTAAACCTTTGACAAAGGTCAGTATAATCTTATGTGCTAGTTGGGGAAACAGGAAAAGGTTAGACTCTGGTTTGGTTTTCTAAACAAAATAAACTAAAACTTTGCACACTTTTTCTTTTGTTGCTTCTGGATGTTTTTAGCTCATTTAAATTGAAGGTTCAATAGGACTTTTAGAGAGTAATGGGTACTTGGTAATAATTTGTATCAATTCCAACATTTAGGCCTCATACACACAGACGTTTTTTGACGCCGGCGTTTTCTGGCGTTTTTTGCAGCTCTCCATGTTAGTTAATGGCCCCATAAAAACGTTGGCGTTTTTGAGCTGTAGATGGCGTCGGCATTAGTGAGCTGAAAGTAGAACCCACGGCCATCGCGTTCTGAGGCTGTAACATTTTGGCATTTTTTGACGCCGACACCGCAAAACGCCAACTAATATTGTACCGGCGTTTTCCGGCGTTTTTTGACGCCAACGTTTTTAGGTTGAAAAATAGCAGAGGGATGATTTTTTAAAAAAAAAAACGCCTATTGACGCCGACGCTCACTAACGCCGATGCATAACGCCAATTTTTTTTCCTTGACGTCGGGCCCAACGTTTTGTTTATTTTTAAAGATACGCCCATGTGTATGATGCCTTAAAGTACAGCTCTTCTGATGTTTTGCTCCAATCCTGCTCATGAGTGCACATGTTATATGTACTACTTACCCCCACAGGAGCCGCTAGTGATGATGGCTCTTCTCTTCTGCCACAGCTATTAAAACTGCTCTGCCCCCACTGGAGAGAGTCACTAACACCTGGATAAATTAAGTGTTAGCAATTCACAGCTATATAATAATGCACAGGCATTAGGCCACAGACTACCAGATGGCCGGTTAAGAAAATGTATTCTAGAAAACAGATACACAATACAAGACTTGGCCTCAAGCAATAAAATACTTCAAAGTTGCAGGACTGAATAAAGTAAACCCTGGCCTATAATAGGAAAAACTTACTGAACTGTGGCAGTGTTAAACGAACTTTAAACTGATAGAACTATTAATGAACAAAGCTAGACGCAGTTAATGCAAAGATAACATTCTTGAGTGCATTCCATTACAATACCACAGTTATGTGTATCCATAAGTGTTCCTTAGCGGGGTACCCCTAGATGGTGGTGTCTCAAGTACCTGGCACCTTAATGCTAGCATTGGCTGGTTTGCGGTGGGGCCCTTCTGTCATAGGTGCACAAGAGTCTGTCTCTTAAAGAGTATGTGGTAGATAGCTGCTGGGCTATGAAAGGGAAGGAGTCTAAGCAGGACTGGGTGTAGCAACGGGTTAAATGCAGTATTTTCTCTCAACACTTCTAGCAGGCAACAGGTCTCCATCCACATGCTTGGCGGCTCCAGACAGCAGGTCCTGGAAGCTCGTTGTCTCAGCCCTGGCTCACCAACGTGTAGTTTCTGGCAAGCTGAAGCAGCGGGAATATCCTAACCAGCATTCTTTTTTCTCCCAGGAAAACACCGTCCGGTCTCTCCTAATCCTGGCTCTTGTAGTTTAGAGTCTCTCCATCCCCCATTCACTTGTATTGTGCTCTCCCTCTTAAGAAGCTATAAGTCCCAGTGTCCTTTGTGTCAAGTGCATCCTCCCCCTGATGCTGATTGGATCCGATCCACCACAAAAGGAGGAAGGGGGAAGAAGTGAGCAGGGGATAATTACAGAGCCTGCTCTCACACTAATCCTAGTGGTGGGGGTTGGCAAGGGGGCGAGTCTACACGCAGAGCGCTGCCGCCTTTCAGAGCAGGGGGCAGAAGGCAGGTGGGGGATCAGCTGTCCCAACTACATATACTTCCCCAGAATGCGGTGATGGCAGAGAGTGTTTATTAAAGACATAGGCATCAGCTCCATAATACTGTATCAACTGGAACTGCACCCACATGTCTACTGCTCACATGTATTAACAATTTGCATGCGTGGACAGATGGAACAAGGAAAGTATATGTAATTCATATGTGTAGTGTAAATCTTTACATGTAATCTATCAGTGTTGTGTGACTAATGAGTGCTTATGTTGCATGGATAGTGTGGGGTTAGTATGCTGGCACTGTAGGAGTACACAGCCCCCCCCCAATCCATACCTTCCTATGACCAACTGCTACTTTAAAATGAACCTGTCAATTTGTCCAATAAGTGTAAAAAACCGATTCTCTTCATAGTCCACATTCTCTGCTACTTCTTTGCTCCCAGCCACTATATTCACCTACTGTAGGCCTGGGTGGAAAATCCTGTGTAAGGTCCATGTTGGTCTGTGTTGGAGCTTACACAGAGAGAACAACCTTCCCTCTCATCCCTTCAGCTGACATCTCATTAAGGATGAGCATTTCTGGATGGATGGATGTTGGGATCCACCGAGAGACACATAAACGGGCATGCTGACGCCATGCGGCCACCCTCTGATGCGTTTCATCACGTGACCGCGACTTAGGCATAGGATCAAGTTACGATCACGTGACAAAAAGCACCAGGAGGCATGGCCGCATGACGTCAGCATACCCGTTTGTGTTTCTATTGGTAGATCACAGCATCCATCCATCTAGGAATGCTCATCCTTAAAGAGGACCCTCTTATGATTGCTGTGAATGCCTTTCATCTGGTGCACTGAATTTTACTAGTGCACCATACTTGTGAGTAATTTTACCCTATTTTAATAAAATCAGTTATTTAAGATACTGCACTATAATGGCCTTCCCATTCTTTTTATGTTTGTGTTCTGATGGGAGTTCTGCCATTTTAAGAAAGCATATACATTACATCAGCGGGGCTGAATATATCTGTGGACTGATACCCATTATTGGGACAAGTGCTTTTAGACCTTGCCATTGTATAGTTCTTAATGTGAGGTAAGGGACCAGAGTGTGAAGTGACGGTACACTGTGGTGCAAGGGTGAGGTTTTGGAGCACTTTCTTCACACAAGACTCTACTGAAAATATTCACAATGACTTTGAGATATCATTGTTCATACGGTTTATTTTGAAGATGTATGCACATAAGGATATCAATATCACTGTAGAAATATTTATATGTTGTATTCCTTTTTTCTGTATGGGTATTCTGTATATGTCACTACCAGTGGCGGCTGGTGAAGTTTTTGGATGGGGGGGGCGCCAGGCCCCGCCCTTCCTTTTGACCCCTCCTATTTCTAAACAGCCCCACCCCTTATAGAATCCACCCACTCCGTCCCCTGTATTCCACATATTGTGTCAGGAGTACACAGCTCAGCATCACAGGACACTGTATACAGCTCAGCATCACAGGACACTGTATACAGCTCAGCATCACAGGACACTGTATACAGCTCAGCATCACAGGGCCCAGTATACAGCTCAGCATCACAGGGCACAGTATACAGCTCATCATCAGAGGGCACAGTATACAGCTCAGCATCAGAGGGCACAGTATACAGCTCAGCATCACAGGACACAGTATACAGTCCTAGCATCACAGTATACAGCCCCAATATCACAGGGCACAGTATACAGCTCTGCATCACGGGGCACAGTATACAGTGACACAGGTCGGGGCAGTTATATAGCCAGTGGCACAGGTGGGGGCAGTTATGTAGCCAGTGGCACAGGTGGGGGCAGTTATGTAGCCAGTGGCACAGGTGGGGGCAGTTATG
>BLSH010467757.1:10851-24939 GCA_018402905.1 Glandirana rugosa | reverse complement strand
AAAAGTAAAAAAAAATGTAAAAGGTTTTTGAAGACCTTTTTTTACTTGGTAAGTTTTCTGAGTAATACGGAGTATCTAATATGCAACCCCACAATCGAAAGGTTTTACCCCAGTAAAACACACACAAAGGTAACAAGACCACGAGGTCCCGGAAGTTTTTACATTATCCACCAACTCATTACTCTACACATTAAATACGAGGTTTTTGCGGAATCCGACCCAAGTGTGATCAGGCTAAGAGCCTGGCTGTACTTCTCGTGTTCAACGTAATGCAGTGTTTTTGTTACTAAGGGATACTCTCGGCAGAATTGACGAGGCTTTATCGGAGCAGTTAAGACGGCTCTCATAGGGAATCATTGTTTTTGTGACGTAATGCAACTTGTGCTCTTCATGTCGGTCCGAGAATCGGACTAGTGTGAACCCAGCCTAAGGCGTTTTTGGAGCATAAATTACACATCTCATTACTCAACCACCTATTACATTTTTGAAGGCCCTGGAGCACCAGAACAATGGAAACACACACAAAATGACCCCATTTTGGAAAGCTAACACCCCAACGTATAATCTATGAGGCATAATGAGTCTTTTGAATGGTTCATTTTTTTCCAGAAGTTTTTGGAAAATGTAAAAAAAAATGAAAACGCATTTTTTTTTACACAAAGTTGTCCATTTATAAGATATTTCCAACACATAGCATGTACATAGCAAAAATGACATGCCAAAATACATTCTGCTACTCCTTCTGAGTATGGCAATACCAAATTTGTGAGACTTTTACACAGCCTGGCCACATAGCCTGGCCCAACATTGAAGTAGCACCTTCAGGCATTGTAGAAGCATAAATTACACATCTCATTACTCAACCACCTATTACACCGTTGAAGGCCCTGGAGCACCAGAACAATGGAAACACCCAGAAAATGACACCATTTTGGAAAGCTAACACCCCAACGTATAATGAGGCATAATGAGTCTTTTGAATGGTTCATTTTTTCCAGAAGTAGCACCTTCAGGCGTTCTAGGAGCATAAATTACACATCTCATTACTCAACCACCTATTACATTTTTGGAGGCCCTGGAGCAGCAGAACAATGGAAACGCCCACAAAATGACCCCATTTTGGAAAGCTAACACCCCAAAATATAATCTATGAGGCATAATGAGTCTTTTGAATGGTTCATTTTTTTCCTGAAGTTTTTGGAAAATGTGGAAAAAAAATTAAAACTCATTTTTTTTACACAAAGTTGTCCATTTATAAGATATTTCCAACACATAGCATGTACATAGCAAAAATGACAACCCAAAATACATTCTGCTACTCCTCCTGAGTGTGGTGATACCACATGTGTGAGACTTTTACACAGCCTGGCCACATACAGAGGCCCAACATCCAAGGAGCACCATCAGGTGTTCTAGGGACATACATTATGCATCTTATTTCCTGACAACCTATCACATTTTTGAAAGCTCTTTATATTTCTAAGATATAGCATGTACATACTAAGAATTACTCCCCAAAAAACATTCTGCTGAGCAAAGGGCAAACAAAAGATTACCTGTGGGTTTAGTAGTGCCATGGTCCACAGGAGGACAGCCCTGATCCAGGCAGCAGGCAGGGATGTGGTCAGCGACAGTGAACAGAATTGTCCAGGCAGCAGGCAGGAATATTGTCCATAGTCCATGCAGGCAGGGGTACTGTCCATATACAGTCTAGGGTCAGTGCAGTTGGAGATATTTCCGGCAGTGCCAAAATATTGATCCTGGTAGTAGGCAGTAACAGGATCCATAGTACGGGTAGCAGGCCAGAAAAGAATTGGGACAGGGGTAGAGGCTTCTCCCACCCAAATCACTTTGAAGCCTCTGAGTCTCCAGACCCTAATCCGGAAATGAGAAAACGAAAAATGTAGTTTTTTCATCCAGAAAAACTAATTCTGGAGACCCTCACATATGTGAGACCCCTGTGTGTGAATCCCATTACTCCAGCAGCAGGCTAAAAGATCAGTCCAGGAGGTAGGCAAAAATAACATGGTCAACCAGTCCAGGGTCAGTTCCAGAGCAGGTAGAGGTATGTTAACATTAGGCAGAAGAGTGGTCGTATAGCAGGCCAGGGTCAGTTCCGAAGCAGGCAGATGTATTTTTAGCGTGAGGCAGAAGAGTGGTCGTATAGCAGGCCAGGGTCAGTTCCGAAGAAGGCAGCGGTATGTGCAGTGCAGTGGCATAAGGGGTGTGGCTGTAAATAACAATTACTTTTACCATACTTCACTAATAATGTAGTGAAGTATGGTAACGGTGGAAACAGTCACCTATACAGAGGCCAGGTTGAGAAGGGCATTGGTGACAAAAAAATATGGTGTCCCTTCTACCTCCTCTTTTGGAACACACCCGGCATTTTTTCTGGCGTCTTTGGCCTGTTTCACGCAAGGGGAGTTTTTCGGGAAAATTACGTTCTTGTAGTCTGCTCACTGCATCCGAGCGAATGTTTCCTGGTGGGCCTTCAGGGTACACTAGGGTTGTGATGACTTCTTCATGGTATTCTAGAAAGGATATGGGGTTCTGGGTTGATTTTTGGTAAATAATATAACTATTATACATGGCCAAACTGAAAAGGTATATGGAAACTTTTTTGTACCAGTGGCGGGATTTTCTTGTGGGAAGGTAGGGTTCGATCACCTGGTCATTGAAGTCGACACCCTCATGAACAAATTATAATCATTGACACAAGATGGCTTCCGGATTGTGCCTCCTCTCCTCCTGGGGATTTCCACATAGGTGTCGTTGTGTACTGAAGTTAGCATGTGGACGTTCCGTCTGTCCCTCCACTTGACAGCCAATAGCTCCTGGTTCCGCAAAGACGCAGTCTCCCCCTTTTGTATCCTTTTGCGAACGAGCCTTTGCAGGAAGCCCTTTCTGTGGGCTCGGACCATACCGCATGCTGGAGTCTGCCTCAGGTAAAGGTTGCGGAAGAGGGGCAAGCTTGAATAAAAATTATCCACATAAAGGTGGTAACCTTTTCCAAGTAGTGGATAAATAAGTTCCCAAACAACCTTTCGACTGGCTCCAATATATTCAGGGCATTCACGGGGATGCAGTTGGGTGTCCTTTCCTTCATAGACCAAGAAGGAATAGATGTGTCTGGTATATCCGTCACAAAGTTTATATACCTTTACCCCATATCGGGCCCTTTTGCTGGGGATAAACTGTTTTATGGCCAGTCTGCCTGTGAATTTTACAAGGGACTCGTCAATAGAGATGTTTTGTTTGGGGGTATATAATTGGGGAAATTTTTCAGAAAAAAAATTTAGAAGGGGGCGAATTTTAAATAATTTTCGAAAGCTGGGTCATTGCGGGGAGGGCACTGCGCGTTATCATTATAGTGGAGGAAACGCATAATTCTAAGGTATCTTGACCTTGGCATGAGGGAAGAATAAATTGGCATGTGGTGAATGGGCTTAGTAGACCAATAGGAGTACAGTTAGTTTTTTTTTGTGATTCCCATATTAAATGTTAGGCCTAATAAAGTCTAAATTAGGCCACTGTAAGTTCCCGCCATTCAAAAGGTCGGGTGTAACTAGAACGGGGGTTGTCTGCGATGAACTGCTGGGCATAAAGGTCGCACTGGGCCACGATGGATGACAGAAAGTCCTCAGTAAAAATTTCATTAAAAAAATCAATTAGTGCATAACCTTCGGTGTTCACCTGGACACCTGGCTGGGCGGTAAAAGGAGGGAGGTTTGCTGCTCCGGAACTAGATGGAAGCCTCAGGGGGTTCTGTAGGGCATAGGGAAGGCTGGCATGGGTCCTTGGCCTTTGTTGCAGTGGCACTGCACTAGAGGTGGATGGCATTGCGGTAGATGTAGATGGCACTGCGTCAGAGGTGGATGGCACTGCACTACCTGTAGTAGCCTGCTGCTCCTCACCAGAACGCCTTTGTTTCCTGGGCACCAGTTCTTCTTCCTCCGATTCTGAATCAGACCCACTGCTTAGAATGGGCTCATAATCTGAATCAGAATTGGACTCCGAGAGCTCCCCGCTGCTCTCTTCGCTCAGGCTCAGGCTCAGAATCTGGTATGCCTCCTCAGCAGAATATTTTTTTGCCATACTGGTGTGATGTGGATACACTGATGGGCGCTGATGAGGTTACACTGATGTGCACTAATGCACTGCAGCTGCACTGATTAGCTGGCACTGACAGGCACTGATGAGCACTCACTTATGGGCACTGATGTGCACTATTGGGCACTGTAGTGGCGCTGATGGGCACTTTAGTGGGAATGAAGGCACAGATGAGCACTGTAGTTGCACTGATGGCAATGAAGGCACAGGTGGTACTGGTGTGGCACTGGTGTAGCACTGCAGTGACACTGATAACACAGAAGCACTGTAGTGGTACTGATGGGCCCAGGTGGCACTGATGGGCACAGGTGGGCACTGATGAGCACAGGTACAGGTAGCACTGGTGGGCACAGGTAGCACAGAAGGTCACGCTGGTTGAGCTGATTTGATACTGATGGCAAAGATGATTACTGTAGATGCACAAATGTAGCACTGATGAGTACTGTAGTAGCACTGATGAGCACGTTAGTGGCAATAAAGGCACAGGTGGCACTGGTGTGGCACTGATGGGCACGTGGGGCACTGCGGTGACACTGAAGGCACAGATAAGCACTGTAGTGGCACGGATTAGCACAGGTAGCATTGATGGCATAGCTAAGCACTGTAGTGGCACTGATTAGCACAGGTAGCACTGATGGGCACTGGTGGGCACTGGTGGGCACAGGTGGCACTGTAGTGGCACTGATGGGCACTCTGGTGGCACAGATGAGTACTGTAGTTTGGCTGAGCACTGTAGTGGCACAGGTGGCACAGATGATCACTGGTGTGGCACTGATGTGGCACTGGTGTGGCAATGATGCGGCACTGGTGTGGCACTGATGGGCACGTGGGGCACTGCGGTGACAATGAAGGCACAGATAAGCACTGTAGTGGCACTGATTAGCACAGGTAGCACTGATGGCACAGCTAAGCACTGTTGTGGCACTGATTAGCACAGGTAGCACTGATGGGCACAGTTGGCCCTGGTGGGCACGGGTGGCACTGTAGTGGCACTGATGGGCACTCTGATGGCACAGATGATTACTGTAGTTTGGCGGAGCACTGTAGTGGCACAGGTGGCACAGATGATCACTGATGTGGCACTGGTATGGCACTGGTGTGGCACTGATACGGTAATGGTGTGGCACTGGTGTGGCACTGATTGCACAGATGAGTGCTGTAGTGGCACTGATGGGCACAGGTGGCACGGATGGGCACAGGTGGCACTGATGGCACTGATGGGCACTCTGGTGGCACAGATGGGCACTGGTAGCATAGATGGGCACTTTGGTGGCACAGATGGGCACTCTGGTGGCACAGATGGGCACTGTAGTGACACTGATGGCACTGTGGTGGCACTGATGGCACTGTGGTGGCACAGGTGGCACAGATATGGCACTGGTGGCACTATCAGCAGAACTTGAATTCTGCTGGTCACTGCTGGGCACAGCTGGGCACTGCTGGGCACTGTATAAATTTCAAATAACTCACAGGCTGTCACTGCAGGGCATCGATCTCTCTCTTCTCCTCACAAACTGGATCGTTGTGAGGAGATAAGAGAGCTAACACTCTCGATGACCCTGCAGTGTTTACATTGTTATCACGCCGTCATTGGACGGCGTGATCACGTGGTAAAGGACCGCTGCCAATGGCCCTTTACCTCAATCGGTGAACTGCCGGGTCCCAGGAACCCGGCGAGCACAGACTCCTGTGTGGGCACCCCAGCGGGCGTGCGATTCTGGGAGGACGTTATAACACGTCCTCCCAGAACAATGGGTGCCACTTGCGGCCGTGTAACTATGTTACACGGTCGGCAAGTGGTTAAACCTGGTGGAGATGTGTCTCGCAACCTTTATCCCTCATGGGGGCCAGAGAACCGTGTTGGGTTTTAGTTTAACCCCATTTGTTTTGAGCAACAGTGAGCTGCATACAATACTTCTCTGTTTTGGGTGAATGTCTATGCTGTAAAAGTCAACTTGCTATTTTCTGTACCTTTCCTTATCCTCTCACTTTTAGTTTTTGAATTTCTGACAAAACGCAGTCAAATTCACAGCCACAGGAGGGAGCTTAATACACAGCATGAGTACTTGCCATTGGAGTCTGTATAAGTCTATCAAATTAAGCTCACAACAATGGGAGTGACTCTCCTTTCCATAAATGCGAAGGGTCTCAACTACCCAGCAAAAAGGAAATCCCTATGGAAGAAAGCCCTTCACGACAAGTGCAATGTCCTCTGTGTGCAAGAAATGCACTTTTGTGATCACACGCCCCCTATCTGCTCTTATAGCAGTTTTTCACACATTTTTCAGCCAACACTGATTCTAAGAGATGCAGAGTCCTCCCATTAATGACACAGGGGTCAAGTCACAAAGTGTTACTGCATGCAATAAGGGTATCAGGTTACTCATTTGCATAAATTATCGCATGTGGTAAATGAAGTCCAATTCACAAAAAAAAAAAAACGATTGTGCGGTATTTACTGAAAAAAAAATGTGCCAGTAAATACCACATAAAAAATGCTTAAGTCCAATTCACAAACAAACCAGAGCATTAAAAAGCATGTGATAATTACCAGCTGGGTTTAGCTGGTGGTATCACATGCGTTATTTGTCAAAAAACAGTCTGGGAGTCGGAAGGCCCCCAGGCTGTTTGTTGAGAAATATCTGGTTGCTAAGGAGCGGGCTGATTGTAAAAAAAAAGACGGCAATTAAAAATAATGAAAAAAAATGGCTCGGGGCCCCCCAAAATTTATACCAGACCCTCATCCAAGCATGCAGCCTGGCAGGTCAGGAAAGGGGGGGATGAGCGAGCACCCCCCTCCTGAATCATACCAGGCCACATGCCTCAACATGGGGGGGTGGGTGCTTTGGGACAGAGCTCCCCCACCCCAAAGCACAACCCTGGGCTGTGGTTGTCGGGGTTTGTGGGCAGAGGGCTTATCAGAATCTGGAAGCCCCTTTAACAAGGGGACCCTCATATTCCGCCCCCCCCCCATGTGAATGAGTATGGGTTAACATTGTACCCTTACCCACTGATCAAAACAAAACAGAAGTGTAGTGTAACAAACCACAAGAGACGGTTTTTGACAAGTCCATTATTAAAAATTGTGTCTTTTTCCTCCGGTGTTTCTTCTCCCTCTGGTGTTTCTTCTCCCTCGGGTGGTTTCTTCTTCCTCTGCTGTCTTCTCCCTCTGTGTCTCTTCTCCCTCTTCTCTCTCCAGTGATATCTTCTTCATCCGCCGCTGCCTGCTAAACGGTGGTCTTCTGAAGATGTCCGCCTCCATTACGTCGGCTCCTGCTGTCTGATACTTCTTAAATAGCAATGGGGCGTGGTCATCTGGTGACTCACAAGGGGCAGGGTCTCTGGGTGACATCATATGATGGAAAAAATCAATTTAGCAGGCAGCGGCGGACAAAGAAGAAATCACCGGAGAGAGAAGAGGGAGAAGAATCACAGGACGGAGAAGACAGCGGAGGGAGAAGACAGCGGAGGGAAATTACACTACCAGTAGGAGAAGACAGCAGAAGAAGAAGAAACCACCGGAGGAAGAAGAAACACTGGAGGGAAAAGAAACACCGGAAGAAGAAGATACGATTTTAATAAAGGACTTGTCAAAAACCATCTCTTATGTTTTGTTACACTACGATTCTTTTTTTTGGTGAATGGGTAGGGGTACAATATACCCCATACTCATTCACATAGGGGGTGAGATCTGGGGGTCCCCTTGTTAAAGGGGGCTTCCAGATTCCGATTAGCCTCCTGCTTGCAGACCTTGACAACCACAGCCCAAGGTTGTTGGGAAGAGGCCCTTGTCCCCATCAAGATGGGGATAGAGGCTTTGGGGTGGGGGGGCACAGAGCCCCCCTATCCCAAAGCACCCTCCCCCATGTTGAGGGCATGTGGCCTGCTATGGTTCGGGGGGGTACTTGCTCGACCCCCCCATTCCTGACCTGCCATGCTGTATGCTTGGATAAGGGTCTAGTATGGATTTTGGAGGGGGGGGATGCCTTTTTTTTCAATTTTGGCAACCAGAATTTTCAAAAAACAACCTGGGGGTCCCTGAACCCCAGGCTGTTGTTTGACAAACCCCGGCCAATGCGGTAATGACCGCTAAATAGAACAAATACTGCATTCGGTATTTAACAGTAAATTCTTAGTGAATTGAACGTTTATCAGGGGTATATTCATGAAATTACATGCAAGAGCTAAGAGGCAGCGGCAAAAGTGCATTTGTGATCTTACAGAGGAAATTTACACACTTGATACCCAAAACAAGCCTTCTTCTATGCTCTCCCAAAAACGTACGCAGCTTCGCCACGACCTTAGATTGCTCCTTTTGGATCATTTTGAAAAGGCTTCCAAAAGACTAAAAATTGCACATTATGCCAATGGCAATAGAGCAGGTAAATTATTAGCCCTATGCTCCCATGGCCTCAGATACTAAACTAGAATACTGTTCCTAATTCACCCGACTTCTAAAAATAAGCTTTACAACCCCCAAGATATTGCTGACGCTTCCAGACATTATTACAGCTCTCTGTATAATTGTAATAAAGACCCAGGAACTAGAGTTGAGCGAACCCGAACTGTAAAGTTCGGGTCCGTACCGAATTTTTGGGTGTCCAGGACCCGGACCCAAACCCGGACTTTTCAAAAAAAGTCTGGGTTCGGGTCCGGGGTTCTGGTATTTTATTCCACGTGTTGAAAAGCTGCCAAGGGCAGCCAATCAACAAGTGTTTCACTGGTTTTCCCTAGAAGACATCACAGCCATGCCTACTAATGGCATGGCTGTGATTGGCCAGTGCACTATGTGACCCAGCCTCTATATGGGGCTGGAGTCACCGTGCTGCATGTCATATGCTCTCAGGATAGTTTAGGGAGAGGATGCTGCTGGCTCTGTGAGGGACAGATTGCAGAACATCCCATCCTGCATTACTGAACGATCTGATTGTGGACTAGGGAGAGATACTAGTACTGCTGTTTTGAGGAACAGATTGCACACCTCATCCTGCTGCACAGAACGATCTGACTGGACTAGGTAGAGTCTACTGCTTTAAGCGAAAGATTATTCTTCTAAAATCATCATCAAGTTGTACAGGGAAAGGTTCCAGCTGTTGCTTTAAGGGAAAGATTAATCTTCTAAAATCATCATCAAGTTGTACAGGGAAAGGTTCCAGCTGTTGCTTTAAGGGAAAGATTGGTGTTCTAAAATCATCATCAAGTTGTACAGGGAAAGGTTCCAGCTGTTGCTTTAAGGGAAAGATCAGTGTTCTAAAATCATCTCCAAGTTGTGTGTGTGTCCCACACACTTTGAAGATGATTTTGGAACACTAATATGGCTTTATGCGGCTGAAACAGCCTTTTCCCACACACTTTGAAGATGATTTTAGAACAGTAATATGGCTCTATGCCCCTGCAATAGGCTTTTCTCACACACTCCTCAACCACCAACTCCCCATCCACCTCCATTTTTGATTTTTTTATGTGATTTTAGCTTAATTATTTTAAGTTATTTCCCTGTCCCCATTTTTTGTAGGGCACTTGTCCGACCCTTACCCCCATGTTCCTTCCTTTTGCAGACCTCTAGGACTTTCCAGGACTTTGTTACAGCCATTTTTGTGCCTAAAAGTTCGGGTCCCCATTGATTTCAATGGGGTTCGGGGTCCGGGTCAAAGTTCGGGTCAAGTCCGGACCGAACCCGGACTTTGTCCCGAAGTTTGGCCAAACCTGCAGGACCCAAACTTCCAGAGGTTCGATCAACTCTACCAGGAACCTTTCAACCAAATTCAGAGTTGATCTCTAACTTTTTGAAAAAATTAACCTTTCCCCACCTATCCTAGGAACAATTACAAATGTTAAATTCACCATTTACCCTCCTTGAGGTCAGCAGAGTAATCAACTCTTTAACAATTAACAAATCACCAGGCCCAGGTGGCTTTATAGGCGAGTACTATAAAATATTCAAACACCTACTGGTACCCTATTTGGTGCACATCTTTAACCACCTCCTATCCGCACTATAGCCGGATGACGGCTACAGCGCGGCTCTAAAATGCCGGGAGGAGGTCTATTGACGTCCTCACATTCGGCTCGTGCTGGGCGCGCTCCCGCGGGCGCGAGTGGCGCGTGCACGTGCCGCCGCACGCTGCAGGAGCGTGCCCACGGGTCGGGCGGACCCGATGTCCGCCGGAGACCCGCGATCTCCTTACAGAGAGGAGGAACGGGGAACCGCCGATGTAAACATGGCGGTTCCCAGTTCTGTGAGAGGGGGGCATGACAGATCTACTGATCCCTGTCACTGGGATCTGTTAACTCTGTCATGTCCCTGCCAACCCCGCCCCCCCACAGTTAGAACACACCCAGGGAACATAGTTAACCCCTTCACTGCCCCCTGCAGGTTAACCCCTTCCCTGCCAATGACATTTATACAGTAATCAGTGGACATTTAAATTTCTGATCGCTGTATAAATGTCATTGGTCCCAAAAAAGTGTCAAAAATGTCAGACATGTCCGCCCCGATATCGCAGTACCGATAAAAATCGCAGATCGCCACCATTACCAGTAAAAAAAAAAAAATAATAAAAACGCCATAAATCAATGTCCATAGTTTGTAGGCGCTATAACTTTTGCGCAACCCAATCAATAAACGCTGATTGCGATTTTTTTAACCAAAAATATGTAGAAGAATATATATCGGCCAAAACTGATGAATAAATTTGTTTTTTTATTTTTTATTTTTGGATATTTATCATAGCAAAAAGTAAAAAATATTGTTTTTTTTTTCAAAATTGTTGCTCTTTTTTTGTTTATAGCGGCGATCAGAAATGACGCAGAGGCGATCAAATACCACCAAAAGAAAGCTCTATTTGTGGGAAAAAAAGGATGCCAATTTTGTTTGGGTACAACGTCGCACGACCGCGCAATTGTCATTCAAAGAGCGACGTCGCTGAAAACTGGTCCGGGCAGGAGGGGGGTTTAAGTGCCCAGTAAGGAAGTGGTTAATACTGCAGCTGCCTCTTCCTCTTTTCCACCTGAGATGCTTATTGCTCTAATTGTTACTCTACCCAAGCCAGGGAAAGATCCAACATCGCCCCAAAATTTCAGGCCTATATCACTCTTTAGTGATTTAAAGATATATGCTAAGATTATTGCTTTGCATCTCTTGGACATTTTACCGCTACTTATATATCCAGACCAAACAGGGTTTACGAAAGGGTGCTGGACTTCACTTGCAACTCGACGCCTGATAAATGTAGTTCACATAGCCAAACTTCAGAGGTCACCTTCTCTGCTTCTGGCTCTAGATGCAGAGAAGGCTTTTGACCGTATCCATTGGAAATATCTAGCTCAAGTACTGTGATCGTTTGGATTTGCTGGCCCAATATACTCAGTCATAATGGCGTTATACATCAAACCCTCTGTGCCAGTGAACCCTTTCCACTCCCTTTCCTATATAAATTGGAACTCGCCAAGAGTACCCTCTCTCCCCATTCATATTCAACCTATTATAGAAACCATTGGCAACCTATATTTGCTCCCATTCCTGTATTACAGGCTTTCCGATTGAAAGCACAAAGCATACCATGAGCCTTTTTGCTGATGATATCATATTGTTGCTCACTGATGTGGAGAATTCCCTAGCTTCGGTACACTCAGCGTTAATGTTATTTAATTCCAATCATTTTTATTTACTTTGAAGAAGAAGCATACAACTGAGCGGGAGCGGGAGCAGTGTTGATGTCTCCCCTCATTTCCAGACACCCTCGATGGGAGAATACTGTGACCGGAGGGGAAGGGCGACACCCTAGTTACCTGTAATATTTATCTTCCAAAACCAAACAAAAAAGGGGTTAAAATGAATAGACTATATGAAAATAGATAACTGAAATATCTATCAAGGGCCATTTAGGACTATTTACCCCTAAGGGGTAAGACCCAAAACTAGTTTGATTATCTAGAAACGCATATGTAACCACCTGTTGATGGAAAATAAGAAGAGTCAAGGACTAAGAAAGTGTAGGAAACGGAAATAAATCCAGACAATTAAAAGGAGAGATCAAGAGAGACACAGGCACCTAAGAAAATCAGGTATGGATACCTATCAGGATGGATTAAAGGGGTTGATGAATGTGCTTACTCCAGGGTTCCCATACTGCCTCATGTGCTTCAGAGGAGGCAGTCAATATTCCTACTGCCTTCTCCTGGGCCACTAACCAGGATATCTTTCACTATGCTGCCGCATAGGACATCTTTGGTTGTTTCTAAGTGTGGGCTATAGTAATTTTGGAGCAAGCAGGATGAAATGAGTACGTTTCAAAAGGGGTTTAGAGCAACCTGCCGGCTTGCTATTGAGGAAGGCAATCTCGGGGGTTTTGTGAATTGCCCTACAAGTAACCTTGCGTATCAAAGCAAAGATCCTATTCCAAAAGTTCTTAAAACTTAATTTGAGGACAATCCCAATCCCACCAGATATGTATAAGGGATCCTATATGACCACACCCTCGTAAACAAAGTGGAGAAGTACCTGGGAAAATTTTAGCCAGTCGAGAGGGCACTTGGTACCATCTTGTAATTATTTTAACACTTGCTTCGATCAGTGAAATATTGGCTATACCCTTAAATGCTCTTTGGAATATGCCATACCATGTGTCCACCTTCCGAAAGATTTCCAAATCCCGTTCCCAGCTAAGTGCATAAGTCAGTTTTCCGGACGCCTCCACCTCTACTCGGCGGTGTAGTTCAAAGAGATGCCTCTCCTCTGGTCTTTAATCTGCAAACACTATTGCTCATATGTAGTGAATCTTGGAGGTTCTGGTTTGGATTCCCAAAGGGAGAATAGGGGGGCATTTCTAGTTTACTGATTCAGTGAGAAGCTGTTATGGGTCCCAAGGAGGACATAAAGTGCCCAATTCGGTAGAGGCCCTTATCCGTCCACCATTTGAAGGAACAGATATCCTGTCCAGGAGGGGATTGGGGATTGTGGAAGAGATGTGATAATGGCCTGAGTTCAGAGACTAGTGCAGTGGAATTGTACAGGGAATCACAGAGATCCATTGAATGGGTGAGAGTGGGGGCTAGAATTGGAACCCCTAAACCTCCCTGGTTACGGCTTCTTTATAATACACTTTTAGGGCATCGGTAGCCTTTGGATCCCAAAATAAATCGGATTACCTGAGATTGGAATTTTTGTAGATGGGATTTCTGAATTGGAATTGGTAGGGAGCGAAATACTGTAGGTATAATAGTCTAGGAAGCAGGGTAATTTTAACAGAGTTTGCGTTAATGTTATTTAATTACATTTCTTACTATAAGGTAAACAATACCAAATCTTATATATTATGTTTAGGGATCACTCCTACTTTGAAACAAAAACTGAGTTCATTGTTCCCATATATATGGCAACAAGAGGGGTTTAATTATTTGGGTATTACTTTACCCCTACAGTGGAGGGACGGGTCAAGGCTAACTATACTCTCTTCCTTGATAAATTAACCACTTGACAACTGGGCACTTAAACCCCCTTAACAACCAGACCAATTTTCAGCTTTCAGCGCTCTCACACTTTGAATGACAATTACTCAGTCATGCAGCACTGCACCCATATGAAATTTGCGTCCTTTTTTTCACACAAATAGACCTTTCTTTTGGTGGTATTTAATCATCTCTGGGTTTTTTATTTTTTGCGCTATAATTAAAAAAAGACCGAAAATTTTGTAAAAAAATGAATTTTTCTTTGTTTCTGTTATAAAATTTTGCAAATTAGTAATTTTTCTTCATAAATTTTGGCCAAAATTTATACTGCTACCTATCTTTGGTAAAAAAAAAACAAATTAGTGTATATTATTTGGTCTTTGTGAAAGTTATAGAGTCTACAAGCTATGGTGCCAATCACTGAATATTGATCACACTTGATTTACTGACGGCCTATCTCATTTCCCGAGACCCTAACAAGCCAGCAAAGTACAAATACCCCCCAAACTTTCGACTTTTAACCAG
>BLSH010467620.1:462091-476239 GCA_018402905.1 Glandirana rugosa | reverse complement strand
ACCTCTCCCTACTCCACTATGAGATGATTTTAGAATGATAATCTGTCCCTCACAGCACCGACAGAACCTCTCCTTATTCCACTATGAGATTATTTTAGAGCGATAATCTGTCCCTTACAGCACTGATAGGAACCAGTCCCTACTGCAGTAAGAGCTGATTTTAGAACAATAATGTGTCCCTCACAGCACCGACAGGAACCTCTCCCTATTCTACTATGAGATGATTTTAGAACGATAATCTGTCCCTCACAGCACCGACAGGAACCTCTCCCTACTGCAGTATGAGATGATTTTAGAACGATAATCTGTCCCTCACAGCACCGACAGGAACCTGCCCTATTTCACTATGAGATGATTTTAGAACGATAATCTGTCCCTCACAGCACCGAGAGGAACCTCTCCCTATTTCACTATGAGATGATTTTAAAATGCTAATCTGTCCCTCACAGCACCGAGAGGAACCTCTCCCTACTCCACTAAGAGATGATTTTAGAATGTTAATCTGTCCCTCACAGCACCTACAGGAACTTCTCCCTATTCCACTATGAGATGATTTTAGAACGATATGTCCCTCACAGCACCGACAGGAACCTCTCCCTACTCCAATATGAGCTGATTTTAGAACAATAATGTGTCCCTCACAGCACCGACAGGAACCTCTCCCTACTCCACTATGAGATGATTTTAGAATGATAATCTGTCCCTCACAGCACCGACAGAACCTCTCCTTATTCCACTATGAGATTATTTTAGAGCGATAATCTGTCCCTTACAGCACTGATAGGAACCAGTCCCTACTGCAGTAAGAGCTGATTTTAGAACAATAATGTGTCCCTCACAGCACCGACAGGAACCTCTCCCTATTCTACTATGAGATGATTTTAGAACGATAATCTGTCCCTCACAGCACCGACAGGAACCTCTCCCTACTGCAGTATGAGATGATTTTAGAACGATAATCTGTCCCTCACAGCACCGACAGGAACCTGCCCTATTTCACTATGAGATGATTTTAGAACGATAATCTGTCCCTCACAGCACCGAGAGGAACCTCTCCCTATTTCACTATGAGATGATTTTAAAATGCTAATCTGTCCCTCACAGCACCGAGAGGAACCTCTCCCTACTCCACTAAGAGATGATTTTAGAATGTTAATCTGTCCCTCACAGCACCTACAGGAACTTCTCCCTATTCCACTATGAGATGATTTTAGAACGATATGTCCCTCACAGCACCGACAGGAACCTCTCCCTACTCCAATATGAGATGATTTAAGAACGATAATATGTCCCTCACAGCATTGACAGGAACCTCTCCCTACTCCACTATGAGATGATTTTAGAACGATAATCTGTCCCTCACAGCACCGACAGGAATCTCTTCATAATCCAGTATGAGATGATTTTAGAATGATAATCTGTCTCTCACAGCACCGACAGGAACCTCTCCCTATTCCACCATGAGGTGATTTTAGAACGCTAATCTGTCCCTCACAGCACCGACAGGAACCTCTCCCTTCCACACCAAGAGATGATTTTAGTATGATAATTTGTCCCTCACAGCACCTACACTTATCCCTATTCCACTATGAGATGATTTTAGAACGATATGTCCCTCACAGCACCGACAGGATCCTCTCCCTACTCCAATATGAGATGATTTTAGAATGATAATCTGTCCCTCACAGCACCTACAGGAACTTCTCCATTTTCCACTATGAGATGATTTTAGAACGATATGTCCCTCACAGCACCGACAGGAACCTCTCGCTACTCCACAAAAAGATGATTTTAGAACGATAATATGTCCCTCACAGCACCGACAGGAACCTCTCGCTACTCCACAAAAAGATGATTTTAGAAAGATAATATGTCCCTCACAGCACCGACAGGAACCTCTCCCTACTCCAATATGAGATGATTTAAGAACGATAATCTGTCCCTCACAGCACCGACAGGAATCTCTTCATAATCCACTATGAGATGATTTTAAAAAGATAATCTGTCCCTCACAGCACCGACAGGAACCTCTCAATATTCCACTATGATATGATTTTAGAACGCTAATCTGTCCCTCACAGCACCAACAGGAACCTCTATCTTCTCCACCAAGCGATGATTTTAGTATGATAATCTGTCCCTCACAGCACCTACACGAACTTCTCCCTATTCCACTCTGAGATGATTTTAGAACGATATGTCCCTCACAGCACCGACAGTATCCTCTCCCTACTCCACAAAAAGATGATTTTAGAATGATAATATGTCCCTCACAGCACCGACAGGAACCTCTCCCTACTCCACTATGAGATGATTTTAGAACAATAATCTGTCCCTCTCAGCACTGACAGGAAGCTCTCCCTAATCCACTATGGGATGATTTTAGAACGATAATCTGTCCTTCACAGGAACGACAGGAACCTCTCCCTATTCCACAATGAGATGATTTTAGAACGATAAGCTGTCCCTCGCAGCACCGACAGGAACCTCTCCCTACTTCACCAAGAGATGATTTTAGAACGATAATCTGTCCCTCACAGCACCAACAGGAACCTCTTGCTGCTCCACCAAGAGATGATTTTAGAACGATAATATGTCCCTCACAGCACCGATAGGAATCTCTCCCTATTCCACTATGAGATGATTTTAGAACGATAATCTGTCCCTCACAGCACCGACAGGAACCTCTCCCTACTCCACCAATAGATGATTTTAGAACGATAATCTGTCCCTCACAGCACCGACAGAAACCTCTCGCTTCTCCACCAAGAGATGATTTTAGAACGATAATCTGTCCCTCACAGCACTGACAAGAACTTCTCCCTACTCCACTATGAGATGATTTTAGAACGATCATCTGTCCCTCACATCACAGACAGGAACCTCTCCCTACTCAACCAATAGATGATTTTAGAACAATAATCTGTCCCTCACAGCACCGACAGGAACCTCTTGCTACTCCACCAAGAGATGATTTTAGAATGATAATATGTCCCTCACAGCACCGACAGGAATCTCCTCCTAATCCACTATGAGATGATTTTAGAATGATAATCTGTCCCTCACATCACTAACAGGAACATCTCCCTATTCCACTATGAGATGATTTTAGAACGATAAGCTGTCCATCACAGCACCAACAGGAATCTGTCCCTACTTCACCAAGAGACAATTTTAGAATGATAATATGTCCCTCACAGCACCGACAGGATCCTCTCCCTACTCCACTATGAGATGATTTAAGAACAATAATCTGTCCCTCTCAGCACTGACAGGAAGCTCTCCCTAATCCACTATGGGATGATTTTAGAACGATAATCTGTCCTTCACAGGAACGACAGGAACCTCTCCCTATTCCACAATGTGATGATTTTAGAACGATAAGCTGTCCCTCACAGCACCTACAGGAACCTCTCCCTACTTCACCAAGAGATGATTTTAGAACGATAATCTGTCCCTCACAGCACCGACAGGAACCTCTCCCTATTCCACTATGAGATGATTTTAGAACGACGCCATTTCCCTCACAGCACCGACAGGACCCTCTCCCTACTCCACTATGAGATGATTTTAGAACGATAATCTGTCCCTCACAGCACCGACAGGAACCTCTCCCTATTCCACTAAGAGATGTTTTAGAACGATAATCTGTCCCTCACAGCACCGACAGGAACCTGTCCCTACTGCAGTATGAGATGATTTTAGAATGATAATCTGTCCCTCACAGCACCGACAAGAACATCTCCCTATTCCACTATGAGATGATTTTAGAACGATAAGCTGTCCATCACAGCACCAACAGGAACCTGTTCCTACTTCACCAAGAGATGATTTTAGAATGATAATCTGTCCCTCACAGCACCTACGGGAACCTCTCCCTACTCCACCAAGAGATGATTTTAGAACAATAATCTGTCCCTCACAACACTGACAGGAACCTCTCCCTATACCACTATGAGATTATTTTAGAACGATAACATTTCCCTCACAGCACCGACAGGAACCTCTCCCTACTCCACTAAGAGATGATTTTAGAAAGATAATCTGTCCCTCACAGCACCGACAGGAACCTCTCCCTATTCCACTGTGAGATGATTTTAGAACGATAATCTGTCCCTCACAGCACCTACGGGAACCTCTCCCTACTCCACCAAGAGATGATTTTAGAACAATAATCTGTCCCTCACAACACTGACAGGAACCTCTCCCTATTCCACTATGAGATTATTTTAGAACGATAACATTTCCCTCACAGCACCGACAGGAACCTCTCCCTACTCCACTAAGAGATGATTTTAGAAAGATAATCTGTCCCTCACAGCACCGACAGGAACCTCTCCCTATTCCACTATGAGATGATTTTAGAATGATAATTTGTCCCTCACAGCACCGACAGGAACCTGTCCCTACTCCACCAAGAAATTATTTTAGAACAATAATCTGTCCCTTACAGCACTGAGAGGAACCTCTCCCTATTCCACTATGAGATTATTTTAGAAGGATAACATTTCCCTCACAGCACCGACAGGAACAGCTCCCTACTCCACTATGAGATGATTTTAGAACGATATGTCCCTCACAGCACCGACAAGAACCTCTCCCTATTCAACTATGAGATCATTTTAGAATAGTAATATGTCCCTCACAGCCCCGTCAGGAACCTCTCCGTACTCCACTATGAGATGATTTTAGAATGATAATCTGTCCCTCACAGCACCGATAGGAACCAGTCCCTACTGCAGTAAGAGATAATTTTAGAACAATAATGTGTCCCTCACAGCAACGTCAGGAACCTCTCCCTATTCCATTATTAGATGATTTTAGAACGTTAATCTGTCCCTCACAGCACCGACAGGAACCTCTCCCTTCTCCACCAAGAGATGATTTTAGAATGATAATCTGTCCCTCACAGCACCTACAGGAACTTCTCCCTATTCCACTATGAGATGATTTTAGAATGATATGTCCCTCAAAGCACCGACAGGAACCTCTCCCTCCTCCAATATGAGATGATTTTAGAACGATAATATGTCCCTCACAGCACCGACAGGAACCTCTCCCTACTCCACTATGAGATGATTTTAGAACGATAATCTATCCCTCACAGCACCGACAGGAACCTGTCCCTACTGCAGTATGAGATGATTTTAGAACAATAATCTGTCCCTCACAGCCCCAACTGGAACCTGTTCCTATTCCACTATGAGATGATTTTAGAACGATAATCTGTCCCTCACAGCACTGACATGAACCTCTCCCTACTCCACCAAGAGATGATTTTAGAACGATAATCTGTCCCTCACAGCACCGACAGGAACCTGTCACTACTGCAGTATGAGATGATTTTAGAACGATAATCTGTCCCTCACAGCACCGCCAGGAACCTGTCCCTACTGCAGTATGAGATGATTTTAGAACGATCATCTGTCCCTTACAGCACCGACAGGAACCTTTCCCTACTCCACCAAGAGATGATTTTTAAACAATAATCTGTCCCTCCCAGCACCGACAGGAACCTCTCCCTACTTCACCAAGAGATGATTTTAGAACGATAATCTGTCCCTCACAGCACCGACAGGAACATCTCCCTACTTCACCGAAAGATGATTTTAGAACGATAATATGTCCCTCACAGCGCCGATAGGAATCTCTCCCTATTCCACTATGAGATGATTTTAGAATGATAATCTGTCCCTCACAGCACCGACAGGAACCTCTCCCTACTCCACCAATAGATGATTTTAGAACGATAATCTGTCCCTCACAGCACCGACAGGAACCTCTCGCTTCTACACCAAGAGATGATTTTAGAACGATAATCTGTCCCTCATAGCACTGACAGGAACTTCTCCCTACTCCACTATGAGATGATTTTAGAATGATAATCTGTCCCTCACATCACCGACAGGAACCTCTCCCCATTCCACTATGAGAATATTTTAGAACGATATGTCCCTCACAGCACCGACAGGAACCTCTCCCTATTCCACTATGAGATGATTTTAGAATGATAATCTGTCCCTCACATCACCGACAGGAACCTCTCCCTACTCCACCAATAGATGATTTTAGAACAATAATCTGTCCCTCACAGCACCGACAGGAACCTCTTGCTACTCCACCAAGAGATGATTTTAGAACGATAATATGTCCCTCACAGCACCGACAGGAACCTCTCCCTACTCCACTATGAGATGATTTTAGAACGATAATCTGTCCCTAACAGCACCGACAGGAATCTCCTCCTAATCCACTATGAGATGATTTTAGAATGATAATCTGTCCCTCACATCACTGACATTAACGTCTCCCTATTCCACTATGAGATGATTTTATAACGATAAGCTGTCCATCACAGCACCAACAGGAACCTGTCCCTACTTCACCAAGAGATGGTTTTAGAATGATAATCTGTCCCTCACAGCACGGACAGGAACCTCTCCCTATTCCACTGTGAGATGATTTTAGAACGATAATCTGTCCCTCACAGCACCTACGGGAACCTCTCCCTACTCCACCAAGAGATGATTTTAGAACAATAATCTGTCCCTCACAGCACTGACAGGAACCTCTCCCTATACCACTATGAGATTATTTTAGAACGATAACATTTCCCTCACAGCACCGACAGGAACCTCTCCCTACTCCACTAAGAGATGATTTTAGAAAGATAATCTGTCCCTCACAGCACCGACAGGAACCTCTCCCTATTCCACTATGAGATGATTTTAGAACGACGCCATTTCCCTCACAGCACCGACAGGACCCTCTCCCTACTCCACTATGAGATGATTTTAGAACGATAATCTGTCCCTCACAGCACTGACAGGAACCTCTCCCTATTCCACTATGAGATGTTTTAGAACGATAATCTGTCCCTCACAGCACCGACAGGAACCTGTCCCTACTGCAGTATTAGATGATTTCAGAACGATAATCTGTCCCTCACAGCACCGACAGGAACATCTCCCTATTCCACTATGAGATGATTTTAGAACGATAAGCTGTCCATCACAGCACCAACAGGAACCTGTTCCTACTTCACCAAGAGATGATTTTAGAATGATAATCTGTCCCTCACAGCACCGACAGGAACCTCTCCCTATTCCACTGTGAGATGATTTTAGAACGATAATCTGTCCCTCACAGCACCTACGGGAACCTCTCCCTACTCCACCAAGAGATGATTTTAGAACAATAATCTGTCCCTCACAACACTGACAGGAACCTCTCCCTATACCACTATGAGATTATTTTAGAACGATAACATTTCCCTCACAGCACCGACAGGAACCTCTCCCTACTCCACTAAGAGATGATTTTAGAAAGATAATCTGTCCCTCACAGCACCGACAGGAACCTGTCCCTACTCCACCAAGAGATGATTTTAGAACAATAATCTGTCCCTTACAGCACTGAGAGGAACCTCTCCCTATTCCACTATGAGATTATTTTAGAAGGATAACATTTCCCTCACAGCACCGACAGGAACAGCTCCCTACTCCACTATGAGATGATTTTAGAACGATATGTCCCTCACAGCACCGACAAGAACCTCTCCCTATTCAACTATGAGATCATTTTAGAATAGTAATATGTCCCTCACAGCCCCGTCAGGAACCTCTCCGTACTCCACTATGAGATGATTTTAGAATGATAATCTGTCCCTCACAGCACCGATAGGAACCAGTCCCTACTGCAGTAAGAGATAATTTTAGAACAATAATGTGTCCCTCACAGCAACGTCAGGAACCTCTCCCTATTCCATTATTAGATGATTTTAGAACGCTAATCTGTCCCTCACAGCACCGACAGGAACCTCTCCCTTCTCCACCAAGAGATGATTTTAGAATGATAATCTGTCCCTCACAGCACCTACAGGAACTTCTCCCTATTCCACTATGAGATGATTTTAGAATCATATGTCCCTCAAAGCACCGACAGGTACCTCTCCCTCCTCCAATATGAGATGATTTTAGAACGATAATATGTCCCTCACAGCACCGACAGGAACCTCTCCCTACTCCACTATGAGATGATTTTAGAACGATAATCTATCCCTCACAGCACCGACAGGAACCTGTCCCTACTGCAGTATGAGATGATTTTAGAACAATAATCTGTCCCTCACAGCCCCAACTGGAACCTGTTCCTATTCCACTATGAGATGATTTTAGAACGATAATCTGTCCCTCACAGCACCGACATGAACCTCTCCCTACTCCACCAAGAGATGATTTTAGAACGATAATCTGTCCCTCACAGCACCGACAGGAACCTGTCCCTACTGCAGTATGAGATGATTTTAGAACGATAATCTGTCCCTCACAGCACCGACAGGAACGTCTCCCTATTCCACTATGAGATGATTTTAGAACGATAAGCTGTCCATCACAGCACCAACAGGAACCTGTTCCTACTTCACCAAGAGATGATTTTAGAATGATAATCTGTCCCTCACAGCACCGACAGGAACCTCTCCCTATTGCACTGTGAGATGATTTTAGAACGATAATCTGTCCCTCACAGCACCTACGGGAACCTCTCCCTACTCCACCAAGAGATGATTTTAGAACAATAATCTGTCCCTCACAACACTGACAGGAACCTCTCCCTATACCACTATGAGATTATTTTAGAACGATAACATTTCCCTCACAGCACCGACAGGAACCTCTCCCTACTCCACCAAGAGATGATTTTAGAACAATAATGTGTCCCTCACAGCAACGTCAGGAACCTCTCCCTATTCCATTATTAGATGATTTTAGAACGCTAATCTGTCCCTCACAGCACCGACAGGAACCTCTCCCTTCTCCACCAAGAGATGATTTTAGAAAGATAATCTGTCCCTCACAGCACCGACAGGAACCTGTCCCTACTGCACTATGAGATGATTTTAGAACGATAATCTGTCCCTCACAGAACCGACAGAAACCTCTCCCTACTCCACCAAGAGATGATTTTAGAACGATAATCTGTCCCTCACAGCACCGACAGGAACCTGTCCCTACTGCAGTATGAGATGATTTTAGAACGATAATCTGTCCCTCACAGCACCGACAGGATCCTATCCCTATTCCACTATGAGATTGATTTTAGAACGATAACTTGTCCCTCACAGCACCGACAGGAACCTCTCCCTACTCCACCAAGAGATGATTTTAGAATGATAATCTGTCCCTCACAGCAACGGCAGGAACCTCTCCCTATTCCACTATGAGATGATTTTAGAATGATAATATGTCCCTCACAGCACCGACAGGAACCTCTCCCAACTTCACTATGAGATGAATTTAGAGCGATAATTTGTCCCTCACAGCACCGACAGGAACCTCTCCCTATTCCACTATGAGATGATTTTAGAACGATAATCTGTCCCTCACAGCATCGACAGGAACCTCTCCCTACTCCACCAAGAGATGATTTTAGAACTATAATCTGTCTCTTACAGCTCCAACAGGAACCTCTCCCTATTGCGCTATGAGATGATTTTAGAACGATAATATGTCCCTCACAGCACCGACCGGATACTCTCCCTACTCCGCTATGAGATGGTTTTATAACAATAATCTGTCTCTTACAGCACCGACAGAAACCTCTCCCTATTCCACTATGAGATGATTTTAGAACGATAATCTGTCCTTCACAGCACCGACAGGAACCTCTCCCTACTGCAGTATTTGATGATTTTGGAACGATAATCTGTCCCTCACAGCACCGACAGGAACCTCCCCCCACTCCACCAAGGGATGATTTTAGAACGATAATCTGTCCCTCACAGCTCCAATAGAAACCTCTCCCTTTTCCACTATGACGTGATTTTATAACGAAAATATGTCCCTCACAGCACCGACAGGATACTCTCCCTACTCCACTATGAGATGATTTTAGAATGATAATCTGTCTCTTACAGCACCGACAGGAACCTCTCCCTATTCCACTATGAGATGATTTCGGAACAATAATCTGTCCCTCACAGCACCGACAGGAATCTGTCCCTACTGCAGTATTAGATGATTTCAGAACGATAATCTGTCCCTCACAGCACCGACAGGAACCTCTCCCTATTCCACTATGAGATGATTTTAGAACAATAATCTGTCCCTCACAGCACCGACAGGAACCTGTCCCTGCTGCAGTATGAGATGATTTTAGAATGCTATTTTTTCCCTCACAGCACCAAAAACCTCTCCCTACTCCACTATGAGATGATTTTAGAATGATAATCTGTCCCTCACAGCACCGACAGTAACCTGTTCCTACTGCAGTGTGAAATGATATTAGAACACTCATCTTTCCCTCACAACACCAGGAACCTGTCTCTAATGCAGGATGAGATGATATTAGAATGCTAATCTTTCCCTCACAGCACCAGGAAACTGTACCTACTCCAGTATCAGATGGTTTTAGAACGCTAATCTTTCCCCTCACAGTACCGCCTGTAATCTGTCTCTAATGCAGGATGAGATGATATTAGAACACTAATCTTTCCCTCACAGCACCAGAAACCTTTACCTACTCCAGTATCAGATGGTTTTAGAAAGCTAATCTTTTCCTCACAGCACCGCCAGGAACCTGTCTCTAATGCAGGATGAGATGATATTAGAACGCTAATTACTCCCTCACAGCGGCGGCAGCATCCTCTCCCTACTCTAGCACAAGACGATGTGACACGCGGCACTACGTGACTCCAGCTCATATAGAGGCTGGGTCAAATGATGCACTAGCCAATCACAGCCATGCCATTAGTAGGCATGGTTGTGATGGCTTCTAAGGGCAAACGAGTGAAACGCTTGTTGATTGGCTGCCCTGCAGCTATTCAACAGGCGCCAAAAATAGTCCAGGTCACATGATGCACTGGCCAATCACAGCCGTGCCATTAGTAGGCATGGTTGTGATGGCTTCTAAGGGCAAATGAGTAAAACGCTTGTTGATTGGCTGCCCTGCAGCTATTGAAAAGGCTCTAAAAATACCCGAATACCAAACCCGAACCCGGACTTTTTCTCAAATGTCCGGGTTCAGGACACGGACACCCCAAAGTCCGGTACAAACCCAAACTTTACAGTCCGGGTTGGCTCAACTCTAAAACTGAGGATAAAAGACAAATGCAGTGTGCTTCAAAAGAGGAGAGAGACAGAGAGGGGGGTGGGTGAAATAACTGAAAGGTGCTATTTGGGGCTAGGATTCCAACACCCCCTCCCTTGTGTCCACTGGGTCTGGGGGAGTGAGTCCAGAGAAGACCACCATGTGATAGGGCAGCTGAAGATGTAGTGTTGGATTCGTGAAGCCAGGTTTCGGTAATGGCAAGTAGATTGAATGAGTTAGCGATCAAAAGAATATGGAGAGAGGTCAGTTTGGTACAGATCGAGCGTGAATTCCAAAGGGTGCAAGAGAAAGGGAGTCCAATTTTTTCAAGAAGAGAAATGGGAATTAGATTGTGTGCATTGCGGCTGCAATCTGAGGGTACAGGGTAATGGGTGCATTGAGTATAGTTAAATGATGGAGACCCAGGTTCCTGACAATGTCATCCTCAGTGACCCAGAGGACTCTCATGCCTCCTTAAACTTATGCTACATGCGTTACCTGATTTTGCAAAGCCTGCAAAAAGACTCAAGGGTTCGTGGTATCAAGGAGAGGGATTATTACTGGCTGGCAACCCTTGATTCACATTACATGGGTAAAGTTGCGGAGTTCATCCTGCCTTCGCAGAGGGAGTAGAGGATGAAACATCTATAGGATACCTTGAAGAAAAGCTTGTGCAATGCTTTTCCAGACCCAGAGAGGTTACCATTCCCTGGTGCTAGACAACGTGTTTCTGAGGCTTTGTTTGGTCAGAGGAACAGTGGTGGAGAAGGTGGCCGGCTGGCCGATGCCTTTAAACAATTCTTGAGGATGGGCCACTGGCTGGAACTTGCTCAATATGCAATCGAGCTACTGGCCTCATCCAGCATGCTTTCTGAACAGCCATTCAGTTCTGCTGGAGGGTTCGTAACAGATCAAAGAGTGTGCCTGTCCACAGACTCGGTTGATAGGCTCACATTTATAAAAATGAATCTGTCCTGGATCAGCAGCTATTAAGCCCCTGATGCTGAAGCAACTGATTGAATTTGCTAGGGATCTTGGATCCCTTGAAGACTGCCTATGCTGCCTATCCTATTCCTCATGAATCCTGATGATGCTAGCTTCCAACAATATTTTGGGTTTAGGGCACCACCAACACCCAAGGCCCAATTTGTCTGCACTTGTTTTCCTGGAGCATGTCATGCCAATTTTTAAAATAAATTACAACAGCAGGGCTCGTTCCTGCGCCCAACAAGAGTAATTATGAGGGGTTAGTGTTTGGCAACCGCCAACAGGAAGGAAGGAAGAAGCTGAAAAAAGACCGAAAGAAGAAGCAGAAGACCAAAGCAAGAAGCCTGGAAGAAGATGGAGGAAGATTGGAGGAAGAAAGAAGAAGACATTTTTAATAAAGGACTTGTCAAAAACTGTCTACTGTTTTTTGTAACATTACTACTAGCAAAAACCATATCATGATACAACTAAAAGTATATAAAAGTAGCTGTCTTTTGGTGCAAGAAAAGAATCAAGATAGTTGAAATGAGCAATTCTATGAATCCATTTACATTTTTAACTGGGGCTTCAAGTGGTCTTATCTCCTCTGCCTTTGTAAACATCTGTAAACCTGCAATAAGAGCACATATTATATAATACTGTTATATTTTGGAACTTGTGGCAAACTATACTGCATCTAAACATTGATTAATTATATTTTGGAGATACAATGATTTTCATACAGTTTCAAACACCCCTGATTCTGGAATTACTTATTGCATTTTGATCAACTTGTTTAAACTCATAGGTTTATATATGTTGAACCCAAACTCTGTCCTTACTTTACTGTCTTTAAAGTGGATGTAAACCCTCACATATACCCAGTGAAGTGAACAGCCTCAGATGGTACACAGGGATAAAACAAATCTCCCTACATACATTTTACATGTATATCTGCTGTCTTCAGCTTTATATATTCTTTAGAAAGTTCACATCGTGATAGAGATTTTCTCTTCCTGTTCAACACTGGAAGTGAAGTCTAGGCACACAGCCAAGACAGCTGACTGGAGGGAAGGCACACACCCCCACTTCACATAGGCAGGGACAGGCAGAGACTTGCAGAGCTGTCCTGTGACAGGGCAAGCTCTCTGCTAATCTATTTATAGCAACCTCCCCCAACACAAAATTCAGCCTGCTTTTATCTCCTGTGTCGTAGAACTTGTCAGAAGTTATCAGCCTGATAACAGAAGAATTGAGCAGAAGAAAGCCACGGGACTTAGTGCTTTGAAGGAGAGATAATAAAACATTGCAGATATATGTGCCCAACTCTAATTTCATGAATTGGGTTTAGATCCACTTTAAGTAGTTATTTGAGAAGGTATGGTGCCACACTCCCTAGGCAAAAGTCAGTAAAGGTGGTGAAACATATGTCACAGACTCTCATATATGGCATTTAATACACATTTTAAAGAGACCCTGGCACTAGAGTTGAGCGAACCTCTGGAAGTTCGGGTTCTGCTGGTCCGGCCCAACTTCGGGACAAAGTCCGGGTTTGGGTCCGGACAGAACCTGAACGTTTGCACGGACCCCGAACCCCATTGAAATCAATGGGGACCCGAATTTTTAGGCACAAAAATGGCTGTAACAAAGTCCTGGAAAGCCCTAGAGGCCTGCAAAAGGAAGTAAAATGGGGGTAAGAGTAGGGCAAGTGCCCTACAAAAAAATGGGGATAGGGAAAATAAATTAAAATCAAATAAAAAAATGGGAAGGGGGTGGATGTGACGGATTTTTAAGCCCAGGGGTAACTAAAGTTACCCCAAGCCCCAGGCACGTTTGCAAGTCCAAGACAGGCCTGGGTTTGGGCCTGAAACAGGGCTTCAACCCGGCCTGGTCGTCTTGGGCTTGAAGGTCTCCAAGCGAGTTGAGATCACGGTCCCAGAGAAATTTTACACATAATTTACGGTATATACTCTCAGACACTGTATACAAAGTGGTGGAAATGACTGAAAACGGATCCCTCACACCGTGGTATGGAAGAGTTTATTGATGAATTTCACCTAGATTTGGGTTAAGTACTTTAATCTCAACCCGTGT
>BLSH010467620.1:427365-454782 GCA_018402905.1 Glandirana rugosa | reverse complement strand
GGCGGGGAAATGCCGCCCGCTGATTGGCCAAGGCATGCACATGGCCTGCATGCTTTGGCCAATCACAGAGAGCTCTGCTCTATGAGATATGATTGGCTAAAGGCAGGGTGCCTTTAGCCAATCACTGCTCAGCAGCCTCAATCCATGCCTCACACTATATAAAGCCGCTTGTACAGCGGCTCTATGTAGTGTGCGAAATGGCGGTGTTAGAGAGACAGTGAGGTTAGCTAGTGGCGGTGTGCAGGCAGTTCATTGTTAGCTAGTGTAGTGACAAATTAGTGAGCACTGATTACTGTAATACAAACACATAGATAGATAGGGCGATCTGTATACAGTCAGTCAGTTAGTGTAGTGTGTATATTATATATAATGCAATGACTGTATATATATTACAACACTAGTTTATTTCAACAAAATTGTCAGTGCTGGTTTAGATTCATTGATGACGTGTTTGCTGTATGGGGGGGGGGGGCAGCATTGGAACCCTAACTCTATTTCATGAGTATATTAACTATTTACTCCCGAGTCTAAAATGTAATATGGTATATAGCAGTGACGAAATATAATTTTTAGATACCTGTCTTACACTACAGGATGATCAGATTATTAGTGACCTGTATACCAAACCAACTGACCGTAACCAATTGGTCCATTTTAGAAGCTTCCATCCGCCCAATGTTTTTAGATCTAGCTATAAAGAGTACATTTTCCAGAGTAAAGAGGATAGTTAAGGACCCAGTTAAAAGAGTTGTAAGATTGAATGAAATGGAACAGAAATTAAGTCAAAGGGGGTACCCACTAAAGTTAATTCAAAAAGAAAAAAGTGGTTTGAATCAAGGCATTCAAAGAGTTATGCCTCCTAGAATCCCTTTTGTATCACAGTCCCACCCTTATTCTTTCAAGGTCTACAATGTTTTAAAAAAACATTGGTCCATCTTGAAGGAACATTACCCCACTGTTCTGGAGTTTCAGACTCCCCCTTTACAATCACATCGGAAAGGCAAAACGATACGTGACCGATTAGTAAGGGCTGACTCATATCAGCCATCTCAACCCAAATGAACATTTTTGGGACCTCCTAAAATGGGATCATACGCTGCACACTGCAACAAATTGGTCTGCTAGGCTGTCGCCCCAGAAGGAAGCCTCTTCTATAGATGATGCACAAGAAAGCCTGCAAACAGTTTCCTGAAGACAAGCAGACAAAGGACATGGATTACTGAAACCATCTGTTTCAACCACCTGTGGTCTGATGAGCCCAAGATAAACTTATTTGGTTCAGATGGTGTCAAGCTGGTGTGGAGGCAACCAGGTGAGCAGTACAAAGAAAAGTGTGTCCTGCCTACAGTCATGCATGGTGGTGAGAGTGTCATGGTCTGGGGCTGCATGAGTGCTGCTGGCACTAAGGTGCTACAGTTCATTGAGGGAACCATGAATGCCAACATGTACTGTGACTTACTGAAGCAGAGCATGATAGCCTCCCTTCAGAGACTGAGTCGCAGGGCAGTATTCCAACATGATAACAACCTCGAAGATGACCACTGCCTTACTAAAGAAGCTGTTGGTAAAGGTGATGGACTGGCCAAGCGTATCTCCAGACCTAAACCCTATTAAGCATTTGTGGGGCATCCTCAAATGGAAGATGGAGGAGAGCAAGGTCTCTAACATCCACGAGTTTTGTGATGTCGCCACGGAGGAGTGGAAGAGGACTCCAGTGGCAACCTGTGAAGCTCTGGTGAATTCCATTCCCAAGAGGGTTAAGGCAGCGCTGGAAAATAATGGTGGCCACACAAAATGTTGACACTTTGGGCCCAATTTGGACATTTTTTTACTTAGGGGTGCACTCACTTTTGTCGCCAGCGGTTTAGACATTAATGGCTGCGTGATGAGTTATTTTGAGGGGACAGCAAATTTACACTGTTATACAAGCTTTACATTCAATACTTTACATTGTAGCAAAGTGTTATTTCTTCAGTGTTGTCACATAAAAAGATATAATAAAATATGTATAAAAATTTGAGGGGTGTACTCACTTTTGAGAGATACTATATATATATATATATATATATATATATATATATATATATATATATATATATATATATATAGTCAGGTCCATAAATATTGGGACATCAACACAATTGTAATATTTTTGGCTTTATACACCACCACAATGGATTTGGAATGCAACGAACAAGATGTGCTTTAACTGCAGACTTTCAGCTTTCATTTGAGGGTATTTACATCCAACTCAGGTGAACGGTGTAGGAATTACAACAGTTTGTATATGTGCCTCCCACTTTTTAAGGGACCTAAAGTAATGGGACAATTGGCTGCTCAGCTGTTTCATGGCCAGGTGTGTGTTATTCCCTCATTATCCCATTTAAAAGGAGCAGATAAAAGGTCCAGAGTTCATTTCAAGTGTGCTATTTGCATTTGGAATCTGTTGCTGTCACTTCTCAATATGAGATCCAAAGAGCTGTCACTATCAGTGAAGCAAGCCATCATTAGGCTGAAAAAACAAAACAAACCCATCAGAGAGATAGCAAAAACATTAGGTGTTGCCAAATCAACTGTTTGGAACATCCTTAAAAAGAAAAAACGCACCGGTGAGCTCAGCAACACCAAAAGACCCGGAAGACCATGGAAAACAACTGTGGTTGATGACCGAAGAATTCTTTCCCTGGTGAAGAAAACACCCTTCACAACAGTTGGCCAGATCAAGAACACTCTCCAGGAGGTACGTGTATGTGTGCCAAAGTCAGCAATTAAGAGAAGACTTCACCAGAGTGAATACAGAGGGTTCACCACAAGATTTAAACCATTGATGAGCCTCAAAAACAGGAAGGCCAGATTAGAGTTTGCCGAACAACATCTAAAAAAGCCTTCACAGTTCTGGAACAACATCCTATGGACAGATGAGACCAATATCAACTTATACCAGAGTGATGGGAAGAGAAGAGTATGGAGAAGGAAAGGAACTGCTCATGATCCAAAGCATACCACCTCATCAGTGAAGCATGATGGTGGTAGTGTCATGGCGTGGGCATATATGGCTGCCAATGGAACTGGTTCTCTTGTATTTATTGATGATGTGACTGCTGACAAAAGCAGCAGGATGAATTCGGAAGTGTTTCGGGCAATATTATCTGCTCATATTCAGCCAAATGCTTCAGAACTCATTGGACAGTGCTTCACAGTGCAGATGGACAATGACCCGAAGCATACTGTGAAAGCAACCAAAACGTTTTTTAAGGGAAATAAGTGGAATGTTATGCAATGGTGAAGTCAATCACCTGACCTGAATCCGATTGAGCATGCATTTCACTTGCTGAAGACAAAACTGAAGGGAAAATGCCCCAAGAACAAGCAGGAACTGAAGACAGTTGCAGTAGAGGCCTGGCAGAGCATCATCAGGGATGAAACCCAGTGTATGGTGATGTCTATGCATTCCAGACTTCAGGCCATAATTGACTGCAAAGGATTTGTAACCAAGTATTAAAAAGTGAAAGTTTGATTTATGATTGTTAATCTGTCCCATTACTTTTGGTCCCTTAAAAAATGGGAGGCACATATACAAACTGTTGTAATTCCTACACCGTTCACCTCATTTGGATATAAATAACCTCAAATTAAAGCTGAAAGTCTGTATATAAAGCACATCTTGTTTGTTTCATTTCCAATCCATTGCGGTGGTGTATAGAGCCAAAAAGATTAGAATTGTGTTGATGTCCCAATATTTATGGACCTGACTATATATATATATATATATATATATATATATATATATATATATATATATATATATATATATATATATATATATATATACAGCATCTCACAAAAATGAGTACACCCCTCACATTTTTGTAAATATTTTATAATATCTTTTCATGTGACAATTACACTTTGCTACAATGTAAAGTAGTGAGTGTACAGCTTGTATAACAGTGTAAATTTGCTGTCCCCTCAAAATAACTCAGCACACAGCCATTAATGTCTAAACCGCTGGCAACAAAAGTGAGTACACCCCTAAGTGAAAAAATGTCCTTCCTTCTGGGCTGACAGCCATGCATACCAATTTGATGCAGTGTGCGGTATATGGTCTGAGCACTGACAGGCTGACCCCCCACCCCTTCAACCTCTGCAGCAATGCTGGCAGCACTCGTATGTCTATTTCCCAAAGACAACCTCTGGATATGACGCTGAGCATGTGTACTCAACCTCTTTGGTCGATCATGGCGAGGCCTGTTCTGAGTGGAAACTGTCCTGTTAAACCGCTGTATGGTCTTAGCCACCATGCTGCAGCTCAGGATCAGGGTCTTGGCAATCTTCTTATAGCCTAGGCCATCTTTATGTAGAGCAACAATTATTTTTTTCAGATCCTCAGAGAGTTCTTTGCCATGAGGTTCCATGTTGAACTTCCAGTGACCAGTATAAGAGAGTAAAAGCGATAACACCAAATTTAACACACCTACTCCCCATTCACACCTAAGACCTTGTAACACTAACAAGTCACATGACACCGGGGGTTGGGGGGAATGGCTAATTGGGCCCAATTTGGACATTTATACCTAGGGGTGTGCTCACTTTTGTTGCCAGTGGCTTAGACATTAATGACTGTGTGTTTAGTTATTTTGAGGGGACAGCAAATCCGAGTCAGAGAGTTCTTTGCCATGAGGTGCCATGCTGAACTTCCGGTGACCAGTATAAGAGAGTGAGAGCGATAACACCAAATTTAACACACCTACTCCCCATTCACACCTGGGACCTTGTAACACTAACAAGTCACATGACACCGGGGAGGGAAAATGGCTAATTGGGCCCAATTTGGACATTTATACCTAGGGGTGTACTCACTTTTGTTGCCAGTGGTTTAGACATTAATGACTGTGTGTTTAGTTATTTTGAGGGAACAGCAAATCTGAGTAAGGCTAGGTTCACACCACTGCGAATTCATTGCGGGTTCCCCGCATTCAATTCGCAATAGCAGGAGATTTTGACCGGCTCTCTATGGAGCCGGTTCACATATCTCCGCAGCAGGTCCGGTGCGTTTTTCCAAAAAATGCTGTGCGACTTTTGGTCTGTTTCAGGTCCAAATTCAGCCCAAATTCGGGCTGAAATCGGACCTGAAACGGTGAACCAGGACGCACCGGACCCCAGATGTGAGTCCCATGCGGTTCATATGTGAACCCAGCCTCAAATGGAAGTGACGTTGTAACGTTGCTTCCGGAAATGTACGAAGGAGTCCCGATCAAAGCTGATTCCGGCTTCCAAATTGATACTGTTATACAAGCTGTATACTCACTACTTTACTTTGTAGCAAAGTGTCATTTCTTCAGTGTTGCCACATGAAAAGATATAATAAAATATTTACAAAAATGTGAGGGATGTACTCACTTTTGTGAGATACTGTATATATATATATACACATATATATACACACAGCATATTGAGTGTACACTTTATATCAGTGCATTATAGTGCATTCGGGGGTGTACGTACGCTATATAGTATACTTGACATGGTCTTAAAATATATACAGTTGTTAACCCCTTAATCCCCGAAGCCCTTTTTTACATTTGTTGTTTACAAGTTAAAATCTATTTTTTTTGCTAGGAAATTACTTAGAATCCCCAAACATTATATATATATTTTTCAACCATCCTAGAGAATAAAATGGCGATCGTTGCAATACTTTTTGTCACACGCTATTTGCGCAGCGTTCTTTCAAACTCAATTTTTTTGGGAAAAAAATCACTTTTTTGAGTTAAAAAATAAGACAACAGTAAAGTTAGCCCAATTTTTTGTATATTGTGAAAGAGTTATGGCGAGTAAATTGATACCATGCATGTTACGGTTGAAAATTGCGCACACTCGCAGAATGACGACCTAAAAATCTCCATAGGTGATGCTTTCAAACATTTTTAACAGTTACCAGGTTAGAGGTGCAGAGGAGGTCTTTTGCTAGAATTATTGCTTACACTCTGGCGATCGCAGCGATACCTCACATGTGTGGTTTGAACACCATTTTCATATGCGGGTGCGACTTACTTATGCGTTTTCTTTGCTGCATGAGCTCGCAGGGACGGTGGCGCTTTAAGATTTATTTTTTTAATTTTTTTATTTATTTTATTTTATTTTTTCTTTTAACACTGTTCCTTTAAAAAAAAAAAAAAACCTGATCAATTTTATTGCTATCACAAGGAATTTAAACATCTCTTGTGATAGTAATATTTGGTGACAGGTACTCGTTATGGAGGGATAGGGGGTCTAAAAGACCCCCCATCCCTCCTTTATACTTCACAGTATTCAGATCACCAAAAACAATGACTCTGAATACTGTCATTTTTTTAAAAACCGGCGCCGTTAGCCGCCGAGTAAACTGGAAGTGACGTTGTAACGTTGCTTCTGGAAATGTACAAAGGAGTCCCGATCGAAGTTTATTCCAGCTTCCACAGGGACTCCACACAGCCGGCGGACGGGAGGCCGGAGAAGAGCGGCGGACGGTGGTGGGAGGGGGGATGTCCCTCCAGCTGCCTGGGATAACGACCGAGCTGCTCACGAGCCAGATCGGCAGATAGCCGGCTGCCTGCTTTAGCTCTGTAGCTGCAGATATAAAACAGTGATCCGCATTAGGTGGTTAAACTAATTTACAACAGCAGGGCCCGTTCCTGCGCCCAACAAGAGTACCATAAAGAGTATCTGCCACCATATATTACTATCACAAGGGATGTTTGCATTCCTTGTGATTGAAATAAAAGTGATCAGTTTTTTTTTTAAACAAACAGTGTTAAAAAAAATAAAATAAATAAAATTAAAAAAAAAGTAAAAAAAAAAAAAAGTAAAGCTCGGGCAGCAAAGAAATCGCATACATAAATCACGCCCGCATATGAAAACGGTGTTCAAACCACACATGTGAGGTATCGCTGCGATTGCAGAGTGTGAGCAATAGTTCTACCGAAAGACCTCCTCTGCACCTCTACCTGGTAACCGTTAAAATTTTTAAAGCGTTGCCATTCCTCAAGTGTGCGCAATTTTTAACCTTAGCATATATGGTATCTATTCACTCTGCCTAACGTCCTCTTTCACAATATACAAAAAAATGGGCTAACTTTACTGTTGTCTTATTTTTTAACTCAAAAAAGTTATTTTTTTCACAAAAATTGCACTTGAAAGACCACTGTGCAAATACCGTGTGACAAAAAGTATTTCAATGATCGCAATTTTATTCTCTAGAATGTTTGAAAAATATATATATAATGTTTGGGGGTTCTTAGTAATCTTCTAGCAAAAAAAAATGATTTTAACTTGTAAACAACAAGTGTAAAAAAGGGCTTCGGGCCTTAAGTGGTTAAACTAATTTACAACATCAGGGCCCGTTCCTGTGCCCAACAAGAGTAATTGCAAGGGGTTAATAATAACAGGTGTGCAGTGCTTCAACAGGGAATGAGCATTAGATCCAAAAGGTAGTCCCAAATCCACCTAGTGGGTGCACAGACCAAGACGTTCCTCAAACATCCAAATCATGAATATTTACAGAAAGTCGGCACACCAAAACGCCAATGCAGTACATTTATTGATAAGTGCAGAGATGATACAAGAACAGCAGCCGCTTTTCGGCGGGACAAGCTGCCTTGGTCACAGCTGTGACCAAGGCGGCTTGTCCCGTCGAAACGCGTCTGCTGTTCTTGTATCATCTCTGCACTTATCAATAAATGTACTGCATTGGAGTGTTGGAGTGCCGACCTTCTGTAAATGTGCAAGGGGTTAGTGTTCTGGCACTGCCAACACCCAAGGCCCAATTTTTCAGCACCTGTTTGACTGGGGCATGTCATCTCAATTTTTAAAATAGTTTACAACAGCAGGGGCCGCACCAGAATAAAAAAACAATTGCTTAGGGGTCCCCCCCAAAATACGTACCAGGTCCTTCAGGTCTGGTATGGATTTTAAGGGGAACCCCGCGCCAAATTAAAAAAAATGGCATGGCTCCCCAAAATCCAAACCAGACCCTTATCTGAGCACGCAGCCCTGGCATGGCAGGAGGGTGTGGGGATGAGCGAGCGCCCCCCCCCCCCCTCCAAACCATACCAGGCTACATGCCCTCAACATGGGGAGGATGTTTTGAGGTCGCCCCCAAAGCACCTTGTCCCCATATTGATAGGGAGAAGGGCCTCAGCCCCACAACCCTGGCCAGTGGTTGTGAGGTGTGCGGGCAGGGGACTTATCAGAATCTGGAAGCCCCCTTTAATAAGGGGCCCCCAGATCCCAACCCCCCATGTGAATAGGTATGGGGTACATTGTATTCCAATTCTGATAAGCCCCCAGCCCACCGACCCCCACAAGCAGGCTTGTGGGAAAGAGGCCAGGCTTGTGGGAAAGAGGCTCTTGTCCCTATCAACATACTCCCCATGTTGAGGGCATGTAGCCTGGTGCGGGGGGGGGGGGGGGGGGCGCTCACCCGTCACCCTCCATCCTAACCGACCAGGGCTGCATGCTCGGATAAGGGTCTGGTTTGGATTTTAGGGGGACCCCCACGACAATTTTTTTATAATTTGGCACGGGGTTCCCCTTAATATCCAAACCAGAGCCGAAGAGCCTGGTTTTGACTGGGGGGGACCCCACACACTTTTTTTCAGCAATTTTTTTTTTATATTGCCAGGAACCAGCAATACATTACAGCCGTAATTTTAAAAGACAAGTTTTCCAATGGAAATGTAATTTTGCTCTGGCTATGTTCTACACCTCACAGAGATGTGCCCCTTTACAGACAGACTAAGGACACCCCCCAGGCACAACATTTAAAGGAATTTTTCATTTTTCTTTCACTTTAAGCATTAATAAAATCACTGTTACCGAAAAAACGATTGATTCAAAACCTTTTTTTTCATTGATACATGTCCGCTAGGGCAGGACCCGGGTCCCCCATACACTTTTTAGGGCAATAACATTGCATATAAGCCTTTAAAATGAGCACTTTTGATTTTTCATTTTGGGGTCCCATAGACTTTAACGGTGTTCGAATGTTCGCGCAAACTTTTTGCCTGTTCGCATGTTCTGGTCCCAACTAGGGTTACCACCTCATCCCTTTAAACCCGAACACATATGAATTACACAGGTTCTGATGGTAATTTAATGCAGATAAGATACCAAGTGAGTTTAATTACCACCTTAATCAGCCACAGAACCCGTGTAATTAATATGTGCTCGGGTTTAAAGGGATGAGGTGGCAACCCTAGTCCCAACCAAACCGCAGGGGTGTTCGGCTCATCCCTAGTTGTCATATAGTAAGGATGAGGAATGATAACTATTATTATAATTATTGTTGTTGAGGCAAGAGTTTGCTATCTGGTATGGAATGTAAAACTCTATTCAAAAAGTGAATTTGTCTCGCAGCAACTTGGTTTATCCAGAAATATGCATTATGTTATGTCCCAGCACAGAACAAAGTCCACAAGATACGTGCAAAAGATGACAAAGTCCGGCAGAATATTTGTAAATGTTACAATAAACAGAGTCCCATTCATCATTTATGTCATAGCAAGCATAGAGACACTACAATCCAGCATAATATGTCCAATCTATAATATGCACCTAGGTAGCTTCCATGCATGCAATAATGTATACTATCTTCTAGGTCTGTGCTTTCATACTACTGTGTCAGCAAACAAAATCTTTCTTTTTATACAGCTTCCTTATTGACTGGGTTTACTATCTGCACCTTTGATCTAATGTGTGACAAATCATGCCTCCTGGCCTCAGACAGGTGCAGGTGTAAGTTTCAATCCAATTTGATCAGAGATATCCTGCATTGTTTAAGGCAAATCACATTCCTAACTACCCTTAAGTCTAGGTTCACATCTATGCGGTTGTGATTGATGCGTTTTTTTAGGCGCATTTTGAGGTGCGTTTTGCATTTTTAAACCCGCGTTTTTGTATGCAGTTTTCATGCACTTAGAATTTTGCACTGTTTTCCTCTTTAAACACACTGTATATAGCTGGTTGCTAGGGAATGGACTGGAAAGCTGGCTGCTTCGTTCTTCACCAATGAATCATCAGCTGTCAGCGGGAGACAGCTGAATGTAAAAAAAAGAATTGCTGGTAAAAACGCAACATGGGGTCCACACAATCCATACCAGGCCCTTCGGGTCTGGTATGTATTTAGAGGGGAACCCCACGCCAAAATGTAAAAAAAAAATGGCATGAAGTCCCCCCCAAAATCCCTACCAGACTCTTATCTGAACATGCAGCCAGGAAAGGGAGGGGATGAGCGAGCTCCCCCTCCCCTCCTGAACCATACCAGGCCACATGCCCTCAGTAGGGCTTCCCTGCCGCAAAGCATCTTGTCCCCCCCATGTCGATGGGGACAAGGGCCTTGTCAGGATGCACATGCCAGCAAACAAGATAACTCCTCTGAACAAACTTTTGGGCAGAAGCTAAAACATATTCCTTTTCATGCTCGTAAGAATTGGGCATTGGCTAATAAGTATGCGTGAACTCACGTGCACTCAAGAGCCATTGCGCATTGTTCTGTGCGCCGGGGCTTGTGTGCACCTGTGACAAATGCTGGCGCTAAACAGACTATTTAAACTCAGCCAGTGCTCAGGATCAGTGCTGCTTTGTCTTCAGCCTCCTGTGTATCTGTGATCCTGTGAACATGCATCCTGCTTCCAGTTGCTGACCCGGCTTGTCTTGACTATTCTCTGAACTCCACCTGCATCGACCTTGGCTTTTCCCCTGACCCTGCTTCTGTTTGCTCCTTTGGCTCCTGTTCCACTTATTGGTTTCAGACTTGGCTTGTCTCCTGACCATGTTCCCGTCTGTGCCCTGTACCCGATTCATCCTGTCTGTGTATGACCTGGCCTGCCTGAACTTGCTACCCTGCCTGCTGTCGCCGGCACTAGCTGCCTGCCTGCTTGCCTACTTGCTGAAGCCTGAGGTCTGCCTGCCCCACCATGTGGCAATTCTTAACTAGCTATGGAGTAGGGCCACCCAGCGGCATCATCTGGCGGCACCGCTCCCTGTGACATCATCAGCCCAGCATGCATTGGTCAATGACATCACAGGGGCAGTACCACCAGGTGATGTCGCCAGGTGGCCCCACTCCTTCACACTTTTAAGAAATGTCACCTGGCAGGGCAGGCAGACCGTGTGAGCGTTCGTCACGTGTGGAGCTTTTTCTTTTTGTTTCTCGTGATTGACAATGGATCTACATGGGGGCCATTGTTTTTTTACTTTTAATAAAGGACCTGCCAAAAACTCTTGTACTTTTTTGGTGACTGGATAGGGGTAGTATTTACCCCATACTCAGTCACATGGTGGGGGGGCAGGATCTGGATCAGACTCCCAAAACCACAGCTTAGGGTTGCTGCTGTCCTAGGATGGCTGCTGCTGTCCCCCAAGTGGGTATGGCTGGCAGCTGCTGCTGTCCCCCAGAGCAGGTATAGCTGGTGGCTGCTGCTGTCCCTCAGGGCGGGTATAGCTAGTGGCTGCTGTTGTCCCCAAGTTCGGGTATTTTCTGAAAGCACACCAAACCTCCAGGTAATAACCAAAGTCTATGTCTATGAGGTGTAGGTAACCCGGTTGGCTGCTGCTGTCCCCCAGGTGGGTATGGTTGGCTGCTTCTATCCACCAAGCGAGTATGGCTGGCAGCTGCTGCTCTCCCCCAGGGCAGGTATGGCTGGTGGCTGCTGCTGTCCCCAGGGTGGGTATGGCCGGTGGCTGCTGCTGTCTCCCAGGCCGGTATGGGCGGCGGCTGCTGCTGTCCCCCAGAGCGTGTATGGCTGGCAGCTGCTGCTGTCCCCCAAGGTGGGTATGGCTGGTGGTTGCTGCTGTCGCCCAGGGCGGGTATGACTGGCAACTGCTGCTGTCCCCCAGTCTGGTATGGTTGGTGGCTGCTGCTGTCCCCTAGGGCGGGTATGGCTGCTGGCTGCTGCTGCTGTCCCCTAGGACAGGTATGGCTGTTGTCCTCCAGGGTGGGTATGGCTGGTGGCTGCGGCTGTCACCCAGGACAGGTATGGCTAGTGGCTGCTCCTGTCTCTTAGGGCTGTTATGGCTGGTGGCTGATGCTGTCTCCTAGGGTGGGTATTTTCTGAAAGCACACCAAACCTGTAGGTAATAACAGTAATCTATGACTCAGTGCAGGTAACCTGGCTTGCTGCTGCTGTCCCCCAGGTGGGTATGGCTGGCTGCTTCTATCCCCCAGGTGGGTATGGCTAGTGGCTGATGCTGTCCCCCAGGGCAGGTATGGCTGGTGGCTGCTGCTATCCCTCAGGGCAGGTTTGGCTGGCGGCTGCTGCTGTCCCCCAGGCAGGTTTGGCTGGTGGCTGCTGCTGTTCCCCAGGTGGTATGGCTAGCAGCTGCTGCTATCCCCCAAGTGGGTATGACTGGCGGATGCTGCTGTTCTCCAAGGCAGGTATGGCAGACGGATGCTGCTGTCTCCCAGGGAAAGTATGGCTGGTGGCTGCTGCTCTCCCCCGGGGTGGGTATGGATGGCGGATGCTGCTGTCACCCAGGGTCTGTATCGCTGTCAGCTGCTGTCCCAGGAGGTGGAGTGCATTCAGTATCACTGTGACAGGAGCTGACGCTATAATGGAAGCATCGACTCTGCTCTCTACTGCAGCCACATGCTTCCTATACTGCTGGCTCCATTCTTCACACTGATGCTCTGGTATGGTGGGTCAGGAACCCTTGATCTGGGCTTGCTGACCCACCATCCCAGAGCAGGAGGTGGCGGGCCACATCAGAGAGCCAGTGCTTGGGCACATCTCGCCCCTGGACTTAAGGCTACCATATCTTACATAGCAAAATTCATTACTCCCCCAGTCACAGTGTTTCTTCTCCCAATACTCTAATACAAAAACTAGCACCCTACTCCATGATAATATATGCATTAATTGGATAATCCTCCCAACTCCCCGCATAACCTTTATTTTAATTATATTCTATTTTCTCCAAACATCATTTATCCAACACAACCATCAACCAAGAGAATCTTTCTACCCCATAATGAAGCACCAATGCATTCTAATTACCAATAAAAAAAAGTTATACAACACTCGTAGTCCACATGTGTTTAAAAAAGCGATTTTTATCAGTTTTATGCATTGACGTCAATGCACGTTTTTCTGCACTTCTTTCATTGGCCTGCCAGACTGCATGTTCGCATAAGGGTCTGGTATGGATTTTGGAGGGGGGGGGACCCTACGCCATTTTTTTTTCATTTTTTGCAGGGGTTCCCCTTCAAGATCCTCAACACACAAGTTGCATCGCAAGTGGGATCATCGTGATCCGACTTCTGGTGCGACTTCTATTCCAATAAATGGGCTCCCATAGGGAACCATTGATTTTGAATAGAGGCAGAGAAACACCTGACGAGGCTTAACGACGTGCATACACCGGATCAGCGGATCACCGGATTTTGCAGGATCAGCGTCAAAACAGGTCCTGCGTTAGTTTTACAGCTTAAGAATGCCGACGCCACTTACAGCTCAAAATTGTCAGCGTGTGTATGAGGCCATTGAATAGCATGGTGTGGCGTTCTTAAGCTGTAAAAACAGTTCAAAACCGCGGCGTTAATAACGCCCGTGTGTATGAGGCCATATAGTTAAAATCATGTCATAATGGGATGAACTTGTGAATACTAGAGCTACATGTTACAGATAATGCAGTTTTAACGTCTCTATTTTAGTGGCATGACAACAATTCACACTTGTAGCCATGTTGACTAAAGCCTCGTACACACGGGACGATGATCGCACGTACGATCGTCTCAAATCGTATGTTGGCTATTGTATCTAGCATACTGACATGCACCCGATGGTCAACAGCGTATAAAGAGGAAGTGCTGTTATCGTGGCGCCACCCTTTGGGCTCCTTCATCTAATTTTGTGTTAGTTGAAGTTTGGTGTGTGTTGATTTGCGACTTTCAGATCATTCTTCAGTTCGTTCTTTGGACCGTTCTTTGGCTCGTTTCTGGACGTTCGTTCGTCAACGATGTTGCCTTCTAGAGAGAGAAATCTCGCTACTGTTGGCCTAGGAATCCTGGCTTGGACCCAAAACCAATGTAGGAGAAGGAGGGAGAGGAGTTGTTGGACCAAAAATTGGTTACTTAACCGTGATCAATTTGGTCATATGGCTTTGGTCAGGGAGCTCCAGGAGAGCAATCCTAATGATTTCAGGAATTATCTTCGGATGACGGACCCCTGCTTTAGCCACCTCTTGGCATTGGTGTCCCCCTATATCCAGAAGGAGGACACATGCATGCGCCTTACTATCACCCTTGAGCAAAGGCTCATTGCTACCCTGCGCTACCTGGCGACGGGAAGAAGCCTCCAGGACCTGAAGTTCACCACAGGCATCTCCCCCCAGGCTCTTGGAGTGATTATTCCTGAGACATGCTCAGCCATCATACAGCTGCTGCAGAAGGACTATATTAAGGTATGTGTCATGTTAATACCACATTTTATGTGTTTATGTTTGAGAATATAGTATTTGCCCTTTTTGCCAATACCTAATTAGCAACATTACAATATGCTGTGAATGTCTTCTTTGGCCTCATGCATGCTCTAAGCTTTTTTCACCTCCTTTTATTCCTCTACACGCCTCCCCAGCATGTTGTCCATACACTCTCAGAGGGTAGGGTTGCCACATTATCCCTGTAATCCAGGACACATATGAATTACACAGGTTCTGAAGCTGATTTCATGCAGATAAGGCACCAAATGAGTTTAATTACCACCTTAATGAGCCACAGAACCTGTGTAATTAGTATGTGTCTTGGATTAAAGGGATGATGTGGCAACCCTATCAGAGGGCCGCCATCAGGGGGTACAGGCAGTACTGTTGTAAGGGGCCCCAGTGTCTCAAGGGGCCCTTACAACAAAGACTTTAGCAGTCTTTAACATTGGAGTCTATGGGAGGGGGGCATTCAGTTTGGGGAGACCATTCTCCTGAACCGTAGGCGACAAAAAAAGCAAACTTTGCCCACAAAGAGAGGACCCCCTGGACCCCAACTGGTTCAAGTTTGGGACCTGCAGCACCTATGCTTTGGCACAAGGTCTTATTGCAAGCATTGAGTGAGGCTGTGTTGCCTGTGCACTGCTTTTTGAAGCCCTTGTATTTCACACTAGCATGCATTGCACACTTCACTGGGTCATGCTTGGCAGGCTACATCTCTCAAGTTTGACAGGGTGTATTGTTCCTACTGGGGCTGCAACATGTGTACACCCCTGGCCAGTGGGCAGATGTGGTGGAATGGCCCAGTGTGAAGGTCCTGGGTAAGGTTGGTGGTCAGAAGCGGGGGGAGGTTTAAAGCTGTGTAAGGGGCTCCCAAATTTCTGATGGCTGCAGTGCCCTCCCAGCCTGGTAATGCCACAATTATTTATGTCAGATGCAGTTTAGGCGCCCCCCCCCCTCCCAAAACACACACTTTAGCCACATGCTCCCAAAAAGTTACATCATTTAAAACTACTGTATCTCCAGAAATGTAATCTCCTATACACACTCTCCATCTTTTGCTGGTGACATTTCCCTAATATTTCCCCAAAACATGTAGTGCAAGGGCCTGCTTGATTTGCTTCTAATTTTAACTCATGTGATCTCTTTTGTTTGAATATGGTTTGAAAAGTGTAATTAGCCAAGTCTATTTTCTGTAGGTTGTGCTTCTCCCATGTCTTACATCTTGACTGAGCTGGGAATGGAAGTGTAGCCTTATGTTGCCCTTGCATTTGTATGTTGAATAACATTTTTGTTTGGCAAAATCTAATTTTTTTTTTATCCACAGTTTCCTTCAAATCCCCAGCAGTGGCAGGAAGTTGCTGCCCAGTTTATGCAGCAATGGGATTTTCCTAACTGCGGGGGTGCCATTGATGGCAAGCATGTTCAGATTGTACCACCACCCAACTCTGGCTCTTATTATTTTAATCATAAGGGGTTTTGCAGCATTGTGATGCTTGCCATAGTGTCTGCAAGTTATGAGTTCTTGTACCTGGACGTGGGGAAGAATGGCCGCAACTTTGATGGAGGCATCATCATGCAGACGGAGTTTATAGGCGGCTTCAGAATGGCACCCTCAACCTGCCACCTGCAGACCAAAACGTGGAGGGTCTGAACTTTGTGTTCGTTGCAGATGGGCGTTTGGGCTTGGTGAACATGTCATGAAGCCCTTTCCCCAACGAAACCTGACCCCTGACCAGCGGATTTTCAACTACAGACTATCACATGCTCGAAGAGTGGTGGAAAATGCGTTTGGCGTTTTGGCCAACAGGTTCCGTCTGTTTTTGACATCTATAAACCTGGACTTATATAAAATAAACCACATGGCACTGTGCTGCTGCATTCTGCATAATTTTTTTGCTTAGGAATGCAACAAATTATATCCCAACTGGGCCCACTGACCCTGATGCAGCCCTGCCAGGCCCAAGTAGACGTGCTACCTTGGCCACCCAGAACGCAAGAGATTTGCGGAACAAATACATGGACTATTTTGTGGGGAGAAGGGCTGTGTCCTGGCAAAACATGATTCCAGATCTTTAATGTTACCCTTATAAATGAATCCTTCAGTTTAACTACTCTTGTCTGTGGTGCTTTGCAACATTTTAAAAACAGATCAAAAACATATAAAAAATGTTAGGCTTCAAACAAAAGCGTGTAAACATGTACTCCATCTCATCAGGGGTTGTCCAGTGTCATCTTGCTGTGTGATCAAACGGGGACTCGGGATGTTGGGGCAGCTCCTGGCAATCCGGTTCCTCTAAATAAAAAAAAACAATGCATTCATTGAGCATCCAAAAGTCACTATCGGTTCAACACATACATTGTGGAATATGTTTCAAGTGTACCAACCTTGCAATTGGGCTGGGCTAGGCACATCTGGTGGACTTGCACCACTGACTTGGGGGGCCTCTGGAGTAGTTTCTGAAACAAAGCAACAACAAACGGACAATGATGCCATTTGCCAGGGCCAAAATACTTGACAAATGGCAACATTCGTCAACTCCTACAGCTGCTCCCCCCTCGTTCCTATGGGATGTGGGCTGTCTGCTATCCATCATATGCATTTGTGTGCCTTCCAGCACTGGGGGCTATCCTCTCACCATATCTGCACTAGCAAGGCTAGATTAATGGGCACTGATGAATCAGTCAGCAGCCAGTAAAGTGATACTCATCCTTTTGGCCACCTAGCAGCACCCCTGTCTGTGGCACAATTTGTCTAATTGTCATTTAGCACTTACCTTCTATGCGCGAAGGTGGGCTAGATGCCACCTCTGCTGACGGGCCAGGGGTGGGCTCATCTGTTGGTCCCTGAGGGGGGTGGGTCCCTTGCTTTTTTTGTTTTCCTCTTGCAAAATACAAAAATAACATAAGTGGAAAAGCTAAAGGAATGTCTGAAAACAGTCTGAAATGGTATCCTTCATATACAGTATGCTTGATTTGGAAATTAAATTGGGGAACCCCAAGGCATACAAAGCGTTCAAAAATTCACAGATAATTCTCTCTAGCTACTTTGACTAAGAACAGATCCACACACCGAATTTATACATCTACATACTGGTTACCAAAACAAATTGCTTACTTTTTTCCAGGATCCGATGGATCCAGCACAGCTGGTCGGGCTCCCTATGCTTGAGATCAGACCAGCATTGCGCAGCTGAGCCTTGGCCCGCTGGATCCCATATTTTGCAGACAGCCTCGCAATCACCCTCTCCAGGATGTAGTCTTTACGACTGTTGGGCCTCTCATACTCCCCCCCCCTATAGTCATAGTCCCTGGCCTCCAGGATTGCCACCATATCCACCATTTCTGGCCTGGTCATGGGACTGGCTTTAATTTTCCTGTGGCTCCTGTGGGAATCCGCCATACTTGATGCTCGTTTGGACGATTGTGGTGTTGCGATCGTTCGTTCGTTCCGTGGAGGCGTTGTTACGTGTCACACCCCAGCGTCACAACGCACCTGAGAGCGGTACGCATGCACAATGTAAAGCAGGGTATAAAAGGCGAATGAACTGTCACGGAAACTGCCGTAGGTAGGAACGCTCTGTGGGAACAACCGCTGTGGAGGAACGAACGCGTGCGCTCACTGTTCAACCGAAGGTTCGCCTGGAATTTCTGATATAGGTGGGTAGAGGCCTATACTGTTATGCTTGGATTGCATTGGGAAGAATGGCTTATACTGCTTAGGGTTGCTACATCATCCCTTTAATTCAGGACAGATATTAATTACTCATGTTCTGTGGCTGATTAAGGTGGTAATTAAACTCACTTGGTGCCTTATCTGCATTAAATTAGCCTCTGAACCTGTGTAATCCATATGTGTCCTGGATTAAAGGGATGATGCAGCAAGCTTAATACTGCTTGGCTTGGGGCCTAGATTTGGTGGGGCTTTTATAGGGGTATGCTGGGTGAAGTTACATGATGCTTTGTCTTGTGTCTTGCAGGCATAATCAGCGACCACTTTTTTTCCCAGGAATTCCTGCCGCAATTCATTCAGCTCTACCATCAGCTACCCTGCCTGTGGAATGTACAGCTGAAGGAGTACTATAATAGGAACCGCAAGCAGGCAGCTCTAAGCCAGCTGGTTGAGCTCTTTAAACAAATAAACCCAGAGGCAACCACAAAATATGTGAGGCTAAAAATTGCAAACCTTCGCACAACCTTTGGGAGGGAGGTGAAGAAGGTAGAGAAATCCAAAAGGTCTGGAGCTGCAGCATCTGCGGTGTATGTACCTAAACTGTGGTACTTTCACAGCCTGCAGTTCTTACAGAATGTAACTGAGGCTAGGCCATCCATCTCCACCCTTCCCTCAACTTCTGGTGAGGTCATATCTCCTAGACCTGAGGAGGAGGAGGAGGCCGTCTTGACCCAGGTATAGCGTTGGTGAACATATTGTAAAGATAAAATACAATGATAAGAACTAAACATTATTGTCCAAACATTTGAGTCTTAACACATTTGTTTCTAGATCCAAACCCAGTTGTGGCCTAAAGTCATTTTAAGGATAAATCAAAATGCTGGTGTCAGAATGCTAGTGTTTGTTATTTCTAATTATTCAATAAGCAACAGTCATGAAATGTAAATTTGTTTGGATTCATCACCAACACAAACAAACATATTCTAATAATGTCACTTTTTTATACACAGGAAAGTGTCACCGACACGGTGACTGAGGAGGAGGCAGCTGGCACGTCCCAAGCATGCCAGTCCCAGATTCCTCCACTGGATGTTGGGAGGAGAAGGAAGAGGAAGGCCCAGAATGCGGACGAAGCTGCTGCTGCCTTTTTCCAGCAGGCAACGCTAGTCCTCCAAAAAAGAGCTGGAGCAGGAGGAGTCCTTTGCTGTTTATGCAGCAGCAGAGCTTAAAAAAATGGAGGAGTTTCAGAGGATTAAAGCTGAGGAGCTCATGAGCCAAGTGCTCTTTAAGGGGGTGCTGGGGCTCCTTACACACCATACAACCATAAAAGAAGATGTTCCTCCACCTCCACCACCTCCACCACCTACCCCATCTCAGCACCCAACCCAACTGCCACACCAACAAGCTGCCCAGTGGCAGTTTTATTGCCATGGCCCCCAACAACCCTGGTCTGGGGATTATGTGCAGTACCCCCATTGAGGGATTTATTTTTTTTCTGTTTTTTTTGCTGTTGTTTTTTTCGTTGGTTTAATTTGTACCATATTTTTTTGTGCTTAAACATTTTTTTTTTCTGTTATATTTTCTTTGCAGAAAAATGACTGCCATAATTTAATTTGTATTCTTTATGATTGAAAAATAAAGAATATTTAAAATAACAATACTTGCCTAAGTTTATTAAAGAAAATGACAGGTTTGAAGTAGGCAGTTACATTAAAAATCTAAGTTAGAACAAATAGCAAGGGACCACAAACACGTTCAATTCAAGGAATTCTTATATTTCCGAGATTATAATATTGGGTAAATGGTAAATAGAATAAAAGAGATTAAAAATAATGCAAATTCTATTAATATCACTGCAGAACAGCTGTCTTTTATTACATTCGTAACATGTGTATCACTAGCAATGTGCATCTTCATTATTATCCCATTGAAAAAGATGCTAATGTGCGCTGCATTTCGCTATTTGAATTGAATTGCCAATAGACAAACGAATATGCATTGTGAAACAGAAACCTAGGTTTACATGAACGGACACTTCCGGCCATTTCTGACTTGGAGCATGCGTGTTTTGCACAATACAACTTGTTGTACCAACTTCTCTCTACACACGATACAATGAGAGCTTGTTGGTACGACCACGTTTTATAGTCTGCTCATACAACTCCCCTTGTATGACCGTTGTATGTTCGGCTGTTCAAACTGCGCATATGAATGATCGATTACATATACGACGGTCGTTAGTACGACCTGTTGTATACGACCGTCGAACCGTGTGTACGAGGCTTAACACCTATGCAGACTTCAAGACACCAAGGGATCGGATTATGCAACTGCAGCAGGGTGGTTCCACAACCTTCACACCACTTATTCTTTACTTGGACAATTAATATCTGCCTTGCCTCATTCCATGGTGATAGAATTAATGAAAGAAAACCCAGAACTCAATGTTCCAAAAAATAGCAGACTTTTAAAGGATAAGTTCACCTTTCTGAACATGTTACACCCATATTTAGGCACTCAAGGGGATGTGCAATATACTGAACCCATATATCAACATATTCACATATTCTGCAATATATTAACTTTTTTGGTTTTGGGTTTAATACCGATTTAAGCAATTGGTTGCATAGAGTTATACATTTTTTTTTCCTTTTTCTTTTTTTTTTTTATAGACTTCCGTGGTAGCCCTATAAAGTATATATTTTTACAGTCGTGGTTTCTAGAATGTTTCTGCTTAGATGCATTCTTTTGTTATTTACTTTTCTAGGTATGTGGGCTTTGAGGTCTGTTAACCACTTAACCACCAAGAACGTCTATTGACGTCCTTGGGTTTGAGTGGTGATATCTGAATGGTGCCTGCAGGCGATTCTGAACAAGATAAAAGTGGTCTTAGTGGCGGATTCACCGCGAGATCACTTTTATCAGTGGCGGGAGAGGTGCCCCCCTCCCACCTATTTCCCTTCATCTCCATCGCTTACCGGACCCGCCGGCAGTGGCGGAGAGGATCCCATCCTCTCCCCCCGTGTCCGTGAGCCGACTGAGCGGCTGAAGCGACTCACTCAGCTCCATAATATGGCAGGGCGGAAATGACGTCACACGTAGCTTCCGCCCAACGGTCTTAAAGGGCCCATTTTTTTTTTTTTTTTGAGATGTCATTTTTTTCAAATTTTTTTTTTTTTTTTGCATTTTAGTGTAAATATGAGACGTGAGTTCTTTTTGACCCCAGATCTCATATTTAAGAGGTCCTGGCATGTTTTTTTCTATTACAAGGAATGTTTACATTTCTTGTAATAGGGCTAAAAGTGATCATTTTTTTTAAAAAAAGAACAGTGTAAAAATAAAAAGTCAAAAGCAAAATAAATAATTAATAAAAAAAAAAATTTAAAGTGCTCCGTCCCGCCGAGCTCGTGCGCAGAAGGGAACGCATACGTAAGTCCCGCCCACATATGAAAACGGTGTTCAAACCACACATGTGAGGTATCGCAGCCATTGTTAGAGTGAGAGCAATAATTCTAGCACTAGACCTCCTCTGCAACGCAAAACTGCTAACCTGAAGAATTTTTTAAACATCGCCAATGGAGATTTTTGAGCTGCAAAGTTTGTCACCATTCCGCGAGCGGACGCAATTTTGAAGCATGACATGTTGGGTATCATTTTACTCGGTGTAGCATTATCTTTCACAATATGGAAATAAATGGCCTAACTTTACTGTTTTCTTATTTTTTAACTAAAAAAACTGAATTTATTTTAAAAAAGCACGCTTGGAAGACTGCTGCGCAAATACGGTGTGACATAACGTTTTGCAATGACCGCCATTTTATTCTCTAGGGTGTTAGAAAAAAATATATATAATGTTTGGGGGTTCTAAGTAATTTTACAGCAAAAAAACCTGGTTTTAACTTGTAAACACCAAATCCAAAAAACAGGCTCGGTTCAGAAGTGGTTAATATTGGTTGCTGTTCATTACACTACTACACAGCCATTTACAGAGTTTAAAAATGTATGGTCTTGGTGTCAGATGATTCTCAGTGTAGTGCTACCCCCAAATGAGCTGCTTTAATTTAAGTTCTCTGTTCTGCTCCTCGACTCCGACAACCTCAGCCCCACTGACACACCTGGTTGAGTGAAAGTTACTGCAAGCACTTATAGGAACACATGTGTGGATATCTTTGACTCGTCTGTGTATTAGTCTCAGGAAAAAGACACAAGACTGTTTAATGATAAATTAACTCAGTGTATTGGTATGGGTTAGAATAAATAGTGGTTTGAGTGTAAATAAGCATACAGAAGGTAGGTTCAGACACAATCCACTAGACAGTATAATCACTCTGCCATGGTAACTTAGAATAGAGTTCTGTATGGATTAAATCACGAATCAGAAAAGTTAGCAATAAGTAGTGGATATAAGTATCAACTGCAATATGAATAAAAAAAGTTATAACTAGTCTAGAGTGCAGTCTTGGAGAATTGATAGGATATGGTGCAATGTCCCCTGAGAGGTATCTCTTAGCATAAGCAATAAGTGAAGGTCTCTGTGTAGCAGCTGTAAGGGGACAGTCTTTAGTCCTAATTCTTGAGCTGGCATTGGGACCCAGTTGTACCCTTGGTGCACATCGGAATTGTCCCAGTCAAACCTGCAGGCAGAAATAAGGCTAAACTAGACAGCTGTATTGTCAGTTCCTAGATTGCTCAGTCTCTCTGACTGCAGATAGTAAATCCCCACAGCAGCAGCTCACCAGTCCCAGAGATATTGCAGCTCACCATCAGGTCACACACAGCAATTAGTCCACTCTCTACTCTGCACCCCCCCCCCCCCCGAATGCATCTTTATGCAGCACCAGTTGTGTATCCTGGACAGTGATGTGCACTTTCTGGGCTCCCTCGTGGCAAGAGGAAGATGTGTCCTGTTCAGCCTGATAAAATGCAACTCTTTCCCCTCCTCCTGGCAATCTCACTCTGGAAAATGCAGTTCAAATGCTCTTTACAGTAGAGTTTCTCTCCTCTGTACTACAGTTCCCACAGTGCAGTGCTGCCTGACTCAGTTTATTGAACTCTTCCTGCTCAGCAGCTCCATCCTCTCACTGATATGACTGTTAATCAGTTCAGCACTGCAGGGCAACAGATACAGAGCAGCTACAAACAGTGTTGCTCTTACTCTCCATCCTTAACCAAGCAAATGGCTATATCAGTACAGCAGATAGCTGCAGCAGGGACCAGAGAAGTTGGTTGGGGGTTGGGAGTTTATCCGTGTTTTTCTAAAATGTAAAAGTGGAATTATCCTTTAATACAGCAATGCAATTTGCACAACTCAGAACCTTGCTTGCACTGTTACATAAATCCAAATTATAATCATCTGCAAGTGAATGTGTTTAAATATAAGTATTCCTTTTTTTCTTCCCTCTACATAACTTTAACCACCACCCACACTTATAAACGGACAATATAGAGATACTAATTATGCCACTGTTGTAAACTATGCTCTTTCCATAGCAAACCTCGCACACCGGAGAGAATGTGACCTGGGACAAGTGTGTGGGCCGCTCAGGCTTGATAGGGAGGGGATATGTAGACAGTGCATCTGCAGCTGCTGCTAGAGTGTGGACAGGGGATGGAGCCCATTCTGACATCTGGAAAGCTTCAAGAAAGGAAGGGTAACCCCTGGAAATCGCACATCTATGGTGTCCTACTGCAATGAATGGAGTGGCAACCTCAGCCTGGACTCCAAAAAGGCCAACACTTTTCACACACCTCAGAACCCCACTTGCACTGACCCATACTGTATATCCAAGCTTCAGTCAGCATAAAGGTGAAGGTAATTAAATTTACCATTAGGTAGGTGCTGATTGTTAGGATTTTTGGTAGGTGAGGTAAATTTAGTCAAGCCTGATTGTTTTGATCCTGGCCAGGGGAGAGGCTGGTGACTTGCAGGCAGTGACACCTCTTGGTTACCTCCTCTTTGCTTCTAGAGGGTTCTAGAAGAAAGGATGGGGAAGAGAGGTGGAGGTGCCTGGGGTGTTTGGGGATTCCTGACCAGTTCCCAATCTGGATTGGCAGGGGGCAGGCCTCCTTAAATACTTGGGGACAGCCCAGCCTGGGAGGAGAGTTCGGGTGGAAGAACTGGGAGATGGAGCACTAGTTATGGAGGCCTTGAGGGAGCCCCTAGTCTGGGGGGCTTACCTCGGGCTTGGAGGCTCGGGAGTGGAAGGGATCCCTCAGTACATCCCATGGGGAGTCATGACCAAGGAGCAGGAGAGAGCAATGGAGTGGTGCTGCCGTGCAAGTCTACAGGAGGGATCCACCAGGTGTCGATGAGTGACCCACACCCAGGGAAGCTGGAAGAGGTACACCGGAGCAGGTTGGGAAGTGACAGAGACAGTCTGAGAAGAGAAGCCAGTTTGGACTGTGGTGTCGCCGGGCAGTGGAGTTGGGTCACTGCAGCCAGGAGGGCTGGCAGGGCCTGAAGAAGGGACTGCTTGGGAGCAGTAGTCCACCAAGGCTAGCTAGCATACCTGTACTTTTTTCTACAACTGAGGGGTCTGCAATTCCTTGCCTGTAATGGGCAGTTCATCAAGGTCTGACCAGAGTCAGAGGCAGGTCTCACCACGTGCTAGCTAGGTGTGAGGGTGTGAGAAGTTTGTGCAGGAGAGAGAGAGGAGAAGTAACTGCAAGCAAGATTGTGCTGGAGGAGGAAAGTCGTGTATATACAGGGTTGTATACAGAGTGGTCCCGTTCAAGAACTGATCAATTTCCTACGCAATTAAAACAGCAATGCACTTTAAACAGCAAATCTCATTTGCACTGTTACATCATTTCAAGCCTGAGTCAGAAGCAACATTGAGCTGTAGATGAGGGTATTTAAATGTAAGCATATTACTGCACACTTGTGTGGTAAAGTTGTGTGGCCAAAGCACCACATTTGCCTTAGATGCTATCACATTTAGGAAATCACCTTAAAAAACAAAGCGAGACAGCCCTAAAGTGGGAGGCAGAGTTTCTGCACTCTGAGGTAATAGGTATTTTGTTTTTTCAAATAGTGCTTTCTATTTACAGGTGAAGCCAAGGCTGTAAATGAAAGATTAATGTGGTTCTCAAAGCATAACATCATCTATCCAGTTTACTTTGTGGTGTTTGCATAGAGGCCAAGCAGATCAAAGCTCATGAATATTTTCAGATTACCAAAGCAGACATTATTCTCTTGCCTGAAAAAAGATGACGAGTTTAACCACTTAACCTCCGCAAGATTTACCTCCCTTGACCAGGCCATTTTGTGTGATATGGCACTGCATTACTTTAACTGACAATTGCACGGTCATGCATCGCTGTACCCAAATAAAATGTATGTATTTTTTTCACACAAATAGAGCTTTCTTTTGGTGCAATTTGATCACTGTGTTTTTTATTTTTTGCTCTATAAACGAAAAAAGACCAACAATTTTTAAAAAATAACTATATTTTTACTTTCTGCTATAAAACATATACAATAAAAAATCAAATTTCTTCATAAATTTAGGCCAATATGTATTCTGCTACATGTTTTTGTTAACCACTTCAGCCCCGGAAGGGTTTCCCATGTTAGGACCAGAGCACTTTTTGTGACTCGGCACTGCGTCACTTTAACTGACAATTGCGTGCGAAGTTGTACCCAAACAAAATTTGCGTCCCTTTTTTCCCACAAATAGATCTTTCTTTTGGTGATATTTGATCGCCTCTGTGTCATTTCTGATCAATGCTATAAACAAAAAAGAGCGACAATTTTGCAAAAAAAACCCCAATATTTCTTACTTTTTGCTAAATTACATATCCAAAAAAAATAAATAAAAAAACGAATGTATTGATTGGTTTTGGCCGATTTATATTCTACCTCATATTTTTTGTAAAAAAAAAAAAATCATAGTAGGCGTTTATTGATTGGTTTGCGCAGAAGTTGCCGCGTTTACATACCATGAGAATTAATTTCTGGCGTTTTTACAATTTTGCATAAATGTCATAATTTGCATAAATGTAACTGGCAGTGAAGGGGTTAACCTGCGGGGGGAGATATAGGGTTTAACTGTGTTCCCTAGGCGTGTTCTAACTGTGAGGGGGCTGGGCTGCCAGAGGCATAAGAGATCTAACTGATCCCAGTGACAGGGATTGGTAGATCTCTTATATGCTGCCTGACAGAGCGGGGAACTGCCGTGTTTACACCGGTGGTTCCCCGTTTTTGTTCTCTGCTAGGCAATCACGGCTCGCCGGCGGAGATCGAGTCCGCCCGAGCCGTGGCCACACTCCTGCAGAGTGTGGCAGGCATGAGAGTGCACCGTGAGCCGCCATTTATAGACGGCGATTCGTGGGACAGAGCCACTCTGCAGCAGTAAATGTATGAGACGCGGCCGGGAAGCGGTTAAACCCCAATAAGTGTATATTGATTGGTTTATGCAAACATTATAACGTATAATATATAATATATGTTTGTGGAGTTTTATTATTATTTTTTTTATACTAGTAATGGTTGGTGATCAGCAACTTATAGCGGGACTGCGATATTGCGGCAGACAATCGGACACTATTTTCAGGATAGTGACATTTTGAGGAAACCAGTGACATTAAAACCGTGATCAATGTTAAAAATATGCACTGTTACTGTACTAATGACACTGGCTGGGGAGGGGTTAAATATTTAGGGTGATCAAATGGTTAACTGTGTGCCTAGCCAGTGTTTTGGGGTACTGTTTGTGCTACTTTTACCAGGGGAAGAGATGGATTTTATTTGCAGGGACACAAAACCCACCTTCAGATCATCAGAACGGAGATCTACCTTGTTTACATAGGCAGATTCCCGTTCTGTGTGTTTTATCGATGATCGGTGGGTACATCCAGTGCCTGTTGCCTGAGATGATCAGTCCATGATGACCCCATAGACGCCCAGGATCTCTTGCCTTTGGAGACTAGCGGTGACCACTACCCTGAAAGTGGATTATAACCCCTGCGCAAGTCATACCCCAGTAGTACCTGACTAGTAGAGTCCGTTGTCCGTGACCTACATGGGTGGCTAGTAGCTATTTTGTGTGTCTTGCCCTTAGACGGATACATTTGTTCCATCTAGAGGCAAGACTACTAGACTTCCACCCAAAACACAGGGACGTTTATTTTAGGTAGAGAAGGGGACCATTTTCATCGTGTTTGTCATGGGGTTTTGTGACCGATCCGTGTGTCAATTGGTAAACTAGTGGGATTTATAAATTGGGGAGGGGTCGGTCACAGTAATCATGTCATTGTCACGTATAAAAATTGTAACTAGTTCCAAA
>BLSH010467620.1:394049-409478 GCA_018402905.1 Glandirana rugosa | reverse complement strand
CCTCCCTACATAAGTCGTGATGTAACCCCCTTATCCTCACCCCTACCTACAATAATTACTTCACTTACAGTCATAGGACTCCTAGTTTGAGAGTCGGCATCGCCGTCTGTCATTCGCCCCGAAACAATGAGTCTCTCTCTAATAACTGTAGAAATTATTGTAAACTAACTTACGGGGTCCAATTTCACCGAGTTCTAAAATAGATGGTAAACCTCTCCAACCATCTCTCCCACCACCATGTTCCGTTCTTACATAGTACCCGAAACCGCACGTGCGTCCCCGTCCACCTTAATAGTTGGTTGTAGTTCGACTAACACGTCAGAGACATATTCCCTGTCACCGGAATACTCAATCGAAGTGTCGAGTCATTCTAAAAACGGTTTTGTGTAACAAATGTTATTAGGTTTCACCACCAGATTACGGATGTAAACAATGTGTTTTGGCAAAAATCTTACTGAGCTGTGAAGCTAACTCATAAGGCCACTGTCCCTTATACAGAGACTGCACAATCAGCTTGATGTTGGTTGATAATTCCACCTGCCCCTGCGTGCACGCCAAAGCCCATGATACATTCTTGCCTTGTACCACCACCCTCTCTACCAACCTCTCCAAATGGTAGATAAAATCTTGAGCCACTTTAACCTGGGGCATTCAATCAAATGTTATTAAAGATGTCAATAATCTCTCTCTGAGTAACAAAGCCCCGCTTACTGTCTGCCGCTACGGCTGAGAGTTTGATCCTCAGGATACTGACATTCACTTCATTAATAACATCCATCCCCACTCCTATTCCCCCAATGTAGTGCTGAATACATCCCTCCTCTTTTGGTTGCTCCTCAGAAATAAGCGCCCTGAATTAATATCATTCTGTGTCCACACACCTCTGGGAGTAAGCCACTGTTACAAGGGCCACACTCGATTCAGTGTATATTCAGCACACATAGGGTAATAGATTTTTATCAACCACTGTGAGACATTGAAGTACCATGTGGTGAAGGCATATTGTACCCTGGTAGCCAGCAAATGGGAAGAGCTTAGAACCATTTGTAGCGGTTCCCCTCTCTCCAACGAAGCATGTTTTTGTGAATTGACATGGGCATCGCCTCTGCAGGATTCCAACTGCTCAGGTGAGACATCAACCAGGTGTATCTCCCTTATGTCCAGTTCTGGTGTCCCACATGTCCTGTAACCGATACCTTCTCTATAGGACTGCTAGAATTGAGACACCACCCCTACAAGGAAATTCTCACCCCGTTGATGTGTCATCTGGAGCTCTCCAGTCTGGTCAACAAACATCTAAGTGTCAGCCTCCTGGGTACCTACACCATGTTAATTCAGTTATGCCAATACACTTCACACATTAAAAACATTTTTACTTCTTTCAATTCTTCACCAAAAACAAACATATTTTTCTTTTCTTGTTTTGCAGATTTGGATAGGTTATACTATTTCCCTAACCTCCAACCCATTGCACTTGCATACACAGTATTTCTATATTCATGAGAGATTCCGGGAAAATGTTCCATAAGTCTTGTTGATGGGCACAGTCTTTCAGATGCAGCGTTACCACTAAATTGTCCATAAGAAAAATAAACCTTATATTGCAAATATTAATCGGAATCTTTGTTTGTCCCTTCTCCCCTGACTGTTTGTCAGAACAACTTTGTGACATGGCATGGCACAGACAAACTGCCACCCAGATGAACATCTTTCATCCATGTTCCAGAGACCTCTCCAATCTTTCGCTCCACCAGGACTCTGGAAGTGAAAAACAAGGGCAGAATCAAATTCTTATCCGCAATATCTATTTGCTTGCATTTTCCTACAGAACCTCCCTTGGAACCTAGGAACTCAGTTTTCCTGGCTTCTGCAACTCTGAACAGACTATTAAAACAGCCAATGACTTCTTTAGGCTGATCCCACTCTAAATTGAATTCCCATGATAAGAAAAAAACAAAAATAAAAATGACTGCTGCTTTCCCACTGTTCTCATTTTAAACAAAAAAAACCCATAAAAAATCAAACCAACATAATGTGTGTATCCGTTACCTAAAACCTACACACTAACTCCCCTTTCAGGTGGACAAAACCTAAACATTTTGGAATTTTTCCACCTGAATGGAAATAAAAACAAAATACCTAAAAAAACTAATTTACAGGCCACTGTAACTTTCTGCCAACTCCTGCCTCAAGCAAGCTATTCAATTGCTAATCTAGGGCCTATTCACTGACCCCCCTTTCAGGTGGACTAAACCTAATAATTTAGCATTATTCCACCTGAACAAAACAAAACTAAAAATCAAAATAAATGAACAAAAATTGAAAAAAAACTACAAATAAATCAATAACCAAAAAAACATATAAAAAAAATAAATAAAAATAAACCAAAAAAATAAAACAAAAATAGTAAGAGAAAAAAACAAATATGAGGGAGAGAAAAAAAATACTAATATTTTTAAGAATAATAAAAAATCCAGAGGCTTACCCTTGAAAATACTACAAAATACATCAAGGTCCTCCATAATATTTCAAAAATTAAAAGCCAAAACAAAAGACTCGCATCTAAACCTTATTCCTCGCCAAGCAATGTTAACCTTAAAATTCTTACCATCGCTGAAATTCACTAAGGGCTGCTAACAAAGGATTTGTCTCCCCCAGTGTTATACCCATGTGAACATGCGGCTGCCTCCATTTTAAATTTATTCAGCTGCTCCAAATACACATGCCTTTCCTGTCTTTACTGACTATTTTCAGCTTGTAGTCTCAGCATCTGGGTTTTAAAGGGGACACGGGTTTGATAGTTATGGCCTCTATGCCTCGGATTGCTACCCCATCTTGCGGAGTAAACTTCATAACGCCTCGGTGTAGTTTTAGGGCACTGAGATTTTCTCTGCATATTACTGTTATTAGACATCAAACAATATCTCGCAATGTGACCCCGCTTTTTGCAGGCGAAGCACTTGAGAGCTGGTGTCCCTGCATAGGCCTGTCTATAAGTATATGGCGATGGAGACCCATGTTTCTGCATACCATTGCTGTGCTTGGAATCAACCGACTTTACACTGTCACTGTCTGAGGAGTAATCGCTAACCATGGACTCATCCGAAGTCTCCACTGTCACATTGCTACTGTTCTCAAAAAGATCAGGCGTGTTCTCCATTTCAACACCTGAATCAATTTCAAGAGCAGTTCCAGCACTTCTGTCTAAACACTCCTCCTCCACATTGCCAGCATTGATTCCATCCAGAGCAATATCATTGGCACCAACCCGAGTATCCAGTTTCCCTAATTGTTCTTCTTTCTGCGTTAAACATTGAGACTGCTCAGCATTGGAATATTTGTATGATAATTGTTTCATGGTCATCTGAGCTTCCTGTAGTTCAATTTTATGTCTTGTTATCATATGTTCATTCTCAGTTTCTCTTTGATCCAAATATGCTAAACAACTTTCTCTGTGTTTACACCTTACCTGCAATCCACTAATTTCCTGTTCCAATATACACTTCTCATTAGTCCATTGAGTGTCTTTATGCTGAGCAATGTTTGTCATTCTCACTAGCATGCATACCACATTTGCCATTTCCACCTTTTTGGCTTTTTTATATGAGGCTTTTATTTTTAAATTCTCATTCTCACATTGTTTTAATAAATCATTAAATTGGTGAGTCAATGTATTTTCTGCCAAAGTCTTAAACTTAGCAGATGCATGCTTTTCAATGAACATTCCAATGCTCTCCATTGATATACTAATTACTTTCACACTTAAGCTTGTTTGACCAGTTTGTCTATTTTACAGCAGCAGCTGATTACACACTGTTCACAGGCACACATACACACAGAAAAGTAGTTTAAGATTCACAGGGACTTGTAGTCCTCCAGAATTCACTGCTCACACACAAACAGACAAAGTATTAAACTTTAGCAGTAAACTCATAGGGATTTGTAATATAACTCCCTATTACCAACTGTACCCCGACACCTCAGATTCCAGGTCCCTAGTCCTTTCTTGGAGCCAGAAATCTTTTTCACTTTCCCGTGGGTACCAAAAAAAATATATAATCTATATTTCTCCCACTTTCTCCTCAAAGACGTACGGGCCCTCCTATAAATCTGCAGGGTACCTCAGTTAACCAAGGGTGATCAACCCTTCCTCGCTTGCAGAATTGCACAGCGCACAGGCCTAATAACTTCGCAAATTTGCATTAACAATACAACAAACTTTAACACATACAATACAATACACATATACCAGCCAAAAATCTCACCAGATATACGCGTCCGCTCACTGATGAAATGTTTTCACAGAACTTTTACGATCACTCCAGGCTTCAGGATTCACAAACCAGCGCAAATGTCCACCGCAGAGAGATACCTTCAGTTCTGATTGCTCTTGTAGAGGACTCCTTCGCTTACAGGAACTCAAGACAAAAAATATATCAGGATTATGGATCCTGTGTAGGGCCTCTTTACACGCTCCTTTTGAGGGTGCCACAGAAAGTAACTACACGCTTGCTTCTGGGGGTGCCAAATGAAATAAAAAATGGGGGTGTCTATGGGTTCCCCAAGTCTATTTGTAATTATATATTAATTGCCTAATTCCTCTACTTTGTTAAACTACAAAACCTCTGATAACCGTAATGATAATAGTATGATAGTAAGGTTAGCTTATATCTATATATATAAAAATAATCAATCACTCTAATTCAATAAAGCAAAGATTACATTTATTATAAGGAAAACAGAAATGCTAACATAAAAACGTTAAGTATATATCATAAAGCCTATAACATAAATAACATAAAGTGATACTTAGGCTGTCCTCCAGGTGGTGTTCTGGCTGGGCTCCGATGGAAGAGAGTGAGCGAGAGAGACTTACAACTTTTAAACTGTGTTCAGGCACCCACCCACACACACCTACATGCCAGCCTATATAGGATTATAACCAATGGTGGCCGATTTCCTTTCTTCAATCCATCCCCTAGGAAGCATGCTGTGTTGCATGCGGTAGCAACCACTAGAGGCAGTATATGTCTATGTATATCTCATATCTGATTCCCCCATCTTGCCAGGCCAGGTGTTCCTTTGAAGATCTGTAAGTCAGGCAATCAATCACTTTAGCAGTTGACTATTGACGTTTTTATGTACAGTCATTCAGGCCCCAAACTTTATTATACCATGTAGCCTACATCTCTGCTGTTACTCCCCTGTCCGAGGGCAGGACTCCAAGATGAGGGTTGATATGCACTGGTCATCTCCATAAAACTTGTTGAATGGCATTCCAGGCTCCTTCCAGTAGTGTGCAGACAAGATATGATTAGATTTCCTATTTCTTGCATTATGGAAAAAACATTTTGCCCTCCAACACCCCTTCCCTGCTAATGCCATTTATACAGTAATCAGTGGTTTTTTTTTAGCTGTGATTGCTGTATAAATGTCATTGGTGCCAAAAAAGTGTCAAAAATGTCCAATCTGTGCTCCGCAATATCGCAGTCCTGCTAAAAATCGCAGCTCGCCACCATTACTAGTAAAAAAAAAGTAGTGGGAACGCTATAAATTAATTCTCATGGTTTGTAAACGCGGCAACTTTTGCACAAACCAATCAATATACGCGGATTGCAATTTTTTTTTTACCAAAAATATGTAGAAGCATACATATCAGCCTAAACTGATGAATAAATTAGTTTTTTTAATATAAAATAATTCTTGGATACGTATTATAGCAAAAAGTAAAAAATATTGTTTTTTTTTTTCAAAATTGAGGCTCTTTTTTTGTTTATAAAGCAAAAATAAAAACCACAGAGGTGATCAAATACCACCAAAAGAACGCTCTATTTGTGGGAAAAAAAGAACGTCAATTTTGTTTGGGAACAACGTTGCACAACTGTGCAATTGTCTGTTAAAGCTGTTAAAAATTGCAAAAAGTGCTCTGGTCAGGAAGGGGGTAAATCCTTCCGGGGCTGAAGTGGTTAAGCAGTATTATAATAGATATTGTATTATTATAGTTTAATAAGTGAGTACGAGTCTGTGTTTGTAGGGCATGACGTGGTTGTAAATATTGAAAGAACCTGCTATTGGGGATTCCAAATTCGCAGCTTAATTGTTCAAATGTTTTTAAGTTATCATATTCAAATAACTGATGCATATACAATATCCCATTAGTTTTCCATAGATCAAAGCCCGCCCTCAAGCTTTCTCACTTTGTCATATTTGGAGTTATTCCAAATCGGAGTAATTTGGTGAAAACCATCCACTCCCATTATTATTTTCATCTCTTGCCAAATACTTTCAAGCAACCTGCCAGTGGATATCTTCCACTTACATGATAAGTTGCTTGTTTCTAATAGCGATTTCTCCAAATCAGCTCTCAGAACAGGGATTCTATCTTTCTAAACCATATGAATGTGATCCAAATGGGAGAGTTATGTAATATGTATAGCAATTGCGGTGTCCATATCACTTTTATTAGACCTACTCTTCCCATTACCAAGAGCGGTTTGACATTAAGGGATATATAGTCCTTTACTTGTTTAGAAACTATTCTGCCTAAATAATGAATGTTATGTCTGATTTGGATTTTAGAGATTGTATCTGAACAGGTTGGCTGGAAATTATTTAGTGGTAACAGTACAGATTTACTTCAGTTGATTTGGAATCCTGAAAATTTCCCAAATCTTGAAATGAGATGCATAAGATTCCCCAGCGACTCGGATGTATCCCCCAGAAATATGAGAGCATCATCCGCATATAATGCGATTTTCTCTTCTCTCACATTCTTGCAGAAGCCAACAATCCCCATTTCCTCTCGAATGGCGATAGCCAAAGGCTCTATTGCTAGAGCAAACAAAAGAGGTGACAAGGGACAACCCTATCTTGTTCATCTGGACAATGGGAATGAGGATGAGAGAATATTATTAATTCTTACTTTTTCAATAGGTTTATCATACAGCAATTGTATACCATGTAATATATCTAGTGCCTATGCCAAAAGCTGAAAGTACTGACCACAAATATTCCCATTCAATGCTATTGAACGCTTTGTGTGCATCCAAGGAGAATATTGCTCTGGACACCATATTGTCCGTAGGTAGTTGTATGTTCAAAAACAGCCATCGTATATTTGTGGCTGTCGACCTGCTTGCAATAAAGCCTGATTGATCCATATGGACCAATGAAGGTATGTATTTGGACAGTCTATTTGCCATAGCCTTAGCTAAGATCTCAACATTGGTCGTAAGAAGAGAGATAGGGCGATAGGACTCTGGTAGTAGTGGGTCTTTTCCCTGTTTTGGAATTACTTTTATTGTGGATTATTTCTTAGAATCTGGAAGTTTTTGAAGTTCGAAAGCTTTTATTAAAGTTTCTAGTAATTCTGGTAGTAATACCTGGCCGTATTTTTTGTAAATTTCAGTTGGTAGGCTGCCTGGGCCAGGAGCTTTATTATTGTGTATCTGTGAGACTGCCTCTTTCAATTCCTCCAAAGTTAAAGGGGATTCTAGGTGTTCTCTTTCTGCCTGTTTTAATTTAGGAATTTCAAGATTATCCAAGAGCGTCTTAATTTGATCCGTCATTTCACCTACTTGAGTGTCATATAGTGAAGAGAAAATATAACAAATGATTCCAAAATCCTATTCATATCCTGCACTACTTCCCCATTTGTATTCTTTATTGATGTAATTGCCGCGTGGTCATGTTGAGCCGGCGCAATTGCTGCAAATATATATCCTGTCTGTTCCCCGGCCTCGTAATATTTTTGATCCTGGAAGAATCTTTTATTTTCCTTTAGTTAGGGTAGCCTGCTATATAATTTCTAAGCCTCCTGCCAGGCGAGTCTGGCTTTTTCAGTTGGGTCCCTAATAAATTCTTCTTCCGTTTGATTCACTATCTGCATTACCTCTTCCTCCCATTGTCCAGAGGATTTTCTGATCTTAGATATTTCTTTGATCAAGACTCTTCTTAAGTATGCTTTCATCGCATCCCATACAATGAGATGGGAAGCCGTATCCTTGTTGTTCATGTTGTTGAAGAATTCCACTAACCTCATTTTAATATTGATCTCTTTTGGCATCAATGACAACCAGTGTGGATTTACTTTCCACTCGTGAAGGTTAGTTCGATTACCAAAGGCCAATGTTACTGTTAGGGGAGAATAGTCTGAAATCCCCCTAGTACCGTATTATACTGTATCAAGCCATGGGAGAAGGCTCTCATTCCCTAGGGTGAGATCTATCCTAGGTAAGGGCTGGTAGGTTCTTGAACAGCATGAATATTCCATGGCATCGGGGTATTTTAATCTCCAGACATCCATCATACATATTTCAGCTATTTGTTTGGCGAATCTTGTATCGCCCTTTTTTACTACCTTATTTAATGTATTAAATCTGTCCTTCTCTTCATTGAGTATATTATTAAAGTCACCCATTATTATGACCGGTATGGCTGGCCATTGGGTCGTGATCTTGGCAATTTGCTAAGTACATCATCATCATATGGTGAAGGAATGAAAACACGTATCAAGAGGATTTTATCCATCAGTGTGCACAATATCATAATGTATCATCCCTCTTTATCTATGATGCATTGCTTACAGGGAAACCCAACCGAAGGAGCAACCAAGGCACTAACCCTGCGGGCATATGCAGAGTAAGTCACGTGGTATTGACATGGAAATTTAACTTTATGAAAAAGTGCCCTAGTACCCCCGTCGAAATGAATCTCCTGCAGCAATACTATACTTGGATTGTGTTGCATTATAGTGCTCTGGACAGCATTTCTTTTAATTTTATCTTCCAATCCGCGCACATTTCATGAAAGTATCTTGATCTTATTTATTGTCCCACTATTCTGCATTAGACTTTTAAATACACGGGTTTCAGGAGTTTTATAACCTCTCTGAATATTCATCAATAACATTATAAATTATAGAAATGCTGTACAATTAATAGCATCCAATATTTTTGCATATAGTATATAATTCACATGATAGGATAGGAGGGCCAGGGAAGAAAAAAAGTGGGTAAAAGAGGAGGAAAAAAAACCCAGCAAAAACAAAAAACAAGGGGGGAACCATGGGATAACCATTCTTCCTTGAGGTTCCACGGCATGTCAGGGTCCTCAACCAAAAATACATCTGTCCACTCGGGACACACACCAAGGGGTCTCCTAGTGATTAGCTTACTATATGTTAATATGTTAACTATAAGAGAAGAAAAGCTCAAAAAGGAAAAAGAAAAAAAGGACAAAAATTAGTAGTAGTAGTAGTGTCTCCATCTTATGCTGGTAATATCTCCCGCTAAGCGCCAGGAAAAAAAAAGGATAGAATTTAGTATGGGGTATAACTGGTTAAGTCATAGTCATAATTGATCTCCCATGCTTTTTGTTCTTTCATTAGCTCAGGACCAATAATTCATCTACTTTTTTCCAGCCATAGGTGCACAGCTCCTGGTGATTCAAAAAATTGCACCTTCTCTCTGTCCTGTACACATAATCTAGCTGGAAATAGCATCGAGTATGATATATCCAATGCACGTAATTTACGCTTAGTATCAAAAAATTTTGCCCTTTGTTTCTGTACCTCCACTGTAAAGTCTGGAAAAAAAGATATTTTTTTGCCATTGTATTCAATATTTCTTCGTATACGTGCCTTGGATAGAATAACATCTCTGTCTCTATAGTTCAGCAATTTTAGAATGATTAGTCGGGGAGTATTCCCTGGTGTTAATACATGTGTAGGAATACAATGGGCTCTCTCCACTGCGATTGTCTTGGAGAAGCCTTCTTTACCTAATAATCATTGCTCAAAGAAGGAGGCCGGCTTTTGGCCTTCTTCTCTCTCAGGTAGTCCTAAGATGTGAATGTTGTTTTTTTTTTTGTCTATTTTCTAGGTTTTCCAATCTTTGGTTGTGTATTAATATTTGAGTCAATTTGTTGAGTATATTTTTTCAACACTGGGATGTCATCCTCCAACAGACTAATTCTGCTCTCTATTTCTGTTGTTCTTTCTTTCAACATCTGAATGTCTTGTCTAACATTAACAATGTCCATCTTTGAGTGTGTCATTTGAGTGGTAAGGGATGTCAAAAAGCTATTGCTCACCTGTACAGCCTGGAAAATGTTAATGTGGGTTCTGGTGCTTCTGTTGGTTCTACTGGTGATGCAAAAGCTATTGTCACCACATTACTTTGTAAGTCATATGTTTTAGTACTTACATGCGGATGACTCCCTTCCATATTCTGTTTGTCCGTCAAAAGGTTAATTTTGCCTGTTGAATCCGGCATAGCTCCCCTCAGTGTGAAATGAGTTTATCGGTTCTGAATCCTGGATTTCCTCCTCCTGTGTGGTATTCATGTCCAATATAGGAATGCTTTGTTTATACTGTGTCTTGATGGACTGCTCTGATTTATCCTGTTTCGCCTTAGTCCAATTTGTTGCAGCTGGAACGTGCCCGCCTGCAATGTTATCTTGGGGGGGGACTCAGTCCCCTGCTTGTTGATCCTCCGTTGTCGGGTCATTTGACCTGTCCCTATGCCTGGACAAAGGCCTTTAATAAGCACAAAAACAAGGGCAACAGAGTCACCCTTATTACCCCCAGGCGCCATCAGCAAAAGTCAATGTCAAAACACTACTATATTTCAGATATTGCAGCTATTACTGTGAGTTATGGGCAGTGTATTCAGGGCACATTTCACGACCTCTGCTATAGTACAAACAGTTAAGTTAGTGTGTTCAGGGCACAGTTCAAAGGTAGTCTAGGAAATGCTTTCAGGGGGCAGTTCACCTCCTCTGCGAGTGACCCTGGCAGCCTGAGCAGTGTATTCAGGGCACAGTAAACATCCTCTCTGCAGATCACACAGGCAGCCTAAGCAGTGTATTCAGGGCACAGTACATGTCCTCTGCAGATCACACAGGCAGCCTAAGCAGTGTATTCAAAAAACAAAAGTACCCCCTGTGTTTGCATCAAGATGAGGGAAATAGTGCTGCATCCCCAAAAAATTACAAACAAACTAGAATTGGGCCCAAAGGGATTTTACACAGCACTATAAAACCCAAAAAGTATTAAACCAATATATAATGAAGTACTAAAATGTATTCAGATAAAAACACCACAGGGAAAGGTGACATAAAAACATAAACAATAAGTGAGAACCACTATGAACACTATATAACAATGTTGGGACAGAAGGCCAGCCAGGCCTAGAGTATGGCCTGATGATAGCTGGAAAACTGTAAATCCGACATGTTTTGAAGTTTTGAGCTTTATGGTTTAACTTCTTCTTCAAGGAAAATACCCAACAGTGTTGATACAAGGGTTCTGCAAAATAACAACAATCATGAATATAGTATAATTCTAAATGTAAATGAAACAGTAACATAATTACAAGGGAGTAAGTGTACATACATGTGACTAACAAACATGGGCAAGCGTTGTCCCCAAGTGGGAAGTCCCCAACCAGGCGTGCGTATGGCTCATGTAGACCAAATAAGTATTAGAGTGACTTATTTGATGGTAGTAGTGTGTCACAGGAGATATATGGCTACTAGGCAAGCCTCAAAGGATGGCAGGATGCGGACGGGAACGGCCGGAAAAGGTCTCCCCCACGAGAACCAAAATTCAGACGGTAGGTGCCTCAACATCCAAAGGCTCTAGAATATAAACGGAAAATAGGGGGGAAGTATGCAATAATGGTCAAAATACAAAAGGTGGTAACAAGAAATAAGGGGGTAGGACACGTTGAAAGCAAGCCAGAGATCTACTCACTGTCCACTAACGGTGGCCGCCAACTGTGTAGGCTAAGCCAAGTCAGCCAAAATGGCCACAGTGGGCCTATGGAGAGAGAAAGTGACCATCAAAAAGGAGTACAGAAAAACGAATAGATGGAGCTGCCATCCCAGTCTCCCATAAAGATAGGGAGCTTGGGACAGTATAAGGGCAAAGTGCCCAGCATATTGCTTACCTATGTAGAGAGAGGATGACCACTATAGTATAACAGGAGGAACCACACCATCATGCGCTATGTGTTTGAGGATTCTGGATAACCCATCATGGTACCATAAAATCAACCCCTCAGTAATTACAAAATTCAATCAACAATTCTATGAATCGGTTGACCAGGCTTTTCATAGCCTGATCATCTCCAAATCTATGAGGAACTTTATTAGGACAGCCCATCCCAGAATAGCTACTTTTTATTGTTACCGAAAATCCATAAAAACCATGTGTCCCCCCCCGGGCCGACCCATTGTGTCGGGGGTTGACTCTATTACTGACAATGCCAGCAAATTTATAGATGAGCACCTAAAACCTTTTGTCATGGGCCTCCCGTCTTATGTCAGGGATACTGTTCACCTGTTGAGGATTCTTCAGGGCCTCCGGGTCCCCGACAACACTATCTTGGTCGCCGCAGACGTGGTGGCCCTCTATAGTTCCATACCCCACCATCTGGGATTGGCAGCCATTAAGAGGGGCCTATCCCAGATGAATGATACAGAATCAACATTCAATGAGTTTGTTCTGTCATTATTGGACTTCATTTTACATCACAATGTTTTTTCTTTCAGTGGCACCCACTTCCTCCAGGTACAGGGCGTAGCAATGGGGACTTTGTGTGCCCCATCCTACGCGAATTTGTACCTGGGGGAGTGGGAGCGAACCTTATCCTCTACTGAGGATATGACAATTTTCATGAATCATGTGACAGCATGGTATAGGTACATAGATGATGTGCTGCTGTTCTGGGATGGACCTGTCGAGACTCTCCAGCGGTTCCTTCAAGCCCTCAACAGCAACCCATGCAACCTCTCCTTTACCATGACGTACCATCAATCTTTCATTACATTCCTTGATCTCCAGATCTCCAGATCTCCAAGGACTCTGAGGGCAACATATTATGTGCCTTGTATCGTAAGCCTACAGCAGGCAACAACATTCTTCATGCTTCCAGTGCCCATCCCAAGCCACTTATCAACTCAATTCCGTACAGTCAATATCTTAGAATTAAACAAAACTGTACTGACAATGATACTTTTTTGAGGGAGGCACAAGCTCTCCTGTCTCGCCTCCTTCTGAGAGGCTACAGCAAAAAGTCTTTATCCAAAGTTTTTAATAAAGTGACCCAACAGTCTCGGCATGAGCTACTATATAAATCAAAGGGCAATGAATCCACAACCCTCCCAGTTATCAGGATCATCACCCCCTTCAACTCCCATCATAATCATATCAGACACATCCTTCATCGACATTGGCACATACTTACCTTGGACCCAGTAGTCGGTCCTTTTGTACCGCCCAACCCTCTCATTACATATCGTAGGGCAACTTCAATTGGTGATTTGTTGGTTCACAGCGAGCACGAGGCCCATGTGGGGGGTGGTCCCTGCTCTCATAGGGACACCTTCAAGTGTGGGTTGTGTTCGATGTGCCCCTACATTGATACAAGAAAATGGATCACTTTACCTAATCATCAGCTACTTAAACCAAAGCATTTTGTCAATTGCCAGACCACAGCTGTGGCCTACCTGTTGCAATGTGGATGTGGCTGCTTCTACGTCGGCAAGACCACACAGCAACTATGCCACGTATGAGCCGCCACATTATCAATATGAAGAAGTGTAATGCTGACACCCCCTAGGGTGCCAGGTTAACCTGGTACACCAGGGCCTTATGCCCAGGGTTACATTTGTCGCTCTGGACCGCATACATGTTAATTCACGGGGTGGCAACATGGACAAATTGTTGTTACAATTGGAACTTAGAAGGATCTCAAATTTGAATGCCATAGCCCCTTCATGGTTAAATGGAACTTTGAACTTCAAACCCTTCCTCCCAGGGTTCTCGCCAGGACATTTTGACCGAGACTTATTAGATTAACCCTTGTCCCCTGGCTGTCTCTTGCTATCCTTTTTTCTCCTTCCGCTTTCCCATATCCCTTTCTACCTAGGGCCCACTTAGCGGGGCCCTTCCCCTCCTCCCTTCCCACCTCATACCTTATATAATTGTTATAGGTCATGCGTTGCCCCACGGGTAGTGAGCTGCCCGACCGGTCGCTTAGTTGGCTCCCTAGAAGTATCAATTTCTTGTATTACCCTTTATTTTTATTTACTGTTATTTTGTATACAACTTTTGCCTTCCTATCTACTCTTTTCCCTTTTGGTAAGCTTCTGTGCCACAGGACCTCATGCCCATATTATTGATAGCCACGTTTGCCTGTTTGTCCTCTTCTCTCCCCCCCCCCTGGGGTGGGGAGGACCTCAGGCCTGGGTACGTATTTTTTGGTCACGTTCAGGCTATTGGTATTCGGTTTGGGTTCTCTGTGTGTCGGGTTTGGCTCCTCCCCCCACGGCGCATGTGGGCCCCTCAGCTGGCACTGTAGCTAGTGGGGCCAGTGTTTGTCTCACTGTGGAGTTTCTCTCCTGCCCCTTCTATTGGCCCAGGTTGTGATGTCAGTGCGTGCACCGGCGATGTGCTGACGTCGCTCGTGAACCACGTGACCTCATCGCGTGCAGCGCAGCGGCACTGGACGCCGGCAAGGCAGAGAACCAGTCGAGACAGGGAGCCTCTTCCCCTTCTGGTTCTTTTGAGGGATGGGTGCGTTTGTATGGGGACATGCGGGATTATGTCCACGCCTGTCCTCCTCTCCTCCTCCCCTCCCTTCCTTACTACCAACCCAGGTTTTGTCTGCCTTCAGGGACACACCCCACCACTTCTCATTGGTCAACCACACCTACATATATACTGCTTAACACGCTGTTACTACACCAGAGGTCTCCTTTCCTCCGAACGGTGTGGTTCCTCCTGTTATACTATAGTGGTCATCCTCTCTCTACATAAGCCATATGCTGGGCACTTTGCCCTTATACTGTCCCAAGCTCCCTATCTTTATGGGAGACTGGGATGGCAACTCCATCTATTCGTTTTTCTGTGCTCCTTTTTGATGGTCACTTTCTCTCTTCATAGGCCCACTGTGGCCATTTTGGCTGACTTGGCTTAGCCTACACAGTTGGCAGTCACCGTTGGTGGACAGTAAGTAGATCTCTGGCTTGCTTTCAATGTGTCCTACCTTCTTATTTCTTGTTACCACCTTTTGTGTTTTGACCATTACTGCATACTTCCCCCCTTTTTTCCGTTTATATTCTAGAGCCTTTGGATGTTGAGGCACCTACCGTCTGTTTTTTGGTTCTCGTGGGGGAGACCATTTCTGGCCGTTTCCGTCCGCATCCCGCCATCCTTTGAGGCTTACCTAGTAGCCATATATCTCCTGTGACACACTGCTACCATCAACTAAGTCACTCTATTACTTATTTGGTCTACATGAGCCATACGCGCGCCCGGTTGGGGACTCCCCCCTTGGGGACAATGCATGTCCATGTTTGCTAGTCACATGTATGTACACTTACTCCCTTGTAATTATGTTACTGTTTCATTTACATTTAGAA
>BLSH010467620.1:348453-394039 GCA_018402905.1 Glandirana rugosa | reverse complement strand
GGGTGAACCCCTGTTGCGAACGGGTACAAACAATCAGTGTACATACATGTGAACAATCATGAATATAGTATAATTCTAAATGTAAATGAAACAGTAACATAATTACAAGGGAGTAAGTGTACATACATGTGACTAACAAACATGGGCAAGCGTTGTCCCCAAGTGGGAAGTCCCCAACCAGGCGTGCGTATGGCTCATGTAGACCAAATAAGTATTAGAGTGACTTATTTGATGGTAGTAGTGTGTCACAGGAGATATATGGCTACTAGGCAAGCCTCAAAGGATGGCAGGATGCGGACGGGAACGGCCGGAAAAGGTCTCCCCCACGAGAACCAAAATTCAGACGGTAGGTGCCTCAACATCCAAAGGCTCTAGAATATAAACGGAAAATAGGGGGGAAGTATGCAATAATGGTCAAAATACAAAAGGTGGTAACAAGAAATAAGGGGGTAGGACACGTTGAAAGCAAGCCAGAGATCTACTCACTGTCCACTAACGGTGGCCGCCAACTGTGTAGGCTAAGCCAAGTCAGCCAAAATGGCCACAGTGGGCCTATGGAGAGAGAAAGTGACCATCAAAAAGGAGTACAGAAAAACGAATAGATGGAGCTGCCATCCCAGTCTCCCATAAAGATAGGGAGCTTGGGACAGTATAAGGGCAAAGTGCCCAGCATATTGCTTACCTATGTAGAGAGAGGATGACCACTATAGTATAACAGGAGGAACCACACCATCATGCGCTATGTGTTTGAGGATTCTGGATAACCCATCATGGTACCATAAAATCAACCCCTCAGTAATTACAAAATTCAATCAACAATTCTATGAATCGGTTGACCAGGCTTTTCATAGCCTGATCATCTCCAAATCTATGAGGAACTTTATTAGGACAGCCCATCCCAGAATAGCTACTTTTTATTGTTACCGAAAATCCATAAAAACCATGTGTCCCCCCCCGGGCCGACCCATTGTGTCGGGGGTTGACTCTATTACTGACAATGCCAGCAAATTTATAGATGAGCACCTAAAACCTTTTGTCATGGGCCTCCCGTCTTATGTCAGGGATACTGTTCACCTGTTGAGGATTCTTCAGGGCCTCCGGGTCCCCGACAACACTATCTTGGTCGCCGCAGACGTGGTGGCCCTCTATAGTTCCATACCCCACCATCTGGGATTGGCAGCCATTAAGAGGGGCCTATCCCAGATGAATGATACAGAATCAACATTCAATGAGTTTGTTCTGTCATTATTGGACTTCATTTTACATCACAATGTTTTTTCTTTCAGTGGCACCCACTTCCTCCAGGTACAGGGCGTAGCAATGGGGACTTTGTGTGCCCCATCCTACGCGAATTTGTACCTGGGGGAGTGGGAGCGAACCTTATCCTCTACTGAGGATATGACAATTTTCATGAATCATGTGACAGCATGGTATAGGTACATAGATGATGTGCTGCTGTTCTGGGATGGACCTGTCGAGACTCTCCAGCGGTTCCTTCAAGCCCTCAACAGCAACCCATGCAACCTCTCCTTTACCATGACGTACCATCAATCTTTCATTACATTCCTTGATCTCCAGATCTCCAGATCTCCAAGGACTCTGAGGGCAACATATTATGTGCCTTGTATCGTAAGCCTACAGCAGGCAACAACATTCTTCATGCTTCCAGTGCCCATCCCAAGCCACTTATCAACTCAATTCCGTACAGTCAATATCTTAGAATTAAACAAAACTGTACTGACAATGATACTTTTTTGAGGGAGGCACAAGCTCTCCTGTCTCGCCTCCTTCTGAGAGGCTACAGCAAAAAGTCTTTATCCAAAGTTTTTAATAAAGTGACCCAACAGTCTCGGCATGAGCTACTATATAAATCAAAGGGCAATGAATCCACAACCCTCCCAGTTATCAGGATCATCACCCCCTTCAACTCCCATCATAATCATATCAGACACATCCTTCATCGACATTGGCACATACTTACCTTGGACCCAGTAGTCGGTCCTTTTGTACCGCCCAACCCTCTCATTACATATCGTAGGGCAACTTCAATTGGTGATTTGTTGGTTCACAGCGAGCACGAGGCCCATGTGGGGGGTGGTCCCTGCTCTCATAGGGACACCTTCAAGTGTGGGTTGTGTTCGATGTGCCCCTACATTGATACAAGAAAATGGATCACTTTACCTAATCATCAGCTACTTAAACCAAAGCATTTTGTCAATTGCCAGACCACAGCTGTGGCCTACCTGTTGCAATGTGGATGTGGCTGCTTCTACGTCGGCAAGACCACACAGCAACTATGCCACGTATGAGCCGCCACATTATCAATATGAAGAAGTGTAATGCTGACACCCCCTAGGGTGCCAGGTTAACCTGGTACACCAGGGCCTTATGCCCAGGGTTACATTTGTCGCTCTGGACCGCATACATGTTAATTCACGGGGTGGCAACATGGACAAATTGTTGTTACAATTGGAACTTAGAAGGATCTCAAATTTGAATGCCATAGCCCCTTCATGGTTAAATGGAACTTTGAACTTCAAACCCTTCCTCCCAGGGTTCTCGCCAGGACATTTTGACCGAGACTTATTAGATTAACCCTTGTCCCCTGGCTGTCTCTTGCTATCCTTTTTTCTCCTTCCGCTTTCCCATATCCCTTTCTACCTAGGGCCCACTTAGCGGGGCCCTTCCCCTCCTCCCTTCCCACCTCATACCTTATATAATTGTTATAGGTCATGCGTTGCCCCACGGGTAGTGAGCTGCCCGACCGGTCGCTTAGTTGGCTCCCTAGAAGTATCAATTTCTTGTATTACCCTTTATTTTTATTTACTGTTATTTTGTATACAACTTTTGCCTTCCTATCTACTCTTTTCCCTTTTGGTAAGCTTCTGTGCCACAGGACCTCATGCCCATATTATTGATAGCCACGTTTGCCTGTTTGTCCTCTTCTCTCCCCCCCCCCTGGGGTGGGGAGGACCTCAGGCCTGGGTACGTATTTTTTGGTCACGTTCAGGCTATTGGTATTCGGTTTGGGTTCTCTGTGTGTCGGGTTTGGCTCCTCCCCCCACGGCGCATGTGGGCCCCTCAGCTGGCACTGTAGCTAGTGGGGCCAGTGTTTGTCTCACTGTGGAGTTTCTCTCCTGCCCCTTCTATTGGCCCAGGTTGTGATGTCAGTGCGTGCACCGGCGATGTGCTGACGTCGCTCGTGAACCACGTGACCTCATCGCGTGCAGCGCAGCGGCACTGGACGCCGGCAAGGCAGAGAACCAGTCGAGACAGGGAGCCTCTTCCCCTTCTGGTTCTTTTGAGGGATGGGTGCGTTTGTATGGGGACATGCGGGATTATGTCCACGCCTGTCCTCCTCTCCTCCTCCCCTCCCTTCCTTACTACCAACCCAGGTTTTGTCTGCCTTCAGGGACACACCCCACCACTTCTCATTGGTCAACCACACCTACATATATACTGCTTAACACGCTGTTACTACACCAGAGGTCTCCTTTCCTCCGAACGGTGTGGTTCCTCCTGTTATACTATAGTGGTCATCCTCTCTCTACATAAGCCATATGCTGGGCACTTTGCCCTTATACTGTCCCAAGCTCCCTATCTTTATGGGAGACTGGGATGGCAACTCCATCTATTCGTTTTTCTGTGCTCCTTTTTGATGGTCACTTTCTCTCTTCATAGGCCCACTGTGGCCATTTTGGCTGACTTGGCTTAGCCTACACAGTTGGCAGTCACCGTTGGTGGACAGTAAGTAGATCTCTGGCTTGCTTTCAATGTGTCCTACCTTCTTATTTCTTGTTACCACCTTTTGTGTTTTGACCATTACTGCATACTTCCCCCCTTTTTTCCGTTTATATTCTAGAGCCTTTGGATGTTGAGGCACCTACCGTCTGTTTTTTGGTTCTCGTGGGGGAGACCATTTCTGGCCGTTTCCGTCCGCATCCCGCCATCCTTTGAGGCTTACCTAGTAGCCATATATCTCCTGTGACACACTGCTACCATCAACTAAGTCACTCTATTACTTATTTGGTCTACATGAGCCATACGCGCGCCCGGTTGGGGACTCCCCCCTTGGGGACAATGCATGTCCATGTTTGCTAGTCACATGTATGTACACTTACTCCCTTGTAATTATGTTACTGTTTCATTTACATTTAGAATTATACTATATTCATGATTGTTGTTATTTTGCAGAACCCTTGTATCAACACTGTTGGGTATTTTCCTTGAAGAAGAAGTTAAACCATAAAGCTCAAAACTTCAAAACATGTCGGATTTACAGTTTTCCAGCTATCATCAGGCCATACTCTAGGCCTGGCTGGCCTTCTGTCCCAACATTGTTATATAGTGTTCATAGTGGTTCTCACTTATTGTTTATGTTTTTATGTCGCCTTTCCCTGTGGTGTTTTTATCTGAATAAATGTTTGTATTTCATTATATATTGGTTTAATACTTCTTGGGTTTTATAGTGCTGTGCAAAATCCCTTTGGGCCCAATTCTACTGTAGTTAGTTTGTATGCAGTGTATTCAGGGCACAGTACAACTCCTCTGCAGATCACACAGACAGCCTAAGCAGTGTATTCAGGGCTCAGTACAAGTCCTCTGCAGAACACATGGGCAGCCTAAGCAGTGTGTTCAGTACACATCCTCTTTGAGTCACACAGGCAGCATGAGCAGTATATTCAGGGCATAGTTCACGTCCTCTCAAATCACATAGGCAGCCTAGGCAGTGTATTCAAGGCACAATTCACATCCTCTGCAAGTCACACAAGCAGCCTTAAGCAGTGTATTCAGGGCACAGTACACATCCTCAGTGAGTCGCACAGGCAGCCTAAGTAATGAGTAATATATTCAGAGCACAGTTCACAGCCTAGGATTACTAACTCACATTTTTTGCATACAGGCTGCCTGAGTAGCAGATGGCTCACACCGTGTCACTCACTTCTGCTCCTACCATCTGCAGGAGGCTCTCCCCCTGCACTGCCATGTGTTTTCAGTGTCTGGCATCTGTCAGCAGTCCTCCAGCGTCTAGTGTCTGGATCCCAGCCAATTCAGCTACTGACATCTGTCTCCTGGCATCCGTGTTAATACGGTCATTGATCTGGCTCTCAGGGTGCTCTCAGGATGCATCTCCTGGGTCTGGAATCACCATACCCTGCAGGGCTGCCTCCCTTCGTTCCCCCACACTGTCATTGATCGGGTGCTCAGTGGGGCTGACATAGACACGTCCACACACACCCACTCACATCAGAACGGTACTACACCATGCCCCCTCTGAGGACCTCTCTAAGAACCTGCTAAAGCAATCATTGGTTGATAAGGAGGATGTCGGGTGCCTGCACAGCATCCTTGTTTGTTCCTCCCCTTCTCCCCTCCATCAGCACTGGGGTCCCATTAGCTGAGTGAGGCAGAAAGACTGAGAGAGAAAAGAAACATTGGAATACTAGTCAGTACCAGTGTGCAAATGTGTTTTTGCTTCTCCAAACTGCGTCCCATGGGCCGGATGTGGCCCTTTGGTTTATACTGCCCTTGGGGCACTATTCCTTTTATGGATACAAAGCACTAGCACTTCCACTAACACCAAAGATGGGGCACTATTCCTCCATCTGACACCAATGATGTCATTTATTTTTACTCCCACTGAGCACCAAGCCTTTGGCATTGTTTACTCCCACCAATACCAGGGCATTTCCTACTCCCACTGGCCACAGTTACAGCCCCCTAATATTTGAAGGGCAGTAAACTGGCCCTTTGTTTCAAAAGTTTGGAGATCCCTGCTTTAGAAGAATACATCATCTCTAATGTTGGATGTCCTATATACGTGGATGTTGCAGCATTATTTAAAATAATTTGTTTCGTTTTTTACATTTTATAATGGGGTGCCTTGAGATTCTGCAGGATTTTAAAGGGTGCCTTAACTGGAAAAAAGTTGTGCAACACTGTTTTAGAGGGGTGAGACTTTTTGCTCATCACTAAAGGACTGCTAGATTCCCAGGAACCAACTTTTTTTAACAGAAAAGTTTTATTAGTGCATACATAGGTATACATAGCAGGTAACATACAAAGAGGTACATGATAGAAATGAAAAAAGGAAAAAAAAAACAATAACAATCTGGTACAAAGAGAAAAAATAATCAGAGTGATTCAAATTCAATTGTGGCTTATATTGATAGTAGGTTTAGACTTGTAAAGTAGAGCTAGACATAGAGATAAGGAAATGTCCAGGTGTTATTCACCCTTTTCATACCAACGTTCAGCCCATATAAATATTTCCCTATCCATTCTTATGAGGAATAATGCGAACAGGTTATGTTCATTCTGGGTTGAATAAAAGGGGGAGGAGGAGGGGGAGAGGGGCCGGGAAGGCCTAATTTAACAGCGTAGATACATCAGAAGGGGGGGCTGGGGGATTTTTCCCAGTGAGGAGCCATAGTCCAGATGTGCAGCAGCTGGGGGATGCAGAGGGGGAGCTCACAAAGGGAGTGATTATCCGACACCATGTATCTATTCCCTATTTGATTAAAATTTAGTCTTGTGGGGAGGGGGAGCCTGCCCCATTATACCTGCTTTTCAATAGGGGAGCTAGCTTAGAGATCCAGAGTTCTAGTGACTATCCAGGCTTCTCATACTTTAGTAAACTTCTTGGGGCATTTGCGCCCCATATATGTAAGCTTGTACAGGGGAAGTACCGAGTCCACCAGCGCACGCCACTGCTGGACCGTGGGTGGAGTGTCCGACCTCCATCTGCATAGAAGGGCCTTTCTGGCATAAAAACACAGATAAAATATCAGCAATTTTATGTGAGTGGAGTGTGTTACTTGATCAACAATACCCAATAGGAGCACCTTGGGACCCATAGACATCGGGAGTTTAGTAACCTCGGAAATAACACCCACCACCTCTCTCCAGTAAATCTGTATGACTGGACAGTTCCAAGTAACATGGAGAAAGGATCTCCTGCCTGCATCTGGGACATAGCTCTGAACGCGAGGGATATATTTGAGCCAGCCTTTGAGGTGTGTAGTATGCCCTGTTTATGAATTTAAGCTGAATAAATCTATCTCTAGAGGAGACCATCAGTGAGATATACTGTTACAGACCTGTTTCCCATTCCTCCTCTGAGAGAGAGGGGAGGTCCTCCCTCCAGGAGCGGAACAGTCGCGAGCCGCCCTCAGGATCACCACAGGTGATACAAAGGTAAATGGAGGATAGTATCCTGTCTACGTTTCGAGATATGAGAAAGCATTCTACCGTTTGAGGCGCTACCGTGACTGGTGAGGGAAATTGTGCCTGGAATGCATGCTAAAGTTTTAAGTACCTGAACAGCATCCAGGTAGGAAGTTGAAATTTATCCTTAAGTTCAGGGAAAGAACAGTGTTCCAGTCGGCATGATATGTTGTAGTTTCACTATGCCATACCGTGCCCACAGACTGGGATCCGGAATGGAGCAAAAGTGGGGTAGTTTAGGGTTCCCCCACAATGGGGTGTGCAGTGATATGGTGTCCAAGACCGTTGTGGCAGCTGCCATCCGTTCCCACACCTGAATTGTGGTGCTCATGGGGGTTGTAATTTGTGTGCTATGGCGTGGTCCTCTATATACCGCATTTGTCAAGGCGGTGTAGGACCCCAAGACAGCCGATTCCAATTTAACTGCAGGGTTAGATCTAGCCTTGGTGAACCTCCAGCGTATGGTGACCAGCACCGCTGCCCAGTAGTATGTCTTGAAGCACAGGAGTGCCAGTTCGCCTGATGACAGTGGCAGTTGCAGTTTGCTTTTGGCTATCCTCGGGATCCTCTCCCCCCAGACAAAGGATGTGACAATACCATCTAGTTTATGGAAGAAAGTGGCTGGAATCGTCAAAGGGGTGATCCTGAAAATATATAAGAATTTTGGGAGAAACGTCATTTTTAAGAGATTCACGGTGGGATTTCAAGGTCTGACACCTTGCAGTCAAGTCCCGTAGGACTGGATAGAGGTTGTCTGCAAGGTAGTGGGACAGGTTGTTTTGGATCCTAACCCCTAGGTACCTAAACTGAGAGACCCACTGCTGGGGACCAGAATAGGAGGGGAGAGGGGCTGAGTTTACCAATGGCATCATACTGGATTTATTCCAGTTAATTTTAACTCCAGGGAAGTTGCCAAAACCATCTATAACTGTTAGGGCTGCCACAAGCGATTCTCTAGTATCAGATAGGTACAGCAAGGTTCTCATCTGCTTATAATGACACCGTCTCCCTGACTGGTCCAACCTGAAGTCCCTGCACCTCTGCCGCAGCTCGTAGCTTAAGGGCCATAGGCTCAATGGCGAGGGAAAATAGCCCTGGGGACAGGGGGCACCCCTGCCTCGTGCCTCTGCGAAGGCAAAGGGGAGGGGACAGGATCCCGTTGGTCCACACTCGCACCGTTGGGGCCTCATATAGTAGTTTGATCCAATTAATACACTTCGGGCCAAAGTCAAAACGTTGTAGTACCTGCCAGAGATAGGGCCACTCCACCGAGTCAAAGGCCTTCTCAGTGTCTAGAGAGGCCACTATCGCCTGTGCATTTCTCTCCCCCTTCGCATATAGGTCTACGATGGTATGCAGTCTGCGTATATTGATGTCAGTGCCCTTACTCAGCATAAAACCCGTCTGATCACTATGAACCAGTGAAAGGATAATCAAGTTCAATCCATTGGCTAATATTTTGGTTAGGAGTTTAACATCTATGTTCAGTAGCGATATGGGTCGATATGACTCACACAATTCAGGATCCTTACCAGGCTTGGGCACCACAACAACAACAGCATTCGCCATAGAAGGAGGCAGGGAGCCCTTATCCAGTGCCTTGGTGATCAGTGCTAGATTGTGGGGGGCCAGTTCATTAAGATTATCTTTATAAAACTCTGAAGGTAGGCCATCAGGCCCCGGTGTCTTTCCAACCTGGAGGGAATTTATGGCTATTTGGACTTCATGTAACGAAATGGGAGCGTCTAATTTCTGTGTCGTAGAGGCTGTTAAAGTCGGGAAATTAACTTGATCTAGATAGGCCTCTAATTCCTCAGTGGAGTGGGTAGATCTGGAGTCATAAAGGTTAGCGTAATACCTCGCAAATCTCTGATTGATTTGTAGAGGGTCGGATAGAAGGGATCCATCCTCCACCCTAACATTAGCTATGCTAGAGATCCCTGATTTCTCTCTGGCCAGCCAGGCGAGCATTCATTCAGGTTTTTCCCCCTGTTCAAAGATACGCTGGGACTGGACCAGGAGAGATAATTTCACAGATTCTGTCCCAATCAGAGCCAGCTCCCTATATGCCATCAGCATAGCGCAGTGATTGCCAGGTGCAGGTGCCCAGGAATATTGCTCTTCCAAAGCCCCCGCAAGTGCCTCAGCTTCAGACAGGTTAATGCAATTTTCTTTCCTTATTTTGGCAATGTTGAACTGGTATCTACCTCGGGTGTATGCTTTGAAAGCATCCCAGACCATGGCCGGGGCAGCTGAGCCATCATCGTGTCCCCAAAAATCGCTTTTCATTAGGGTTCCAGTTTTTCATCTGTAACCCAAAACCCAGAGAGTCTCCAGAGGCCCTTGGCTGCAAGGGAGTCTGTACTGAGGGTTAACAAGACTGGGGCATGGTTTGAGATGCCTCGTGGGAGGATGGACACCTCTGTCACCCTGGACAATACAGAATTTGCCACACACACTAGGTCAATGCGTGACAGCGTGGCATGCGTCACTGAATGGCACGTATATTGTTTACCGTAGGGGTTTTTCCATCGCCATACATCATGCAGTCCAAACAGCTCTGCCCAGCGGGACAACCCTGAGGCAGCCACCAGACCCGGGGGGAGCCTATCTATATCCGGGTGGGGGGCCATGTTAAAATCGTCTGCTATAATTATATTGGTAGATGGGTAGTTGGCAATTAACTCCTGTAGTTTTTGTAAGGTCTCAAGTTTTGCTGGTGGTGACAGATACACTCCAATTATGACCATATCAATGTTGTCACATAAGGCATGAACTATTACAAATTTCCCTTACGGGTTGAGGCACAGATCCAGGAGAGCGATGGATAAAGATTTGTGTATTAAAATACTCACTCCGCGAGAGTTGGAGGGGAATGTGGAGTGGTAGTATGCTCCCACCCATGACTTTTTTAGTGAGATTACTTTAGCTCCAGTAAGGTGGGTTTCCTGGAGTATACAAATGTGCGGGTGATGACGGGCAAGAAAGGAGAACACCAGAGAGTGTTTGAACTTCGAGTTCATCCCCCACACATTCCATGTCAAAACTTTTAAGGGAACCATATCAGAAAGGGTCTAATTGGTATCCCCCAAGCCTGGTTCTGCATCCCTCCCCGCTCCAGCCCCAAGACATATCCACATCCATGTAAAGCATTCAAGTAAGCAATGTGATCATCATACATTGTGTACCTAAGTGCAAAGAGAAAAAACAAGAGCTACAAAAAGGAAAAACAAAGAACCCCATAATGTTCCAACTCCCCCCATCCCACGTCACCCTGAAAACTTGGATGCGATTGAATCCCAAAACACAACATGTTCATCCACTGCGGGAAGCAGTGTACCAAAGGGGCACCTAACAGGTGCAAAAGACACAATAAGGCACTAGTCTATATGCTCCTATGTTCAGCATATCACATAGGGCGCATTGCCTGCCGACAAGGGGGATTTCCTCCCTTTGCCAGACAGTTCCTCCTGCGGAAAGGAGATCTCCCAGAATACTCTGGGGGCACAGTCCTTAAAGTAGTTGCAAACCAGCATCTGAGGTAGCTGTGCTCTGGGTGTCCATCATCCATAGGCTAAATTCACATCCCAGCCACACCGAAGAGGGGGCTCCATGTAGTCTCAGCTAAAGTCTGGGGAGCCCTGCCAGCTGAACTATAACAGTATGCTGTCAAACAGCATATTATTCTGATGTGCTGACTGGCAAGATAGTCAAAGGTTGGTAAAAAACAGGGGGCTAAATGATGTCATGTAGACCCAGGTGTAGGTGGATGGGACCATACATGGTGCCCAGTTGTATAATGGTTACTATACAGAGGGGCATCAGAGCTGCCCATTGAGGCCCAGACCCCCCAGAGGTGAGAGTCTTGGAAGGAAAATTGATAAGTCACTCGCCATCTCCAGGGAAGCCAAAGGATCTAGTGGAGCTAGCTCGAAGACAGGGACCCCTCTAAGGCAGGGAGTCTAGCCATTCAGCCACCTCTACAGGTGAGTACAGGTGAGGTGAAGAAACTGAGGGACTCCCCATCCTGGACTCAGAGGCAAGCAGGGAATAGCATGCTGTACTTGAGGCCTCTTCGGCGCAGGTTAGCTTTCACTTGGTCGAAGGACCGAGAAGTCTGGAAAAATCATGAGACGGGAGCCCTCAAAGCGCCACAATCTTCCTGCTCTCCCACAGCACCACGTCGCAGTCTCTAAAATTTAGGAGGCGAAGAATAAAAGTGCGCTGTGGTGCTCCCAGGGCGCCTCTGGCTGCCGGCATTCTGTGGGCCCATTCCACCGCGAAGAATGGAGAGAAGGCAGCTTGTGGCAGGAGCTGACAGAGAAGGTGCTCTGTGAAGGCAGCAGGGTTGGAGTCCTCTGAACCCTCCGGGAGGCCCAGAATGCAGAGGTTGTTTCTCCGATTGCGATTCTCGGAGTCCTCCACATTGGAATTTCAGGGATTTTATTTTGGTAGGTATGGAGAGTGGCAGTGTGATCCCTCCGAGTATCCCCCGCATCGTCCACTCTGCGACCCACTTCCATGAACCGCGTCCTGAACTTGCCCATATCCCGTCTGATAAATCCAATCACTGTCTGCATTGTGTCAGTTTTCCCGGTCAGCGTAGCTTGACATGTGGTGATCGCTTGCATTAGTGCATGAAACTTGTCCTCCACTTGGATCTCAGGGACAGCTTCGTCTGTCTGCATCACCATGTTGGAGCGCTTGGCGCGCCATGTCTTTGCGCCTTTAGGGGTAGCAGTTACTACCGGGCTTCTCTGAGGTGTCGCCGAGTACCTATTTTTGGGCATACCAGGTAGGCAGGCGTCTGGGGTACAGTCCCTCAGCCAGGTAGTCGGTTATACACAGGAATCAGGATAATTAGGCAGGCAATGCGACGGAGCTCTCTCTCTAAGCGTCTGCTCTGGTCGCCATCTTGGAAATGCCCCCCCCCAAGGAATCAACTTTGTCAGTACTGAGGGGCCTCTTGGCTATCAACCTGTCTAGTTTCAGTGAGCCCTCCACCACTGGATCAGGGCCCCACTGCTAGCAGAACTGTGTTGTAGATATTGTCCCACTGGCCAGTGGAATAGAAAAGGCCTCTTGCTTGTAGTTAGGGCATTTTCTCAGAGATGGGACATCCTTAGGTCAATTGTGCTATGATCTATAACATATTATTGCTGTGATCTATAACCACCTCAATACAGGGCACTTTCACCATCCTTCCTGCACAGGCCAATTTTCAGCTTTCAGTGCTGTACACTGTCATTACTGTACGCATATGATTTTTTTATAATTGTTTTCACACAAATAGAGCTTTCTTTTAATAGTATTCAAAACTATGGTATATATATATATATGAAAGTTGATTAATTCTGATGTACTGAGGGCTCATTCCTTGCCAGGACAGAAAAAATATGCCCCAAATTACCCCTTTTTGGAAAGTAGACTGTCCGATGTATTTAGTAAGGGGCATGGCATGTTTTTTGAAGTTGTTATTTTTGGTCACAATTTTTTGGAAAATGAAGATATGAAAAAAAAAATAATTCTACAATGTTTATTTTTTTACATTCTGGGCTCCATTCGCAGAATGAACTTGCATGAGATATTTAGGTGTCAGGATACATTTCACCTAAATATCTCATGTGATCCTGAAACTGTCAATTTATTGAACCGTTTGTGCAGTATTTACTGAAAAGCGCTGAAAAAACTTGGTAAAGACCACATGAGCAGGCTTTAAAATCCGTTCACAGAAGGAAATAAATAATTAAATGCATGCAGATCTTAAGTAGTGGTCCAGGCACGTGGCATTTGGGGAATGTGTACTGGTGGTTAAGGAGCGGTCAGCCTCCCACTCCTTAACAACCAGTAAACATCATGGTTGTTAAGGAGCAGGCGGCCGCTGTGTGACCCCCCTGTGACATCATCGACTCAGCATGCCCCTGATAATTGATGTCACAAGGGGGCGTGGTCACCCGGTGACATTACCGGGTAGCCCGTCCCTTAGTTATTTAAGAACTGTCAGAAGGTGGAGCTGGCAGACAGTGGGAGTGGGCCTTTTTTCTTTTTTTTGGGTCGGCGGTGGTGGCGGGCATTGAGATTGATGATCAATCTACACCGGGGAACATTTAATTTTATTTTTACAATAACAAACTTTTCAAAAACGGTCTGTTGTATTTTTTTTACACTACACATTTTTTTCACATTCACATGGGGGGGGGGATCTGGGGGCTTTCAGATTCCAATAAGATGCAGACCCCCCACAACCACTGGTCAGGGTTGTGGGGAAGAGGCCCTTGTCCCTATCCTAGCCCCAAAGCACCTCCCCATGTTGAGAGCATGTGGCCTAGTATAGTCCAGGGGGGTGCTCGCTCATTCCCTCCCTTTCCTGACCTGCTGGGATGCATGCTCGGATAAGGGTCTGGTATGGATCTTGGTGGGACCCCATGCCGTTTTTTTTCTCAAAATTTTTTATTGCTGGGAAGCCTGCTGACAGCTGATGACTCATTAGACGCAGTGGTCATGGCAGTTGCCACCCGCTCCTTAAAGGAGAAGTACAGCCAAAGCTGAACTCACAGGAGTGCAGTTCACTGATCACTGTGACCAAGCCACCCACTGTTTACAATTGTCATGTGATCTGCTGTTATTAGTCACAGCGATCACATGGTACCTATAGTGGCCCAGTACAGTGATCTGCTGCTGGCTGTGTCTAGTGGACACAGCCGGTGATAGATCGCACCGCAGAGTGGGCCCAGGCAGGGCTTTCCAGGAGGACATTATATTATACAACGAAGGTCCCGCCTGCCCGTCATTTGACTGTAGGCCAAGCAGGAACTGGTTAAAATGTCTTTCTTCCTTATGAGGCATTTATGTTAATAAAGGCCATTGTAAATGGTTACAGGTGCATCATTGGTGACCTGAGTCCAGGTACAGATTGGGTCATCCCTGAAACAAGACAGGAAGACACAAACTATTCAAGGTGACAAGGTGCTTTGGGGGGGTGAGCCCCCCTGCCTCAAAGCACCTCCCCATGTTGAGGGCATGTGGCCTGGTATAGTTCAGGAGGGAGGGGTGCTCGCTTGTCCCCTCCCTTTCCTGACCTGTCAGGCTGCATGCTCGGATAAGGGTCTGGTATGGATTTTGGGGGGACCCCATGCAGTTTTTTTCTCAAATTTTTTTATTGCTGGGAAGCCCGTTGGCGGCTGAAGATTCGTCAGATGTTAAGGACGAAGCGGCCACACGCTCCTTAACCACTTCAAGACCACAGTTATACTTCTGTCTGTTCCTGCAAATTGCCGTCATTGTACTTCGGTCATGGGAACTCGCATTTGTGGGCATGCGCACTCCCATTACCCAGCAGGGAGCCAATCAGTGGGTGGGGCAGACTCAATATCCGCCGGCCACCCGTGATCATTCCCCGCAGTGACAGAATGGGGATCCGCCTGTGTAAGCGAAGCAGATTCCCATTCTGACAGGGGAGATCACACAGATCCTGTCTTTCTGCTATGTAGGAAGACAGATCTGTGTGTTACCCCAGTCACACAGTCCCCCATACAGTTTGAAACACCTCCCAGGAAACACAGTTAACCCCTTGATTGCCCCTGATGTTAACACTTTCCCTGCCAGTGCCATTAGTACAATAACAGTGCTTATTTTTAGCACTGATTACTGTAATAATGTCACTGGTAACGAAAAAAGTATCAAAAATGTCAGTTAGGTGTCCGATCTGTCCACGCAATGTCGCAGTCCCGCTAAAAATCACTGATTGCCACCATTGCTGGTAAAAAAATAAATAAATAAAAATGCCATAAATATATTCCTTATTTTGTGGATGTGATAACGTTTACGCAAACCGATCAATATACTTTTATTGCAATTTTTTTACCAAAAATATGTAGCAAAATACGTATCGGCCTAAACTGATGAATACATTTGTTTTTTTACATTTTTTTTGGAAGTGTTTTATAGCAGAAAGTAAAAATGTTTTTTTTCCAAAATTGTGTCGCTTTTTTTGTTTATAGCGCAAAAAATAAAAAGCGCAGAGGTGAACAAATACCACCAAAAGAAAGCTCTATTTGTGGGAAAAAGGACATCAATTTAATTTGGGTACAATGTTGCATGACTGCGCAATTGTCAGTTAAAGCGACTCAGTGCCGTATTGCAAAAAAATGGCCTGGTCATTAAGGAGGAAATCCTTCCGGTCCTTAAGTGGTTAAAGGAGAAGTACAACCAAAGCTTGTTTGACTGTACTTTTCTTGTGAATGATAGGAGTGCAGTCCGTTCAGTGATGACTGTGACCAAACCTTCTACTGTTTACAATTGTCATGTGATCTGCTGTGATTAGTCACAGCGATCACAAGGCACCCGTAGTGGCCCAGTACAGTGATCTGTCATTGGCTGTGTCCAGTGGACACAGCCGGTAATAGAATGCATGGCCCATGGGGCCCACGCAGGGCGTTCTGGGAGGACATCGTATGATACAACGAAGGTCCCGCCTGGCCGTCATTTGACTGTAGGTCAAGCAGAAACTGGTTAATAAGTTTTTCTTCCTTATGGGGCATTTTTGTTGATAAAGCCCATTGTGAATGGTTACAGGTGTGTCGTTGGTTACCTGGGTCCAGTTACAGATGACAGGAAGCCACAAACTATTCAAGGTGACAAGGTGCTTTGAGAGGGCAGAGCCCCCCCTACCCAAGCACTTCCCCATGTTGAAGGCATGTGGCCTGTTATAGTTCAGGAGGGGTGCTCACTCATCTCCTTCCTTTCCTGACCTGCCGGGCTGCATGTTCGCATAAGGGTTTGGTATGGATTTTGGGGGACCCCATGACATTTTTTTTCTCAAATTTTTATATTGCCGGGAAGCTGATGACGTTAAGGATGCAGTGTCCACCCGCCCTTAAAGAAGAAATACAGCCAAAACTTGTTTGGCTGTACTTCTCCTGTGAAATACAGGAGTGCAGTATGTTAGTATGTTGATCACTGTGACCAAGCCATCCACTGTTTACAAATGTCATGTGATCTGCTGTGATTAGTCACATGGTACCCGTAGTGGCCCATTACAGTGATCTGTCATTGGATGTGTCCAGTGCCACACAGCCAGTGATAGATAGCACCGTAGCGTAACCCATGGGTCCCACACATGGCATTCAGGGAGAACATCATATGATACGTCAGAGGTCCTGTCTGGCCATCATTTGACTGTAGGCAAACAGGAACTGGTTAAAATGTCTTTCTTCCTTGTGGGGCATTTCTGTTAATAAAGGCCATTGTAAATCATTACAGGTGTGTCATTGTTTACCTGAGTCCAGGTACAGATTGGATCATCACTGGAGCAAGACATGAAGCCACAAACTATTCAGAGGCTTTTCTCAGGGAGTGCTACAAATCTAACAAAATGTTCAACTATATTGAGTCAACTAATTTTGCCATGGTCTGCTTTTTAATCTTAACATTAATGATCATGAAATGCATGAACATTTTCTTCTTTGTAGTAAAGTATATAAATACTTTTTTCATTTTATGCTAATCTTTGCTATTTTCTTCCACAACATTTGCCATTTAAATTCCAGATCATATTTCCTAAAATGGTTAGACATCATACATTCATTGTGCGAATGTAGTGTTACTAAGGAAACCTTTATCTCTACTAATGTTGGCTAATGATGTGGCACATTTGATAACCTGTTGTGCAGCCCAGTAACTTTATACTCAGTTCCGCCACATTTTCATAAGCAGTCCTATGGCAAAGTAATTGCACATCTTAATAAATTCACCTTAATTGCAAAGGCATAAAACTACTGCAATATTTATTCTGTACCTTTTATTAGTAGTCACTTATATCAACCTAATACCCCCATAATTAAAAATCAGTTTTATATCCTTAAATTGGTTTGTGAACCAAGTGGATTTAAACAAAGTTGCAGTTTAAAACAGAGGAGTTTTTAATTTGTCAGATTTATTACTGTCTGTGATAACTATACCTTCCCTCTTGGCAAAAATGAGTAAACTGGACCATACCATGACTATGACTATATTTGCCAATGCCCTCCTGGCTGTGTCCCATCCATAAGTTGCTTCCCATGTCCACTAGCAGAGATTTCCAGGATACTAATGAGGCAACCGAGGAGCTGGCAGGAACATTGTTGGAAGAGGACCAGCTACAAGAACTTGAAGGAATATGTTTGTAACTTTAAAGTACAACTAAAAGCAACATACATATTTTAGTAAATCCTCATATAAATACCTGAAAGTTACACATGGTAGTAAACATAATAATTGAAATTATTATTTTCCTACCATGTAGCTGCAATTGTGGTCTGTAATCCCCCAGTCATTCCTTCTTTGCTATACACTACAAGTGATGATGGGAGGAGTTCTGCAGAGCAGAGCAGAGTTCAGATGTAATTTCCTTTCAGTGAACTGGCTTGTCTATGCCCCCAGTCCTCCAGTCTTCTATGATGCTCAATGTTTTTTACATAACACACACCCATCTGCCAATCAATAACTGGGTGTGTGCTATATAAAACAGTACAGATTCATTTGCACGCAGATCTGTCTATTAATCTGTGTGCTTCTCCATGCTCAATGTTCTCCTTTGGTAATTTGTAAACTCTCAGAACAGAAGCCTAGCTAGGAGGTAGAGCAGTGGGCAGGCAAAGGCAGGGCATAGATGGGAGTGGGCGGGGTTTCACAGGCCAATCGCGGGCAGAGCCTAATTAGGACTTTAATGTATAATTAAATGCCTGATATTTCCCTGTGCCACAAGAGCCCCTTCCCCAGTGATCTCAGAACTTTTCTGCAGAGAGAAATAGACACAAATGGGGACAACATGTGTTCTGTTCAACACAGGCAATTCGAGAACCAGGAAGTAAAGTTGTCACTTCATTAAAGGAAGTGCACATGAGAGCAGGGGACAGGTAGATATCTCAACATCCTTACTGCTTTTTGCAAAACAATCAGTGACATGTTTAACAGATTGTATAGGTGCATAACATATTGATTTCTACATTTTGACCATAGTTCTATTTTAAAGCTGCTAGGATTCACTGTTGGCAGGGCAAGATTAAGGGCAGCTGATGCCTGTGCACAGCCCAACAGTGGTGCACCCTCAACTCCTCCATTACTGAAAGTGGTTGTCAACTCTGTACAACCACTTTAAACTACAGGTAAGTTATACTAAGCTATAATAAGGCATACCTGTAGGTCCTGGGAATAACTCCGAAACTTGCACAGTTTAGGAGATATTCCCTGTATCTGCATGAGCCGATGTCATTGGCACATGCGCACTGAAGAATCGGCCCCAGGGTGGCCCAGGGTGCCGTTTCTTCAGTAAATGTGCCTTAACTGGCGGCTCCCATGCACATGTGCAGGAGTGACATCAGTGCAGCTCTGCCCAATCACAGCGCTGTGATTGGCCAAAGCCGTGGAACCCAGAAGATGCATGTCGCTGGTCAAAGCGGTTTGCCCAGACCACTGCAACAGCTTCGTTCCAAGGTAAGTATTTCAGAATGAGCTAGTATGCGATGCATGCTAGCTCATTATGCCTTTGTTTTGCAGGTTTTCTTTCTGGAGAGTTGACAAACACTTTAACTGACACAACTTTAAGACTCAGTGGGGTAATTACTAAAGTCAAATAGGCTGTTCACTTTGCAATGGTAGTTGCACTTTGCATGGGAATTTTTCCCAGAGCTTAGTGAATGAGGCAAAGCTCTGCTGACTTCTATCATCCAATCATTTGTAAGCAAAAAGGCTGTTTTTTTCTTTCTTTCCCATGCACATAATTGGGTATTCTTTGTAAAGTGGAACTTCACCATGACCACAAAGCTTTGGGGCAAACTCCTTGCAAAGCAAACAGCCTATTTTCCTTTAATGAATCAACTTCAAAAAGTGCTGAATGTGAAATAAAAATTTGAAAATGTATTTTTTTTCAGGGCAGACCCCACCATTTTATAATATAAAAACGTTTATATTATTCTACAGATTGGGAATGCCTTTTATGTAAAAATGACGAGGAAAATAACTTTTGTGAAAAACAATAGTTCAAAATATAATTTTTACTGTATATTTGTTTCACAGTGGATTTTGGTTTTGGTTCCACCTGTCAGTGGGTCTGCTTGCTGTATACTGCTCCTAGGGCTTCTATTAGGGCTAATGGTCTCTAGTCTTTCCTTTTTAGACTTTTGTGTGGCACTAGGCAGGGGTGTCCATTGTCTCCCCTGCTTTTTGTAATTGCCATAGTGCCCTTGGCATGTCTTCTTCGGTCATCTTTTGATGTTATTGAATAATCAGTGAAAAACAATCAGCGCTAGATAACAAATAAATAAATAAAAAGAATCAAAAGAGTAGCAGCAACCACTTATAAGTGCTTCCACAACACCAACCAGTAAATCGTGTAACTAACTAGTGTTACGCTACATAAATAAAGTGTGAATCAATGTGCAAACAATATTGTAATACATTAAAGCCCATAAATGGTGCAATATTTAAAGTCAATAAAGTCCATATGATGTGCAAATTTGAAGCAAAAATTATGTGAAGCAGTGAAATAATTCATCAGCTGTGCTCAGTTGATTGAAGATAATCATATCACCATTTAGTGCAAAACATGCCAAACTCAAAGTACGTTGTGCTTATCCTCCACCAGTCACACTAGCAGCTCACCTCACATAACCAGCAAAACAGCACTATTCCCCCTGGGGGATCTGGAATGGTAACACTCTGGGAATGGAAAGACTCTCTGGTGTCTACTTCTCCACTGACTTTGTATGCAGTGTCTGTTGTGGCCAGTGCAGCTGATGTGCCTTGTATGTAGGTGCAGTTGCTTTTGTTTACAGTGAACCGTATTTTAGCGGAGAGCACTAGATGTTGCCTTTTTTGTCATCTGCATGTGGGGGTTGGGAGGCTTGGTAGCCTTACCAGTGGAGAAGTGGACACCAGAGAGTCTTTCCATTCCCAGAGTGTAACCATACCAGATCCCCCAAGGGGAATACTGCTGTTTTGATGCTTATGTGAGGTGAGCTGCTAGTGTGACCGGTGGAGGATAAGCACAATGCACTTTGAGTTTGGCATGTTTTGCACTAAATGGTGATATGATTATCTTCAATCAACTGAGCACAGCTGATGAATTATTTTGCTGCTTCACATCATTTTTTGAGCATTTGCACTTTATTTCTTTTTGCTTCAAGCTTGCACATCATATGGACTTTATTGACTTTAAATATCACACAATTTTTGAGCATTTGCACTTTATGTCTTTTGCTTCAAGTTTGCACATCATATGAACTTTATTGACTTTAAATATCGCACAATTTATGGACTTTAATGTATTACAATATTGTTTGCACATTGATTCACACTTTATTTATGTAGTGCAAGACTAGTTATTTACATGATTTTGATGTTATTGGTCTAGTTAGAGGTGTCTTGAAGAAAAAGGTTGCTCTATATGCTGATGATGTCCTCTTCTGACTAATATCTGGTCATCTCTTCCAGCAGTATTGAAACATATTGATGAATTTGGTACATTTTCAGGGCTTCATACCCCAGTGGAAGTCTTCCAAGACGAAACGCGTTGGTTGATTGTGAGCCCCACACCTTCTCCATTGCTCCAATCTATGCCTGGAATTCCTTATTGCCATTTTATCTAATTGAAATTGTGAGTGTATTTCCTTTTAAATAAATCCTTTGTTGTATGGTATTATACTATGTGCGGATCTCTATTTTTTATGGATGAAATATTGCTGACTCTCTGGTTATGAGGAATGGTTTTGCGGATTGGGTTCCTTATTGTATCCTTATGACTGCTCTGACTGCTGCTCGTCTGTGAAGGATGCTGACCTACCTATGACGTGCCAGGATTGATTTTATATGCGGGTTATCAGCTTGCCTCTGGTAAGAGTGTTTAACCATTTATGGTGGTGGATACACTTTGCAGTGGTGGAGCACTTTGAAGCAATGAACATTGATTTCCTTTGTTATCACAATTTTTCACATCCTCTCTGCACTGGATATCTTTAGTGGACTTTACTAAAGACTTTTTTTTTATTTATATTCCTGGGTTGCTCCCAGGTCTTGGAGTGATAAAGTTTAGATACATTTCTTACTTTGTATTATGGTCATAGCGCTACACTTTATATTGTTTCTGTTATTCAGATAAATATAATGGGGCTGGAAAAGGAAAGTAGCCCTCCTCAGTGTGGAGCTGGGGGGACTAAAGCATACAAGCATGCCACATCCTATTATTGTGGTACAAAATGTGGAAAAACTTCTGTTTCAAGTTGCCATTGGGCAACCTGAAACAGTTACCTTCCAGGACCCAAGGGCACATATCACATCGGGTGACCCCCCTGAAAGTGGCTTCAATGGTGCACCTGGGGTTGTAGTGGCTTTGGGTAAGTTGGTCCCTTAACAAGGTATTTCTCCGATATACCACTTCCGGGTGAGATCTAACATGTTTAGTCAGAATGGGATCCTCAGTAAGGAGGTGCCAGTGCCTATCCAATAGTATTTGAAAATGTTGAGAACAGAATTTAGTGATAAACTTAACTGTGGGTTGGGGCTCTGATGGTTGGATGCGATTCATTTTAAATATTAGTTGGTGCCTGTCCTGTGAGCGTGCCCTGTGAAAGGCCATCTTTAACAGGGATTTACTGTAGCCCCAGTTCATAAGTCTCCCGCGCAAGGAGGCAGCCTATGACAAAAAGTCTTCCAACCTGGTACAATTGCGCCATATGCGCAAGTACTGAGCGTAAGGTATACTCCACTTGAGGTGCATAGGATGTGCACTACAAGTGTGAAGGATGGTATTACCTGCCGTCTCCTTGCGATAGAGACCCGTGGCTAAACAGTGATTTTGGTCTATAAAGATAGATAAATCCAAAAATGTGATAATTTGAGTATGAAAATTTAAAGTAAATCTAAGATTGGCCCTTTGTTGTGATTCGGGCGGCTTTGGGTGTGTGGGAGGGAAGTGCCCCCATCAGGGTTCCGCTGTTTTACCATCTTGGGTGACCCCGTTGTACCCCTGGGAGACACGTGCAGCTGCGTACCTGTACCTTACTTATATCATGTAAGTGATTACATTTCACTTTGCATGTATTTGTTACCATGTTTTTATTTAGACATATGTTTGTATTGTATTTCTGACATGCATGTATTTACTACCAACAGACCATCTTTACCAGCTCCAGATGAAGCACAATACCTTGATGCACGAAACTAGTTGAGCTTCACCTATGTATTTACCTCTGGGACCTACAAGTGGTGTGAACCCCACCTCTACACTTTACACATACGCTGTATTATTATTTATTTATTTATTTCAGGTACTTATATAGCGCCGTCAATTTACGCAGCGCTTCACATATATATTATACATTCACATCAGACCCTACCCTCAAGGAGTTTGCAATCTAAGGTCCCCAACTCACATTCATACATATGCTAGGGTCAATTTAGACAGGAGCCAATTAACCTACCAGCATGTCTTTGGAGTGTGGGAGGAAAACGGAGTACCCGGAGGAAACCCACACAGGCACAGGGAGGACATGCAAACTCAAGGCAGATAGTGTGGTGGTTGGGATTCGAACGAGAGACCCTTTTGCTGCGGGGGAAAAGTGCTACTCACTACACCACTGTGCCGCCCATTAATTACTAGTATCATTCATTGTATGGAATAGGGTTTCACTACACCACTATACATCCCAGGTGACGTATTATAATAATTGTTTGGCTCCCCCCAGTTCTGGTTCACCCACCTAGTGACCAGAACTCGTGGTGACCCACGGTGGCCTCTAGCTACCTTGATTACATGTCTTTCCTGTAACTGATTTTAAGGTTTTATATATGGAATGTGTCTTTTGTGCTTTGGTGTAACAAAAGTTTATATATTTTCTACCTGGCATGCCTAAAAAGTCAATTTTTCTCCAAGTATTTCCACATTTTGTTTCTGTTATTCACAATTTTTGTTGGAGTCCTGGTGTCAGCTGCTTATATCAACATTTTGGATGTGCAGTATAATTTTCCTCTATAGGATCTAACTACATGCCTGGACCAACACCTAGCTCAGCCTCCCAGTGAGCTGCTGAGAGGCTGAGCTGGCTGCTCCCGTCTCCTCCATACCCCAGCGCTCCAGTGAGTGATGGGGGCAGAGCAGAGAGTGGTGACTTACAGTCACCAGCTCTCTGCTTAGGAAGTTCTGAGAATCGAGTGATCAACGGTGTTTGATCGCTCGGTTCTCAGTGTTAGAGCCGGCGGGGGATAGATGCAGCATTGGACTGATGCTGCATCCACCTAGGTAAGTATGATACTTATATTGTATAAAATTGGAAGTATTACAATATCCCATGAATGGTGTGGGTTTAGCAGGCCCTAATCTGAGGATACATTTTCTTGCTGCTCAACTACAGCATCTCTTGGGGTGGGATCTTGAGCTGCCTCCTAGTGAATCTTATTGTTTATTTTCCTATGTGTTTGGGGGCATCCAGAGCCAGCCGAGTGCCTACTACTGTGTGTTCGGACGGCACTTGTGTGGAGTGGGTCTGGCATAGACGGTGCCTGAGTGTGTCATACAATGTCATGGTGCAAGAGAGCGGAGCGGCCGGAGCCTCATGTGAATGTCTAAGGGACGGGAGCAAGGCAAGCTGGGAGTAGGGCTGCTAGTGCTGTTTGGACTGGAGTGAACTGAAGAGACCACCTGGCATGGAGAGAGACTGTCACTGTGGCTCAGGCTCAGGAAGGGAAGTGTTTTGTCGGTGAGGTGTCATCATCATCTGTGCTGCTGCACACTGCTCACAGTGTCACTGTGAGAGTCAATTTCATGTGCATGTTCCTGCCCATTCTAATTTCTTGCCCTCCTAAATCCTGTCCCTAAGCTACTTACTAACTATATTGAAAATAAAATAACAAATATGGTTTTTTTTTGCCTTAATATCTACCTTTAATACTTGTTTGTAGCCTAAATACTGAAATGTGTACTTAAAACTTTTGGGAATGCAAGTAAAAACTTGGCTGTGTTAGTACATTTTTGTGTCATGTCAGTAAATTTCGACCTGGTAGGTTGGCAACACTGATTGGGGGATGTTTCACTTACTACTATGCCCACCCTAGTGTTAATGTGTAAGATGCGGGATGCTGTTAAGAAAATTATGGGGATTTCTTATCATACTTAATATACTCCTATCTGGGGTAACAATAGGCTCCCTGAGATTTCTATCCTCCAGGTTTTTCAGAGATGGGAGAGAGCTGGGGTTTCTACTATAAACGAATTATACTGTATGATAATGGTTTCCTCAAAACTTAGAAGCAACTGAGGATGGAATTTTGCCTACAGCCAAGGTGGTTTTATCAGTATTTCCAACTGAGCCATGCATTACGAGCCCAATTTCCCTTAGTTGTAGTGTCCTTTTCTCCCATGCTTGCTCTGGACAGAGTAGTTCAAGCAACCTCTACTAAGGGCATTATTTCTGATATGCACACAGTCTTGCTAGACAAATTTCTTTTGAACTTCCTTATTCTTTCCAGGGCAAGATGGCAACAGGTTATTGGCCCCATTTCTGAGGAGGTTTAGAAAGAGATCCTTCGGTTTTTCCCCATAGTTTCTCTTTCCCCATCGCATAGACTGACTCAGATCTTTATTCTTCACAGGGTGTATAGAACCCCCAAATTCCTTCATGTCATAGGCCTGAGGCCTGACCCAGCTTGTAATAGGTGTGGTAATCCTGGTAACGTATTCAGCTTCTGTGAAGGTACCCACAGAAGCTGTGGTAGGCACACTTAATGGGCTTTTGGAGATGAATATTGCTGATGAACCAGTTACATGTCTATTGGTTTATCTCGACTCCTCTTTTTACCAGCCTCCTAAGTTGATTATTAAAATGCATGTTCAGTTTGTGGCCCACGGACAAAATGCCCTTAAGCCACTGGCTGAATATCTGGCGGTATCGGCCTGTTCAATAGAAACTGGCCTACATTCGGCCCATGTATACGGCAGCTGGTCCGACAGAATTTCTGGCTTCTGACAATAAAAGGTCTGCCAGTCTGCATCAGCTGAGAGCACTGACCTGTGTGTTCTAGCGGGGCTTCTGTCCCCCTGTCAGGACACAATATCTCAGTGGGGGAGAGCACTGTACTAACAAAATGACAGAATTATCACAGAATAAACAGGCTCATAGCAGAAATGTGAAAATTGTTCTGGTCTCTAAGGTGTAAACAAGTTTGAAAGCTGAAGTGGTTAATGGTAATCCAGTCCTGACCAGTGGATCTGACGTGTACATGGCAAATTAGGTCTATTATTGATATAAGTAAAGCTAGGTACTTGTGGGCTAAAACATACATGCATCGCACAGAAGAGGGTGTTTTGATAGATCAGTGGTTTCCAACCATTTCTATTCCCTATATTTAGAGTTAAGCGAACACCTGGATGTTTGGGTTCGGCGGGTTTGGCCGAACTTCACGTAAACGTTTGGGTTCGGTACCGAACATTACCCGAACTTGACCCCGGACCCGAACACCATTGAAGTCAATGGGGACCTGAACTGTTCAGCACAAAAATGGCTGTAAAAAAGTCCTGGAAAGTGCTAGAGGGCTGCAAAAGAAATAAAAATGGTAGATGTTATTAGATCTGCAATCTGTCCCTCAAAGCAGTAGTAATCTCTACCTAGTCCAGTATCAGATCCTTCTGTAATCAGATCGTTCTGTAATGCAGGACGAGAGATCGTTCTGTAATCAGATCGTTCTGTAATGCAGGATGAGATGTTATTAGATCTGCAATCTGTCCCTCAAAGCAGTAGTAGTAATCTCTACCTAGTTATTAGATCTGCAATCTGTCCCTCACAGCAGTAGTAGTAATCTCTACCTAGTTATTAGATCTGCAATCTGTCCCTCACAATCTGTCCCTCACAGCGCCGGCAGCATCCTCTCCCTACACTATCTCGAGAGCATGTGACATGCAGCACTGTGACTCCAGCCTCATATAGAGGCTGGGTCACATGATGCACTGGCCAATCACAGCATTGCCATTAGTAGGCATGGCTGTGATGGTTTCTAGGGAAAACCAGTGAAACACTTGTTGATTGGCTGCCCTGCAGCTATTCAACATGTGTGATAGAATACCAGAACCCAGAGCCCGACTTTTTCTCAAACGTTCGGGCTCGGGTTTGGGACACAGACACCCGAAAGTTCGGTACGGACTCAACTCTACCTATATTACTTCAGTACAAACTACTGGCCACTGCCACACCTATAACTGGACTTCGCAGCAAGGAGCACATGGAAGGGTGATGCATGTCAAAGAAAGCCAACGAAAATTTCCAGCTCAACTCACCAGCCAGCCTGCAAGCAACCAAATTCTCCTGTCTAACAGCGGTTTAGTTAGCACGCATTTGCAAATACTTATGTAAGCTGCAGAGCCACTCCACAGCACCCCAGTATTGTCTGCAGTCCTAACCTTGTAAATTTATAAGAGCCGCCATAGTAAAAGCACATGCATTCTAATAGATAGCTAGAGGACAGGTGACCCTGCAGAGAATCCACCCCTCCTAAAAGGCACAGGGGAGCACTGGACACCCAGCACATATCACAATGGCAGCAAAGGTGTCCAGTGCATCCCCTCACCAATATTATATTAGTACAAACTACTGGCCACTGTCCCCACATATAACTGGCCTTCGCAGTAAGGAGCACAGGGAAGGACAAAACATGTCAAACAAAACCAAAGAAAATTCCCAGCTCAACCCACCAACCAGCCTGCAACCAACTGAATTCTCATGTCTAATGATTTGCATTAAAAACAGGGGTTTAGTTAGCACACATTTGCAAATACATGCGTAAGCTGCAGAGCCACTCCATGGCACCCCAGTATTGTCTGCAGTCGTAACTCTGTAAATTTCTATTTCTTTTGTGTTTACAAAAGATTTTATTCAATATATTCAGATACACAAGTATACAGAAAAGAAAAACAACCAGGGGTGGTACAAAATAGCTTGCAAATTGTACATAAGAGATGTATTTCACAGTGCATACATTGTCACATTTGGTATATACTCATTTGGTCACTGAAAACAGTTACAATTGTACAGTAGCAGTTATTAACCTTGGACTTAACAGAAGGTATCAGTTTAGACCTTCACAGCTCCCTATCCTGTTGTGTATTGCAATCATACTATTCATCCAATAGCCCTTTGTGTTGAAACCAGGGGGACCATTTTTTCTCATAATACGGGGTCGAGTGGTGCAATGAGTGGTACATTTTTTACACTTTACAAATGGTATCTATTCTAAGTGGTAGGAAGGTCATATGGAAACTGGTAAACTTCCAGTGGAGTGCAATGGTCCAGAGCATGGCTACACAGATCGTATGGCACAGTCTCATTTCCAACAAGGAGATACCCTCAATTGGGGCAAACAGTAGGGCCTTTGTCGGTGTAAGGGAGACTTGTGAGTCTGTCATCCTGGATACCAAAGCTTCTATCTTTCTCCAAATTGGGGCGACCTGGGGGCATTCCCAAAATATGTGTATGAACGATCTGATCGATCCGCAACCCCTAAAGCACAATGGGGAAGACGTGGGAAAAATTTTGTTCAACCTGGAAGGGGTGTAATACCATCTTGTATGGATTTTCAGGGCGGTTTCCCGAATATTAAGGGATCTAGTACCTTTCCTTAAGTTTTCTATATGGATGTTCCAGTCAAGAGACCCTTGCTCTATCCCACATTCCTCCTCCCATTTGGGCCTGTAGGTCAGGGGGCTGTGTGTTTCATGGGAATTTATGTATGCATATATTTCAGAGGTAAGGGCCCTGCCTCTGGGATTATTCAGACATATATGCTCATATAAGGAGGGAGTCACGTCTCTTGAAAATTTACAATGGGAAGTGTAAAAGTGTTTGATTTGGAGGTAATGGAAGATTTCTTTATTCGGTGCTTGATATTGGTCCTGAAGGGTTGGGAATTCGCCATTCATAGTCAATTTGTGAAGAAAGATTATTCCCGAGTCAATCCACCACTCAAACGCTGGATGGTTACTGAGGCCCAGGGGGAAAGTAGGATTACCCAGAAAGGATATCTGTGGGGGGGGCAGGGGATGTTAGGGACTAGAGTTGAGCGAACACCTGGATGTTCGGGTTCGGTGGGTTTCGGCCAAACTTTGTGAAAAAGTTTGGGTTCGGTACTGAACTTGACCCCGAACCCCATTGAAGTCAATGGGGACCCGAACTTTTCGGCACTAAAATGACTGTAAAAAAGTCCTGGAAAGTGCTAGAGGGCTGCAAAAGGAAGTAACATGATTTTATAACAATAATCTGTCCCTTACAGCAACAGCAGGAACCTGACCCTATAGGAGTAGGCGATGATTTTAGAACAATAATCTGTCCCTTACAGCAACAGCAGGAACCTGACCCTATAGAACTAGAAGATGATTTATACAATAATCTGTCCCTCTAAGTAGTAGACTCTACCTAGTCCAGTCAGATCGTTCTGTAATGCAGGATGAGATGTCATTAGATCTGCAATCTGTCCCTAAAAGCAGTAGTAATCTCTACCTAGTCCACAATCAGATCGTTCTGTAATGCAGGATGAGATGTTATTATATCTGCAATCTGTCCCTCACAGCGCCGGCAGCATCCTCTCCCTACACTAGCCAGAGAGCATGTGACATGCAGCACTAAGTGACTCCAGCTTATAAAGAGGCTGGGTCACATGATGCACTGGCCAATCACAGCCATGCCATTAGTAGGCATGGCTGTGATGGCTTCTAAAGGCAAACCAGTGAAACACTTGTTGATTGGCTGCCCTGCAGCTATTCAACATGTGTAATCAAATACCCGAACCTCAAACCCAAACTTTTTTCAAATGTCCGGGTTCGGGTCCGGGTCACGGACACCCCAAAGTTCGGTATGGACCCGAACTTTACGCTCAACTCTATTAGGGACAATCTCAGTTTGTAAGTATTCCAAAGGTGGAGGGATTGGGCTACTATAGTGTTTCTCTTGGCAATATCTGAAAGTGGTGGTTACCTGTTCCATAGAAGGCCTGGTGGGAAGTAAGGTATGATGGAATGAGCCTCAAATCTCACCCAGGGCACCCTAGAGTCTGGAATATTCCATTGAGCCATTTGGGCAAATCTGACGGCTAAAAAATAATGCCATAGATTTGGGACCCCCATACCCCCTCATTTGGAGGAAGCATACAATACCACCCGTGAGAATCTAGGGGGGGGGGGGACTGGGCCCAAATTTAACCATTAAGTTCTCTCTGAAACTGCACTATGGATGCTTAGGGGATTCTAATTGGGATGGACCTGAACAGATATAGGAGTTTTGGGAGGGTTGTCATCTTTACAGTGGTAATTCTGCCCAAAAATTAGATTTTAAATGTCCTCCATTGTTTTAATAGTTGTCTAAGATTGGATAAAAGAGGTGAGTAGTTTGGCGTAATTAGAGTGTTAATGTCTGGGGTAATGTATATGCCTAAGTATGGTAAATGCGTCTGAGACCATTGCATTGGAGATGGATTGTTTCCTTCAGAACTCGGAACACCGAGTCTGCTATGTTAATCGGCATCCCAGCTGATTTCCCTAGGTTAATCGTAATGTCTGATAGGTTAGAGAATTTGTGTAACAACTGGAGTAAATTTGGAATAGAGATAGTGGGATTCGTAATAAAAAGCAGCATATCATCCGCATACATATTAATTTTATATTGTTCCTTACCTTTTATGTATCTGGAGATATCTGGGTGTTGTAAGATTGCAATTGCCAGGGGCTCCATGGCCAACGCAAAGAGCAGTGGGGACAGGGGGCACCCCTGTCTCGTGCCCCTGCCCACACTGAAAAAATGCGAATTGCTGCCAGGGATCCGGATCCTCGTTTGGGGATTGGTGTATAGGGCTTCAAAGGCATGTAAAAATTGCCCCTGGATTCCGAAGTGTTGGAGAACTTTTGTAAGATATGTCCATGTTACGCTATCAAAAGCCTTATGTATATCTAGGCTCAACAGGATGAGCGGGGTCGAGGTGAGATTGGCGTCTTGGATTACGTTTGTCGCTAGCCTAATGTTATCGGTAATCTGTCTCCCTGGTATAAAGCCAAATTGAAAGGGGGAAATTAGTCTAGGGATCACCGATGCTAATCTATTGGATAAGATTTTACTAAATATTTTTATGTCATTGTTCATGACTGAGATAGGGCAAAAGTTTGCTGGGTTCAGGTGGTCCTTGCCTGGCTTAGGGATCAGGGACATGTCGGCTAGCAACAATTCCTTTGGGAACCTTCCTCCCTCTAGTACCGAACTAAAAAGGTGGGTTAATTTGGGGGTGAGCAGATCAGAATATTGCTTATAATAGATGGCTGAATATCCACCTGGGCCCGGCGATGTGCCAGATTTAAGTTTTTTGATTATGTCGCCGACCTCCTCTTGAGTACAGGGAGCGTTCAACTCGTCTATTTGGGCTTGAGTTAAAGAAGGAATGGGTAGATTCCCCAACTAGGCAAGTGATTCCAGGGTTATCTGGGTATCTATTGGGGACATTAGAGAGCTATAGAACTTCTGAAAGATGTTTATTATATCCGTCGGGTGTGTGGCAACCTGACCCCCATGAGTTCTGAGTTTGTAAACATGTGTGGGTTTCATGGAGTTATTTAGCTTATGTGCAAACACAGAAGTGTATGAATTACTATGAAGAAGGAATTTAGCTTTGGACCCCCTTTCTCTGTCTTATAGCAGATCAGTGAGCCTAATTCTGGTCTTTTGGTATGAATGAGCTCAAGGGTATCAGGATTGAGGGATTTCTGATGATCTCTATACAATTTGTCTATCTCCTGTGTGAGGGTGAGGATCGATGACCATCTGGCTCTATTCATGTCTGAAGCTAACTTGATAAGTTGTCCCCTAAGGACCGCTTTGTGAGCAGTCCATAATGTAGTGATTGGGGTATCCGGTGTTGTATTAAGGCGAAAGTAATCGGTAATGTGTGCTCTAATTATCGCTTGCGTGCCTGGGTCAGTGACTAGAGACTCATTAATTCTCCAGGAGTACAGATTACTGGGGAGTCCGACTAGGGAGGTGGTAAAATAGACAATCTAGTGGTCTGACTAAGGGCAGCTATGTATAGATGAGTTTATTAGTATGATTGGGGTGCAAAAAAGGTAGTCTAACCTGGCATACGTGTCATGTGGGGTGGGAATAGTGTGTGTGATCTCTGGCCCCCACATTCAAAGTCCTCCAGGAATCAATCAGCTGGAGCATGGTGAGGTGTTTGTTCATCGATTTTGATAAGGAGCCAGAGCTAGGGGCAAGGCGACTCCTGTCCAGATGTGGGATAGCCACCAAATTAAAGCCCCCTCCCAAAATCATGTGAGGTGATTGAAACTCTTTCAGATTCTCAAAAAAAGCCCCAAAGAACGAGGATTGCCGCTCGTTTGGGGCATATACGTTGTCGATCATGAGTTCCCGGCCAGATAGACTACCTTTCAAAATTATGTACCTGCTGTCGCTGTCTTTATATACATGGTGAACCTGGTAGGAAATGGAGTGGTGTATGAAGATGGCGACTCCTCTGACCTTGCTAGGGGCCAGGGTATAAAATGGACGGTTATAGGCCCTATGAAAATACATAGGGTGGCTTGAATGTGAGAAGTGCATCTCCTGAAGGAGAATTATTTCACCTAAATGTTTATTGTGCAAAAAAGCTTTACTCCTTTTATTAGGAGAATTAAAACCCTGTACCTTGTGTGATATACATGTGATCACCATAATGACAATGCATAACGTAGCTCCATGGAAATGTTATCTGGACAGTGATTTTAAAGGGCAGAAAGTTGGGCCGGCAGGGAGTCGCCATCCATCACACCTGAAAGCATACTGCAATAGAACTTTGCTATCTGTGGGCAATTGTAAAGCCAATATTATACCATTAAGTGTTATGCGTACTGTTCCCCATAAACAACATAACCAAAATTTCAAGTGCATCAAAAAAATAGGTAGAATCAAAACATCTAAAAGAAAACCTGTTAACGAGATCAGAGAATGGAAAGTTCTCTGATCTGCAAAACCAGTAACCGAGATCCGAAGATCTCTGACTCTGTGTACGCGAGACGTCCGGGGGGCACCCAGACGGGTGGCTCCCACAGGGGTCAGGAGGACCGGGCGAGGGGAGCATGATCAATGAGAGAGAGAGTAGGCCTGTTAAATACTATCGTACATTACCAAGTGCATAATGTCAGTTTCATAAATCCACAGAGCACAGTAACTGTTTGGGTATTTACTGCTCCTTATTGGCAGGTCTGGAGGAGAAGGTAACCAAGAGGGGGAGCAACAGGCTGGATGCTAGACTGCTGGGTTCACAGGTTCATCCGGGCCAGAGGGAAGAGGGTCCCATTTAACCATCAGGACAAATGAAGATGTGCTATGCATGGGCCCAAACAGTGACAATTGCCCATTTGCCCGTTGTGACATAGGATGCAGGAAGAAATCCTGGACCACATCCAAGGGGATCCTGTAGTCTTAAGCTGTGAGTCCCGTACTGGGAATGCCCCATCAATATCCAATATGGTACTATACACTGGGACCGAGGGGAAAATTGCCTGTCTCCAGCCCCAGTGTACCTGCAGCAAGCTACGAAAGAAATAAAGCAATGTCCAGAAAGAATCACAGGATCATACTGTATTCCTTACACTCCTTGCATTGTAAGTGGTATATTCAGACTTGCTCATGGAAGTCACCATTGCCGGCCTCATGGCAGGTTCTGCGACGGTCATGTCTAGGAGGTGGTGTGCTCCAGAGGGGAGAGATCCTAGGAGATGGTGGGGGTCGCTGAGGCTGGTCGTCTTCTAACAGGCCCAGCTTTATCAGGATGTCCCGGCCCTCAGGGATCATGGTGGCTATGTATGTGGAGCCATTGTGAGGCACGATCAACTTGAATGGAAAGCCCCAGTGGTAACTGATGCGAGCCACAGCCAGGGCCATTGTGATATCCTTAAACTTCTTCCGTCTCTCTAGTGTTGTCTGCGAGATGTCCGGGTATATCTGTATGGACACCCATTCCAGATTGATGCTCGGGGAGTTCCTAGCCACCCTTAGGATCTCCTCCTTGGCCAAAAAGTCCTTTAAGCACAGCACTATGTCCCTAGGAGGCTTGTCGGGAGGTGGTTTCGCTCTGAGGGCCCTATGCACTCTGTCGCATGTGAATGAGGCGGCTGCCATTTCTGGTAAAAGGCTCTTGAACAATTTAATCGTGTAAGGAATAAGATTGGTAACTGACTGAATCTTTATGCTACGTATCAGGGTGGCATGCTTGCTGATGCTACCCCTTTCCTCCCCACCTTTCACTGTTTGTTAATGTGGTATTAAACCCTATGCAAAACATGTAATATATCACAGCTTACCAACCCTAAATGTGGTACCTGCATTTGTTTTCTTTTTTTTTACTTTTCCCCTTTATTTTCACCTGATGATCCAGGCAGTGATACATTTCTAGTCTTAGGGTGTCCCTACTCCACTAGAGGAGACACCCTTGAACAGCAACATTGTCAATCTGGGAAGAGGGTATTGTTTGATGTAATAACAGATTTAGATGCACTTGACACAGCCACACTCCAGCTAACACTTCTTTCCATAAATTATTTTATTGAGAAAAATTGACATGCAAAAATATTACACTTATATAAACAGTAAGTATAAACTTGTATATTACACTTGTATACACAAGAACAGTAGGACGGACTGTGCTCCCTGAAGTAGAATTGCAGAGGAATTGATTAATATTTAAAGTATTACTAAACCCAGTAATATGAAAATAGTTCATCTGCCCCCCACAGTGCCCACAGCTTATAAATCTTCTTTTTACATTAAAATACTGCCACTATATACCTTTTTGGAGGATCTGTATGCCACATTTACACGAGTTTCTCCACAGTTGTGTGTTCAGGTAGGAGGAGATTTCCACTATAGCCTATATACATGCACACATGTCAGTATCATGTGACCTGGCTATCTCTGAGAACAAGTACATGTTCTCTTCAGCATAAAAGAAACAAATGAGCATGTGCAAGTGGGCTACCCTGTCTGTGTTAGCTCCTCTTTCGCCGGTAGACAGTGCAGGAGGGAAAGATCTATGGCATACAGGACAAAAGAGCCTTTTTACACAATGTAGAGGATTAACCCCTTAAGTTCCACAGTGAGTATAACAAGCATAGGCTACATATACAGTACAGACTGATTTTACTGTTGTGGGTTTAGTAACACTTTAAGTGAGATATTACAAGGATAGTTCAGTACAGTTAGCAGTAGCAAGAAAAGCGGTCAAGTCTACCTCTGTGTATAAGTAGCAGAGCCGTCTCAGTAAACCTAGTATATTCAGTGGCATATATGAGCCTGTCCCTAAAAAAGAGAGAGTACGAATTTATTTGGTGAGTGCTGTGTCCTATGGGGGAGGAAATCACTGTGGTGCAATAAGAGGTGGTAATTGGAAGACTTGCATGCGTTTGAACTTTGCATGTGTTCACAGCTTGAAGAAAGATGTTTAGAGACATATTGATTTGGACATTTTATTTTGCATTGGTGGAGCACAGTGAATCACTTATTAGATTTGTTGATATCTTATATCTTATTTTTGTTAACTGTTTTTATCACACAACATGTTTGGCTATCTGTGGGGTTATTTTATTGTTTATATAAGGTGGCAGCAGTGGCACAGAAATGTTATTTTATACTTTAGCGCGGCCTTAATTTGAGTTATTTTTAATCTATCTACTATATTAAACACAATGCAGGAAATAAAATGAAAAAAGCATGCAACAGGTGTGTGCAAAACGATTTTTCCAGTGCTCCTCTGCCGTCACCCAGAACTGCTTACCCGAGTAATAGACCCCACATTCACAGAGGTCACACATCGCTTTAGTACAAATCCCAGATGGGTGGTTGGATCAGATTATTTCCCCTTTCAAGATGCCAATATCGATCTCCAAAGCTCAATATTATTCAGGAGGAAACATAGACCAAAACTATAGTATTATGGACACCATTTATTATTGTAAGAAATATCAGTACTCACATACAAAAGGATTCATAAAGCATAATACAGAAAACTCTGCTTTCTCCTGCGTCCTGATGTCAACCCAAAGCTCCGCCTTATGCACGTTCTGTCTCAAGGGATTTCTTCCTTATGCATAGGGCATTATAAAATGAACAGCAAGTGCACCAGCACTATAGTAAAGACTGGTTTGTTAGTAACAGTCTTTATTATTGTTTAACCACTTGCTGTCAGGGGCAATTTTTACATTTTTTTTACATACATGTTAAAAATCATCATTTTTGCTATACAATTATGTAGAACCTCAAAACATGACTTTTTTTTAAATCAGAGGCTTTGAAGAATACAAAGCCTCACAAACACAATATAATACAAATTTTTGGTAAAATATAAAATATGAGGTCGTATCAAGTAAATAGATACTAAAAATGTCAAGACTTGAACCTGAGTAATGGTAACAAACTTCAGTACCTAAAATTTTTCATAGGTGACATTTTAAAAGCCTTTATTGTTTAATATGTTAATCATGAATGATGGCCCTAGAATTATTGCTTTCACTCTGACATTTAGGGTGATGCATCACATGTGATGGAATTGCTGTTTACATATTGTGATGGGGCGGTCCCCTGTAACAGTATTTTTCCCCCAGGATTGTCAACCTAGCAGGTTGACAGGCTCCAGGACTATTATCTGATATGGAAGTTTCTTCCAAGCTTGGTAGAATCCAGTTAGGAGCCTGGAGCTTGGAGATTTCACAGTGATCTGGGAGGGAGGAAATCTCCAATCCTGGGACCAGGTTTGGTTTTGAAAGCAGCCAGAAATTCAAAAAATTCGGAATTCGGAAATTAGGAAATTAAAAAATTCGGAATTCAGAAATTAAAAAATTTGGAAATCTGAAATTTGTGGTAATTCGGCAATTGCGGTATTTGTGGTAATTCGGAAAACTGCGGTAATTCGGCAATTGCGGTAATTCGGAAATTTGGCAATCGGAACCGCCGAAAATCTGAAATTCTGAAATTCAGAAATCCGAAAATTAGAAAATAACTAAGAACATTTGAAATAATAATTAACTAATAACTATTAAATTATAGGTATTAGAATTTCCTTGAAAGTTTGGCTGTTAATGAACTTAAATAGGGAATTTAAGTTCACTAACAGCCAAACTTTCAAGGAAATTTCAGTACCTATAATTGAATAGTTATTTATTATTATTTCAAATGTTTTTTCTATTATACTATTAAATTATAGGTATTGGAATTTGGGAAATTGGTATTGGAATTTTCTTGAAAGTATGGCTATTAATGATAAATTTCATAGTTATTAATTAGTTATTATTTCAAATATTCTTAGTTTTCGAATTTTCGCATTTTCGAATTTCTGAATTTCAGATTTCCGAATTATCACAATTGCCGAATTACCGCGATTTGGAAAAACGAAAATTCGGAAGAATTCGGAAATCGAAAATTCGGAATTCGAAAATTTTCAGATTTCCGAATTTCTGAATTTCGGATTTCCGAATTACCGCAATTGCCGAATTACCACGATTCGGAAAAACGAAGAATTCGGAAATTGAAAATTCGGAATTCGTCCGAATTCCCGAATTTTGCAAAATTCGGTAAAAACGAAATTCGGAACGAAACAAATTGCACAAGCCTACTAACAAGCCCCCTACGTGATAGCTTTGCAGACATCAGGGGTTCATTAGTCCCCCAGTGTTTCCTCTGACCTCCAGCACAGATTGTGATTGATCAACTGCTTCCTTGATTGTTACAGCTCTGCAACCAGAAGTGACAAAATCATTGTTGCTTCTGGTTTCATTCAACTCAGAGGAAATCAGGGAATGGATGTTCTGCCATCTCCCCTGTGTGAGGGGATCCCAGCTGTCTACCTTGGTCCCAGCTCCCCAGAGGAACAGGAGAACTTGGGAACCATTGGGGTGGTGAAAGGAAGAGGGCAGCCTTTCTCGGTAATGTAAAAGATTTCATACCTACGTGCCTGCAGTCATCATCATTCCAGGTGGATAAGGAATGTACCATATGGCCAGTTCTGTAGACTCAAATTTACCTGTACTCGCAGGGATGACTATGAGCAGCAGAGCTTGGTCAAATATTGTTCAATATATGAAAAAGACAATATAGACCACACCCCCACAAGGAAGGCTGGGGAGATATACAGTCAGGACAGATCAGATTTTGTACAAGATTTAACAACAAGGCTCCAATGATACAAAGAATCTTCTGGAAGAATTGGAGGATTCTGAAGCAAGACCCTTGGCCACACACTGAGATGGCTGCCTGATCTCCTCTCTCTCCCAGCACAGGGAAGATTTTTTAGCACAGGACCTACTAACTGGACAATCCACCATCCAAAACCACATTTCTGGATATCTCCCACAAATGACAGGGAAAAAATCCCATCCAGCAGAGCCAAGGAAGCTCACTGAATTTTTCAGTGAGGCCCGCCATGCGGGCAGGCAGAACGGAGCCGGGGCCTCCAGTAAACCATCTATCCCACATCCCCACTCCACTTCCTCCGGAGAGCCCACTGACGACATGGATTGCACAGCGCCGCAAGGGAACAGAGCCAGAGACTCCACTAAGAGGGCCGCATCTTCCCCTCACGCCTCGCCATCTCAGCCGGGCCCGGTAAGCAAGAAACATCTTACCTTCTCCCAAACCCGCGATCCTACCTCGAACGAACTTTCGGATTCTGACCAAGAACGTTCGGAATCACCCGAACGCTCGGAATCGCTCGCTTCGCTCCCGACCACCGATAATCCAGTGTCAGAGAATGTTCTTAAGCAAATGTTACTCTCACTACAGAAAGATCTGGGGAAAGACCTCAGAAAAGATATCAATCAAGCCGTCGCCCACATGCAACACCAAATAGACGAGCTTGGCGAACGAACAGACACGATTGAACATCAAATGAGTAACTACGCCACTGCATATAATGAACTAGTGGACGCACACCAACACCAAGCAGAACAACTGCAACGCATCACAGCGAAAATGGCGGACCTAGAGGACCGTTCGCGCAGAAACAATCTCAAAATCAGGGGGATCCCTGAGTCTGTCACCCCTGGGGAACTCCCACAATATCTGCAACAGTTCTTTAAAGCGTTGGTTCCCGCTCTCTCCCCAATGGACCTAACTATTGACAGAGCGCACAGAATCTTTAAACCCTCTCACATCCCGGCGGAAAAACCCAGAGATGTGCTGGCAAGGCTACATTTTTTCCAAGCCAAAGACCAGATCATAGCCTCCGCCAGAAACATAGCAACTTTCCCGGATCCGTATACATCCCTCACTGTATACAATGACATATCTGCAGCCACAGCGCAACTACGTAAAGATCTTTCACCGGTGACGACCATCCTAAGAGACCGTCACATCGTCTACAAATGGGGATTCCCCACCAAACTCATCGTCACATACCAAGGAAAGTCTGTGACTATCTACCATCTCAAACAAAGCCTGAAACAACTACAAAATTGGGGCCTGTCCACTCTGAACCTGATCTCTCCACCAAAATTCACTTTCCCACAACACCTCATGGATGGCAAGCATGACTCAAACAACACCTGATTCCGTTCAGGTACTCTCATCTCAGCAAGTGAACCATGCACAATCATTGTTTACCACCACTTCCCTGTGCTGAGAGCCCAAATGGGTTTAACTGTTTTCTCTAACTGTTCCTCTTCGACTTTCTTTCTTGTTATATTTGTCTCATAACACAGATTATCTGTCGAAAAGATGTTAACACTAATTTTGAATCCCTCCACCCCGGTTTATTGGTGTGCAAGGCACACAAACTTACACTTCGTCTTCCTTCTCTTTCTCTTTCACTCTTTCTCTTTCCCTTCTCCCTCTGTCTCTCCCCCATCCTCTTCCATGAACTGGTATAGCCCTCCATACCTAACTTTTGTAAATTCAGGTACTACAGTTGTAATGTTAAATGTATTTATCTTTTTTTGCTTGGATCAGCTAGGAGGGGTCAAATCCTTCTCATTTCTGCAGCACCAATTAACATGCTCATAACCCCCTCAATCACGCTCAATGGCATTGAAAATTTTCTCGCTAAATGTTAAAGGACTTAATAGTCCTTTCAAACGATTCCTTATGTGGAAAGAAGCACTTAAAGCACAATCCGAAATTATCTGTATTCAAGAGACTCACGTCACCTCCTCCAACCCACCGAAGTGTTCACACCCAAAATTCACCCACATATTTTTTTCTAATGCTGACTCCAAACGGAAAGGAGTCATGATCGCTATTCGCGATTCTTCCTCCTTTCTCCTCCATTCTATAGAAATGGACCCCAATGGTAGATATCTCATCCTCACGGCGACCATCAATAACAATCGCCTTACTATTGTTAACCTTTACGCCCCTCACACCCACCAGAATACTTTCTTCAAATCCATCTTCAATAAGCTCCAACCCTATAGATCTAACTCCATTATAATCTGTGGAGACTTCAATGAAGTTATAAATCCGGATCTTGACTCCACCAATCCCAAACGAAAACACTCCTCAATTCTACACTCGTTAATTTCTCAAGAAGATCTCTTTGACCCCTGGCGATGCTCTCATGGAAATGAGAAAGATTATACCTTCTTTTCAGCTGCTCATAATGTATATTCCAGACTTGATTTCTTTCTGGTAGACAAATTCACACTACAAAAAGTTGAAGCAAGACCCTTTACTGAAAGATGTAGGATGTAGTCCTGTTATCCCATGTGCTTTGCAGGACAGGTTTGGTGAACATAAAAGTAGCATAACTAAAGGTAAAGATAAGTACTCTTGCTACCAAAGGGTTGAATGAAGAAATAGAACTCCATTCAGTAGTACAACATTAGCCCTAGCCAGATAATGGGAAAATTGTATATTACACATATCCTTATTAATAATGTGTCTCACAAATGCATTTAAAGCCTCCAAATCTTGGTTAAGGGAGCCATATAATGACATAAGCATGGCTTTACATTGAGGGGTCATATTGCAAAGGGAGTTGGCTTGGAGGTTGTCTATTCCTTATACACAAGTCTAAATACCACAGCCCAAACTGTAATAAGTTAGTCTCACACCAGCACTTGCAACCATGCAAGCATCTGATCTGATCATCTGGCCATGCTGCATGTGTGGGGGGGACACCATGGCAAAACAGCATCTTTAGTTAAGTATTTTGTCATATTTTCTTTATCTTTATCTGTATCTGTCAATATCTTTAATAAATGTTATACTTTTAAGTATTTGTGTGATCTCTCTTTGCACATTTCGAACAGAAGCCCAAAAACGTGACAAAACACTTAGTACCAGAAGTGGGGTGTTTGATTTGTGTAAACAAGAGATACAAATATAATGCAGAATTTTCTAGACTGTGTGTGTTGGGTTTATTGTTGTGTTTCTGTATTGTAAGCCATAGCACATTCAGAAAGGATAGAAAATGTATCAGATACTTAGCTAGTTTAATTGAGATGCATGTAGGTGATCGGGTGCAAACCATTTGGTTTGTGATTCTGTTTTTAGTTTGATAAATTGGGCGAGAGACTGATATACAAGTGTATGTCTCCAGGAAGCCTCTATTTATGATAGTAAAAGCGTTGGACTCTGGACTGTTGGCAAGTTTCAGAGAAATTAGCTGTTTTGAATTTCAAAACGATGAGCTGAAGTTTAGAATAGTGATTACTTCAGTAACGTGAGATATGTATGTATACGTTGAGCTCTTTGTATTTTGTTAGCTAACTAATGATGATGAAATGTTGCTTGTATGATTGTTTGTATGAAGATATGTTGAATGCATGTTGTTTTGTCTGTTTTAAATATCACATGAATTAAGATAGAAAGATAACACTAAGTATGGCTGATTTGTGAAATTAAGTTTTGCTAATGATGTTTGAGGGTCACCCTGTGTGAGAAAGCATTTGGGAGATGAGCAGCCTGCTTGTGTCTCCAGATTCCTCACCTCTCCCTTCACATGCCTATGTGTGTCTGTGTAAGAGAGGAGAGAGGTGAAGAGACAGAACCCCCCCTCCCCTTCTCAACCCCCCTGTGAAGCAGGACCGTTCTGAACATCTAAGCAATGAGTAATATACTGTTAAATGTGATGTTCAGATCTGGGTGATGGTTTTGTAAAGCAAATGATTTTTTAAATTATGTTGTAGAAATAGAATCCTAGTTGAAATGGTTCGTTTTTGCTATGTAACTCTAGGACTCATTTGAAACAAAGGAAAGAAAATGGCTGATTGAGGCTGACACCCTTTAAATTCCCAAAAGCTGCCATGCTTATTATAATTATTTAAAGAGGAACTGCAGTCTGCTCACATAATTTTTAATAAAAACATCTTTGCCATTCTGAAGCTTCCCTCCAACCACTTTGCATATTATTTTATATATATTGTGATTATATACTTGCCAAATATGCTGCAGAAATCTCCCTCCACTAAGTCTGGCTGCATCCATTTTAACTGTGGGCAGCTGAAGCTGCTGCTTGCTCATTTCCTGGATTTACACAGACACACAGAGGCACACCTCCAGCTCTGCAGCGCTGCAGCTCTCATTGGCCCTCTTATGGCTCATCCCCCTCCCTGGAAAACTCTCATGTGACTGAGAGAAAGAGCTGTGCATGGTGTCATAAGCCTAGGCTAATGACCAGGCAAGAAAGAAAAAAGTAGGCTGTATAAGGTATTTACTGGCAGAAAAAAAATACTTTACTATCCAAAGTTAAAACAACAAGGGTAGAAGATTTAATATATGGACATTTAAAAAAAATGACTGAAGAGCCATTTTAAATGTTTAGTTCTCCATTCCAGCCTTCTGGGCATGGCAAGGGAGAATGCCTCTCCACTGATAAAGACTATGTGTTTCCTTAATGGCAGGTCAGTTGATCAAGCTGACTAGACTAGACAAGTTCTGTATAACATATTAAATGTATGACCAATTAACAGCTTAAGATAGGACAATAATGAATGATCGCTGGAGATAAAGATGTATATCTACTTTGTATTGTCCTTATTGCTGATTGTATTGAAGTGTGATACTTTAGAATACAACACTAATGATTGTTTTATAAGTTTTTTCATTAATACAGAAGGAACCCAATCTGCTCCTAGAAGTTTCATAGATCTGTATGGGATTAAAAAAAGTTGAAATAGAAAAATCTATATGGATTTGGTGAGGTATAATCTTTGTGCACAATGTGATGAACACACTATAAATGTTGTCATGAATGTAATTTTAACTATGGGGAACAGCTTTTGATGGACGTCCTTTAATGAAAATCCACATGGTGATAATTAATTAATTAATTAATATGAGCTCATTTAATATGGGTAGAAAAGAGTGCACTCCATATGTTTTGTATTTTATGAAAGTGTTTTTCATATGTGTCTTTGTTGCTAACCATTTGTTTATGTCTAGGAGGGAAATGTAATGATAACCCACTAAGACCTTTCATTTTGTTTGGTTCCTAGATAGTACTAAACAGCATCAATCCACCTGTCTGATATGGTTTGATGTCCAAAAACTTAAGACAAAGATTACAGCCTCCTTTCACAACATGAGTCATCTTATTGTTGTTGATATTTTTTTTGTCTCATTGATTATTGATTTGTATTGAAATATGCATAACATCATACAGTACAACAAGCATTCCCCAACGGGGAGCAGAACAATATATTTCGAGAAACCAAGGATTTATTCCAGTGTTCTAAAGTCCGTGGTACTTGTCGCACAGAACATTTAGGTAACAAATGAATAACTTTTCAGGCGTAGAGTCGTAAATAAATAATAATAATAAAACAGTGAACAGTAGGATTGTAAAACATTGAAGCAATTGGTCGGCAACAGAATGTGGTCTGAACAGGTGTGTTAGGCATATCATACTTAATGATTTTTAACCCATATATTCCATAGGCTCCAGTTGTGATCGAAGAGTTGTTTGTTTCCATGTCTGTGCTCCAGTAGGCTTTCAAAGACATAATTTTGCTTCACCATATCAATTACTTCAGACATGTTAGGTGATAGATTGGTTTTCCATCGTCTAGAAATAAGCATCCTGGCGGCCAGTAAGATGTGAGTAATAAATCTAAGGCACTCAGGAGGGAAGAGTTCATATATGTTGAGAATTGCCAAAGCTGGAGAGGGCGAGGTAATGATCCCAGTAATCTCAGATATTGTGCAGAATATCTTTTTCCAAAAACTGGTTAGGTGTTTACATGACCAGAAGATGTTTGTTAGCTGTCAGATCATTCCGAAGCCCCTCCAGCATAGTGGGGATTATGTTGCAAGAAATTTAGAGACTCTGTATGGGGTAAGATACCATCTTAGCGCTATTTTTGGGGAAAATTCCCAATTCCTATTTGCCATTGGTGAGCAGTGAAGGTTTCCCCTGGGTCAGTTTCCCATTTTGTATAGGGTGTGGATTTGTAGAATATGAGTTTGCATTGTAAAAGATTATAAAAAGGAGAAGTTTTCGGGGAAGCAAGAGATTTTAGGAAGTGGGATAATTGAAGGTATAAGTATTGATCGGAGGTCGAGATGTGGAACTCACTCTGAAGTTACACAAACGATTGAAGGGTCCGATGTTTAATCATGTGTTCAAGAGTTGAGATAGATGGGTCACAACCCAGTAGTCATAGAGGTCAATCATGACCATGCCTCCGACACACTTATGCTTAATGAGTCGGGCATGAGAGCTGCACGGTTTCATGCTTTTCCACCCAGTTTTTTTTAGCAATGTGTTAAGTGCCATTAAGTGTGCTTTTTTATTGGGATATGGAGGGTTCTGAAATGATATAACATTTGGGGTAGCGTTATCGTTTTAAAAGAGGCGAGATGACTTGACCATGACAATTCGCACTTGGACATGCATTGGGCATCTTTAGTCAGTTTGTTAATAAGAGGAAGATAGTTAACCTCTGCTAGTTGTGAGGTATAAGCTATTAGATGGATACCTAGGTAGGGAATACCCTCAGTTCTCCAAGTGTAAGGGTAGGAGGTTTGCAGTCTATTGCATAAGTTAGGGTCAATACCCAGATCTAAAAGTAGAGAGTTAGTAAAATTAACTTTATAATAAGATATTATACTGAATGATGTAAGGATTTCATCGGTTGCTGAAAAGGAAGATTCTGGGTTTGTCAGAAAGATAATTATATCATCAGCAAACAGATTTAGGGTATGGCAATTTTGCTGAATTTTGAAACTGGTAACTTCTGGTGATACTCTAATAGCTTCGGCAAGGGTTTCAATTAATAGGTTAAAAATGGATGGGGATAGAGGGTAGCCCTGCCTGGTTCCATTTGAAATCTGGAAGGTGTGGATCTTCATATTGGAAGTTTACACTCCTGCAGAAGGCATGAAATACAATGCTAAGATGGCAGATAGTATAGGTCCAGTAAAATCCAAATGTTTTAAGAAACTTGTGCATATACTGCCAATAGATGTGGTCAAATGCCTTCTCTGCATTCAGGTATAGTAGCAGAGAAGGCACCCGACCGACCCTTGCATGTTGAATTATACCCAAAACCCTTCTGGTTACATCTGAAGCTTGTCGTCCAGAAACAAATCCTGTTTGATCTGTCTTAATCAAGGTTGGTAGAATAGGGGTTAATCTATGAGCTAAAATTTTTGCATATAGTTTGACATCTGTATTTAACAAAGAAATTGACCTATAATTGGCCGGAGAGGTAGGTTCTTTCCCAGGTTTCGGTATTGTATATAGGCTTGTAGCATCTTAGGTGGAAAGGAGGCCGAGGTCATTGCAGCTGTGAACACTGAGGAGAGAGTTGGAGTGAGCGTTTAAATAAATTGTTTATAATTGTCATTTTATAGACCATCTGGCCCTGGGGATTTTCCTAATGGAAGGGATTTAATAGCTCTATTAATCTCTGGAGAGGTTATAGGTAGTGTTGAGCGAACCCGGACTGTAACGTTCGGGTCCCTACCAAACTTTCGGGTGTCCGTGGCACGGACCCGGACTCGGACATTTCAAAAATCGTTCGGGTTCGGTCCGGGGTTCTGCTATTTTACTCCACGTGTTGAGAAGCTGCAGGGCAGCCAATCAACAAGCGTTTCACTGGTTTGCCCTTAGAAGCCATCACAGCCATGCCTACTAATGGCATGGCTGTGATTGGCCAGTGGATCATGTGACCCAGCCTCTTTATAAGCTGGAGTCACAGTGCTGCAGTCACATGCTCCTTGGGTTAGTGTAGGGAAAGGAAGCTGAAAGCTTGAGGGACAGATTTGAGACATTTTAAGACCTGATCCTGCATCCTGAGATAGATTACTTTACTACTGCTGTCTGTGCTGTTGCTCTGAGGACAGATAGCAGAAATTAGAGATTTCACATACCGCTG
>BLSH010467620.1:328440-344139 GCA_018402905.1 Glandirana rugosa | reverse complement strand
AACAGGTGTAACCTACACCTGTTTGCCGAGGCGAACAGACACTATTGCGGGGGACGGCACGATTTGTATGCAAGACTGTTATGTGACCGACGTCCCGTCCGGTCGTGGAGGTTCCGTATTTCCCGTTCGAGTCCGGTACACCGGTTAAACCTCTGGGTCTTCAACTTACCCCGTCTGGGTAGTCCGTCATGCACATCCGCACACGGGTGTATGAGAACGTGGTACGACGACTTTACGACGGAGGACGATTCTGGGGTCTGCCCCATTCAACTTCTGGGTCTCCAAATTGGCCACATGGCCTGAGCTTGCCCTTTATGCCTTGGAGGTGCTGGCCTGCCCTGCAGCCAGTGTATTGTCAGAACGTATGTTTAGCACGGCAGGGGGCGTTATCACAGACAAGCGGAGCCGTTTGTCCACATCCAATGTGGACAAGCTAACCTTTATTAAAATGAATCAGGCATGGATCCCACAAGACTTGTCTGTACTGTCAGGAAAGGACTGATCTCTGCCTTTCCGCGGTGGTGCGCGCGCCTGTGCGCCCCGGAAACGGCGCCTGGCGGCTCTATTTCAGTCAGCAGAGCCCGGCAGCTGGTGTTGTCCGCACTACAACGTTCCCTGAACCTGTGAAACCCCCGGTGACTACTTTCGTGTGATTTCCTGTTCCTGTGACCCCGGCTTGTTCCCTTGGACCTGTTGATATCTGCCCGCACCTGACACCGGCTTGTTTACGACCATCCGCTTGCCTGCTCCTACTGTACTTCTGTTGCCAGCACGTTGCCGACCCTGCCTGTACCCGACCATCCGTTTGCCTGATCCCGTTGTACCGCACCGCCTGCCAGTTGCCAACCCGGACTGAACCACTACTCTCCTGTCTTGCACGAGCTTCCTTGGACTTCTCCCAACCACCTGAAGTTTGTCCAGCCCTCGTGCCCCCCTGTGCTCCAGAGCTCCCTGTCCACACTACCAGGGGTTCTCGAACCAGGGCCGCAAGAGAGGTTGCCCCCCGCATAAGCCAGACTCTACCACCAGGTACGTGACATGTACCTTGTGCAGAATAAACATTTAGACCGGACTCACACAGCCATTCATATACTTCTTTTTTTGAATAGGCCTCAATACAAAAAAAAAAAACCATGTTGGCTACCTCCTCCTACTCCTCTACCACCGCCACTTCCACCTACACTGCCACGGTCACGGCCTAGTCAACCCCTAGGCTCCTACTCTACATCCACCCCCCTTCCCATTTTTTTACTTGATTTTAATTTATTTTCCCTATCCCCATTTATTTGTAGGGCACTTGCCCTAGTTTGAAGATGATTTTAGAACAGTTATATGGCTTCTACCATTAATTAATACTTTTCAGACACAGTTTGAAGATGATCCACATTCACCTCCATTTTTGCTTTTTTTATGTTTTTATTTTTTTAAAAATATTTAAAGTTATTTCCCGTCCCCATTTTTTTGTAGGGCACTTGCCCTACCCTTACCCCCATTTTACTTCCTTTTGCAGCCCTCTAGGGCTTTCCAGGACTTTGTTACAGGCATTTTTGTGCCTAAAAGTTCGGGTCCCCATTGATTTCAATGGGGTTCGTTGTCTGTGCGATTGTTCGGGTTCCGTCTGGACCCGGACCCGGACTTTGTCCCGAAGTTCGGCCGGACCAGCAGAACCCGAACTTCCAGAGGTTCGCTCAACTCTAGTTATAGGTGCATTAAGAGCTTGTATTTGAGCGCTTGTAAGAGTAGGCAGTTGAAGGTAGGATAAGAATGATTTAATGCTAGGGTACTGTTATTGGGGTGTGTCGGGATCATTCTTTAGGTTATAGAGGGAACTATAGTAAGAGGCAGAGGCATCTGCAATTTTCTGTGGGTTGGTAAGTTTATGCTTAGATTGTGGTTCTAAGAGATATGCAATTTTAGATTGGATTTTCTTAGTTTTGAAATGGTTCACTAAGAATTTACCCACCTTGTTACCTGAAGAATAGTGCAGTAGCTTAAGAGCTTTTAAATGTTTATCATGTTGCTCAACTAAAAGGAGTCTAAGGTATGTCCGTAATTTAGAGAGTGTTGTGCATGATGGGTATGAAGGGTTTGTTTTATTGAGGGACTTTAAAGCCCAGATATCTCCCAGTAATTTGTCAAGCTGCAGCGACCTCTGTCTCCTTATACGGGAACACATTTGTATAAAAATACCTCTAACAAAGGCCTTGCGGGCACACCAAACCATAAAAGGATCAGATACTGAGTGTGAGTTCTATTGAAAATATTCTTGGAGATGCTTACTGATATTTTTAACATTTTGGGGTGAGTTGAAAACTTGAGAGTTAACTCTCCAAATGTAGGCAGGATTGGGTGTGTGTTCCTCCACTATTGATATGGAGACTGGAGCATGGTCTGACCACGAAATACCAGGGATAGTGGTAGAAGACACAGCTTGTAGTAACATTTTGTCTACTAGTATCATATTGATTCTGGAATACGAGTTGTGGCGTAGAGAGTGAAAAGTGTAATCACGCTCTTCAGCATATTGGCATATCCATGTGTCATAGATATCTTCTTTGTGAAATAAAGTGCCAGAGGAAGTCTTTTGGGTTTAGAGGATAGGTCCAAATGGGGATCTGCAGTAAGATTAAAGTCTCTGCATATCACTAGGGAGCCTCGTTTAAGTTTTGAGATTTTTCGGAAGAGTTAAGCGGAGCTGGTGTGAGTTAGGGGAATAAGTGTTCACTATGGTAAATGGTCTGTTATTTATATCACACAAAAGGATCAAATATCTCCCCTCTGGAGTCACAGATCGATTCATGTAAGGAGAAAGCTACTGTATTTTTGACCAGAATAAGGACTCTTTTCCATTTATGCTGTGCCGATGCAGTAAAGTTGTGGGGGAACTGTTTATGGCAGAAGATAGGAGGGGTCGATGCTTGAAAATGCGTTTCCTGCATGCAAATGAGGTCGCTTCTTAAGTTAAGAGACTCCTTCCAGAGAAATGCCCTTTAAGCAGGGGGATTGAGACCCTGCACATTAAACAAAGTCACTTTGAGCACCATGGAGGTAGGTTATAAAGATAGCTTTGTTACCTTTGGATGATAGATGGGAGATGATACATGCAAGAGGCAACAGATCCAGGTGTAGGCGTTGCGAGGTAACATATCAGCTAAGACCTTGAAAGTTGGACTTTTCAGTTGCCAGACCTGTAATCAACAAGGGGTGGAGGGAAACAAAACAAAAATAGAAACAGAAAGATATACGAAAAATGGCAGAGAACAGTTAGTAAAAAAATGGAGGATTCCAGCTGGAATCTGGATGCAGATATACTGCACATAACTTGTGGAGGGAGTATCGTGGGTATTGGGTTCCATCTGACCGAGGAGGACAGGTAGCATGAGTTTGTTTGAAGTTAGAGGCATTCAGGGTGTGTGATACTTTTGTTTGCATTTATGAGAAACAACTCGCCAATCATCTTGGCCGTTCATCTTGGCGGGAGGAGATCGAGATGTGGATTCTTGCTCTGGGAGAACATCCCAGGAATGGAGCAGTGCTAATCCTTCAGTGAGCAATGTAATCACTGAAGTGGCATTGTTGTGTGTAACGGTGAGCTTCATAGGGTGGCCCCAGCAGTAAATGATATGGTGGTTGCAAAGTGCTTTTGTGATTGGCAGATCAACTTATTTTTTTGTTGTGTGAATTGGGAGAGATCCACGTACAGTTGAAGGTGGGAGAATTGCTCAGGGAGCTGGGCTGTTTTGAGGAAGTTGGACTTAAGCTAGTCCTTTACATGGTAGAAATGTACCCTCATAATAACATCTCTAGGTATGCTGTAAGGGAGGTATGAGGGTTTGGGCAGGCGATGAATTCTATCAGTTACTATTTCAGAGGATAGGATAGATGGTAGGACCATGTGTATCAGGTCGCAGGCATACTGGTTGAGCTGAGCATTTTGGACAGACTCAGGGACACCTCTGAGTTTCACATTGTTCTTGTCAGGAACTGGTGTGACCAGAAATGTGTGAACTGCACAAAGAATACCAGACACAACGTGAAGTGAATAAGGTGATTTATTAAGGATATAAGTAAAATGGTGATCCAAACGCACATCTAATATAATAAACACTGTAAACAACCTCAGCAACAGAAATAGTGAAAACTGCTAAAACAGGTATAGGGAAATATCCAAACTGTAAATGTAGCCAGGCCAGGGTCATGCACGGGAGATCAATCAGAGGGGGCAGGGAGCAAGATAAGGCAGAAACCAGGAACAGATGACTGGACAGCAGGCACCGGATCATCAGACTGGACAGCGGGCACTGGAACATCAAACTGAACAGCGGGGCACTGGATCATCAGACTGAACAGCGGGCACCGGAGCATCAGACTGGACAGCAGGTACCGGGTCATCAGACTGGACAGCGGGCATGGGATCGTTAGACTGGACAGCGGGCACGGGATCATCAGACTGGACAGCAGGCACTAAAACATCAGACTGGACAGCAGATACTGAAACATCGGACTGGACAGCAGACACCGGAACATCAGACTGGACAGCAGGCACAGGATCATTGGACTGGACAGCAGGCACTGGAACATTAGACTGGACAGTGGGCACGGGATCATCGGACTGGACAGCAGGTTCTGGAACATCAGACTGGACAGCGGGCACTGGAACATCCGACTGGACAGCGGGCACTCGATCATCAGACTATACAGTGGGCACTGGATCGCCAGACTGGAAAGCGGGCACTGGATCGTCAGACTGGACAGCGGGCACTGGAACCTCAGACTGGACAGTGGGCACTGGATCGTCAGACTGGACAGTGGGCACTGGAACATCAGACTGGACAGTGGGCACTGGATCATCAGACTGGACAGCAGGCACAGGATCATCGGATGGGACAGCAGGCACTGGAACATCAGACTGGACAGCGGGCATGGGATCATCGGACTGGACAGCAGGTTCTGGAACATCAGACTGGACAGCGGGCACTGGAACATCAGACTGGACAGCGGGCACTGGATCGTCAGACTGGACAGCGGGCACCGGAACATCAGACTGGACAGTGGGCACAGGATCATTGGACTGGACAGCAGGTACTGGAACATCAGAACGGACAGCGGGCACTGGATTGTCAGACTGGACAGCGGGGGCTGGAACATCAGACTGGACAGCGGGCGCTGGATCGTCAGACTGGACAGTGGGCACAGGATCATCGGACTGGACAGCAGGCACTGGAACATCAGACTGGACAGCGGGCACAGGATCATCAGACTGAATAGTGGGCACTGGATTGTCAGACTGGACAGTGGCACTGGAACATCAGACTGGACAGTGGGCACTGGATCATCAGACTGGGCAGCAGGCACTGGAACATCAGACTGGACAGTGGGAACTGGGTCGTCAGACTGGTTGGCGAGCACAGGATCAGCAGGCCGGACATCGGGCACAGGATCAGCAGGCTGGATAGCGGGCACTGGAACAGCAGGCTGAACAGTGGGCACCGGAACAGAAGGCTGGACAGCATGTTTAGGTCTGTCGGAAGCAGGCCAAACCTTATCAGCAATCGTGAAGGTAGACTGGGGCAGATTGGCTGGTGTGGAGGCAGTATTGGATACAGGCTGGATAGTGCAGGTTGGGAAAAACTTCAGTTTCTTCTTAGGTTGCACCACCGGATCATCAGACTGGACAACGGGCATCGGATCGTTAGACTAGACAGCGGGCACGGGATCATCAGATGGGACAGCAGGCACTAGAACATCAGACTGGACAGCGGATACTGAAACATCGGACTGGACAGCAGGCACTGGAACATCAGACTGGACAGTGGGCACGGGATCATCGGACTGGACAGCAGGTTCTGGAACATCAGACTGGACAGCGGGCACTGGAACATCAGACTGGACAGTGGGCACTGGATCATCAGACTAGACAGTGGGCACTGGATAGTCAGACTGGACAGTGGGCACTGGATCGTCAGACTGGACAGCGGGCACTGGAAACTCAGACTGGACAGTGGGCACTGGATCATCAGACTGGACAGCAGGCACAGGATCATCGGATGGGACAGCAGGCACTAGAACATCAGACTGGACAGCGGGCACGGGATCATCGGACTGGGCAGCAGGTTCTGGAACATCAGACTGGACAGCGGGCACTGGAACATCAGACTGGACAGTGGGCACTGGATCATCAGACTGGACAGCGGGCACTGGATCGTCAGACTGGACAGCGGGCACTGGAACATCAGACTGGACAGTGGGCACAGGATAATCAGACTGGACAGCAGGCACAGGATCATCAGATGGGACAGCAGGCACTGGAACATCAGACTGGTCAGCGGGCACGGGATCATCGGACTGGACAGCAGGTTCTGGAACATCAGACTGGACAGCAGGCACTGGAACATCAGACTGGACAGCGGGCACTGGATCATCAGACTGGACAGTGGGCACTGGATCATCAGACTGGACAGCAGGCACTGGATCGTCAGACTGGACAGTGGCACCAGAACCTCAGACTGGATAGCGGGCACAGGATCATTGGACTGGACAGCAGGTACTGGAACATCAGAATGGACAGTGGGCACAGGATCATCGGACTGGACAGCAGGCACTGGAACATCAGACTGGACAGTGGGTACAGGATCGTCAGACTGAACAGTGGGCACTGGATTGTCAGACTGGACAGTGGGCACTGGAACATCAGACTGGACAGTGGGCACTGGATCGGCAGACTGGACAGTGGGCACTGGATCATCAGACTGGGCAGCAGGCACTGGAACATCAGACTGGACAGTGGGCACTGGGTCGTCAGACTGGTTGGCGGGCACAGGATCAGCAGGCACAGGATCAGCAGGCCGGACAGCGGGCACTGGAACAGCAGGCTAAACAGTGGGCACCGGAACAGTAGGCTGGACAGCATGTTTAGGTCTATCGGAAGCAGGCCAAACCTTATCAGCAATCGTGAAGGTAGATTGGGGCAGATTGGCTGGTGTGGAGGCAGGCTGGAACAGATCGGCTGGTGTGGAGGTAGATTGGAGCAGATTGGTCGGTGTGGAGACAGACTGGGGTACATTGGCTGGTGTGGAGGCAGTATTGGATACAGGCTGGATAGTGCAGGTTGGGAAAAACTTCAGTTTCTTCTTAGGTTTTACCACTGGAGTTCTGTAAGTAACTGCAGGGCTGTAAATAGGGGGTGTAGCTGATGGAAGAGTATGGCTGGCGTATGGTAAAGAGGGAGTGGTCAATAAGGGGGATCTTTGTGGAATTGTTGCAGGAAGCAGAGAAGAGGTAGATGGGTTAAAGGCAGGGTAGATGCAGCAGGTGGAAACGGGGTACTGATACTTGGCCTGTGACTGTGGTTGCTGTAGTTGAAGGAGAGAAGGAACTTTTAGCAGGTAGGTCTCTAGTGGCAAGAATTGGTTGGTGCAAGCTGACTGGGGCTGAATGTAATATATCTGACCATGCCTGTAGTATAGGTTGAACAAAATTTGGTGTACATAAGGCCTGTCTGACAAGAGCCTGCACTGCATTTATACACTCTATTAACACCTGTCGAGGGCGTGCTAAATAAAGCTTAAAGAAATAAGTCATCTTCGAGTAACCATAACAGTAGAGTTGAGCGAACCCGAACTGTAAAGTTCGGGTCCGTACCGAACTTTCGGGTGTCCATGTCCCGAACCTGAACGTTTGAGAAAAAGTCCGGGTTGTGGTTCTGGATTCTGGTATTTTATCACGTATGTTGAATAGCTGCAGGACAGCCAATCAACAAGCGTTTCACTGGTTTTCCCTAGAAGCCATCACAGCCATGCCTACTAATGGCATGGCTGTGATTGGCTAGTGCATCATGTGACCCAGCCTCTATATGAGGCTGGAGTCACAGTGCTGCATGTCACATGCTCTCAGGTTAGTGTAGGGAGAGGATGCTGCCGGTGCTGTGAGGGACAGGTTGTGAGGGACAGATTGCAGATCTAATAACTAGGTAGAGATTACTACTACTGCTGTGAGAGACAGATTGCAGATCTAATAAATAGGTAGAGATTACTACTACTGCTTTGAGGGACAGATTGCAGATCTAATAACATCTCATCCTGCATTACAGAACGATCTGATTACAGAACGATCTCTCATCCTGCATTACAGAACGATCTGATTACAGAACGATCTGATACTGGACTAGTTAGAGACTACTACTGCTTTGAGGGACAGATTGCAGATCTAATAACATCTCCCATTTTTCTTCCTTTTGCAGCCCTCTAGCACTTTCCAGGACTTTTTTACAGCCATTTTTGTGCCGAAAAGTTCGGGTCCCCATTGACTTGAATGGAGTTCGGGGTCCGGGGTCAAGTTCGGGTAACAAGCCCGCTCGCCGAACCCGAACATCCAGGTGTTCGCTCAACTCTACATAACAATGATTCTACCTGAGCCTTGCTGAAGGGAGGGGAAAAATCATCACTGCCCCGAGGAATGCTGGACAAAGCCAACTCTGCACACACTTGAATCAAAGGCTGAACATCACTGAACAACATACTGCCCTGATCAACTAGGACATGAGCCAGACGTATACATTCCAAAAGCTGATCCCTAGTCCACTCCTTCAATGCTTGGCGGCAATAATCATGATCCTCTGTCACCAGCAGAGAAAAATAAACAACCTCCTCCGGATGCATGTTGCCACCAAAACCAAGATGGCTTCCCTGTGCAGTCACTTCTGGTCAGGACAGGCCTTGGTGTTATGTCAGGAACTGGTGTGACCAGAAATGTGTGAACTGCACAGAGAATACCAGACACATCGTGAAGTGAATAAGGTGATTTATTAAGGCTATAAGTAAAATGGTGATCCGAACGCACATCTAATATAATAAACAGTGTAAACAACCTCAGCAACAGAAATAGTGAAAACTGCTAAAACAGGTATAGGGAAATATCCAAACCGTAAATGTAGCCAGGCCAGGGTCATGCACGGGAGATCAATCAGAGGGGGCAGGGAGCAAGATAAGGCAGAAACCAGGAACAGATGACGGGAAAGCCGGTGAGACAGGATTAGACTACAGACAGGGGTCCAGGAGCAGATTCAGGGTTCAGGATACAGGGTTCAGGATTCCAGATACAGGATTCCCGATTCCAGGAACAGCATTCAGGATTGCAGATACCGGATTCAGGATTCCAGAAACAGCATTCAGGATTACAGATACAGGGTTCAGGATTCGGAATACAGAGGCACATGGAGGACAAACACCAAGGCACTAAGCATATGGTAAACAGGGTTTAAATATCCTTCCTGTAACGAGCGTCAGGTGGTGACTCATGAGCCTCTGATTACTGGGAGACATCCGCTGGTGGACACTGGAACTGCAGCCCATGGATCCCCGAGCCACAGTGCCACCACCAGATGAGCCCTTTACTGACACCTGTTGGTGGACACTGGAACTACAGCCCATGGATCCCCGAGCCACAGCGCCACCCACTGGAGGGACTATTCCTAACAGTTCTGCCTTGAACGGTCCTCAATGTCTGCTACTTTAGCTTTACGTTTTTCCATTTCATTGTCCTGGTCATTGTGTGCATGTATTAGATTGTTGTGAGAAGATGCAAATTCTCCCATCTTTGGTTCTATGTGATCCACTCTACCTCCCAGCTCTTGTACTTCAGCTTTAAAGTTAGTTACACACTCCAGCATGGCTGCATGGAGGGAATCCCACAGGGATTCCAGCATATCTTTTAGGGTTGATTCAGAGACAGGCTGGTTACTGGCAGGAAAGAAGCTGAAGGTGTCAGCCACCTCTCTGGTTGTGTTGATAGATTCACAGTTATGGCTTACCTCTATAGATGAAGAGCCTGCTGACAGTCGTGGCTTGTTTTTGGCAGGGCTCTGTGACATAGGGGTTGAGGCTGCTGGTGATCATGGCTGTGATGCCTTAGAAGGCCTGGTCTGTGCAGGGCTCTGTGCAGAGTGAGAGGAGCCACTGGATGAGGCTGGCGAGCTGCCGCTGGTGCCATTTGGAGCATGCAGCCGCTGCATGGGAAGGAAAAAATATGGCAGCTTCTTTGAGCTGGCAGTCTCCTTCTTCTTCTTGACCATCTCCATGGGTACAGGGACTCTGTGGCAAGCAGGTGAGGAGGTTTCAGCCCCATTGGTAGCCTCTATTTGCCATTCTCCCTGGCATTCTGGAGGAGCTGCTCATACAAGCTTCCATCCAGCAGCGCGGTAACCACGCCCCCCGCTGTTGATATTTTGTTTGTATATGTGAATGTAATATAATATAAGTGCAGCACTAGAAATCCATATAGTCCATATGTAAAAAGTCCTCTAATCAATCCACTCAGTGCATGTCCACACACAGCAAATGTGAGGAGAAGAGGAATCCGTTACCAGAAGCGAAAGTACACATTGGCACTTACCGCAACAGATGGACTGTCTAATCAAAGGCAGTCAATTGCGCTAGATCATAAACCAATGCAGCTCTCCTCCAGCATGGAACGATCAATGGCATGGGACAGTATAGTCTTCCTTAGGCAGTTCCTCTCATTAAGTACTCATAGGACAGACAAAGAAAGAAAAACCCTCATTGTGCAGCACTATTGACACCAACATTTATTGGTAACATATAAGCTAAGAAAGTAACACTTAGAGATAACAAGATAACAGTTGAGAAATAAAAGTTCCCTACCTGATGAAGGGAGGAAAGACTACGTAATTGACTAAGACGTATTTAAAATATCAAATCTTTTAATGTTGACATAGGAAGTAAAAAACGTGTGGCATTGTCATTTCAGTAATAACGTGTAATTGCATGGAAATGCTCACAGCACCATCTAGCGGTTGGAAACAAAAAATACAAACAAAAGCCTTTTAAGACGTAAAAATTGCAGGAAATCTGTATTACATAAACACTGCAAAAATCCGTAAAGAGTCTCTACCTAAAAATATGCATATTGATGAAACCTGGGTAAAAGATATATATATTAACCAGATCAAACTACTGTCTGGAGCCAGACCCATTGGGATAACAAGGATGGGACATCAGCTGGTGTTAATAAAGGTATTGATGTACCAGTCTATGTTCAAACCAAGAGGTCTGTATGACCGCAACCAAACAATCCACTTGGTTTCCTGCAAGGATAAAACCCCTTCATCTGATGAAAGAAGCTGTGCCTCATAGGAGGATCAACTACATTGGGAGCAATTTGCAACCTCAAAGGGGGTGCTCCCCTGTAGATCACAGCTGGATTATCAGGTGGAACTGGACCTAACACTCTGTCATTCCTAAGTACACTCCAATACTTTTTGAGTAGGCCTTTGACAACAAAATATTGGGTAGAATCGGAAGGGAAGAATGAGAATCTAGGAGAGAAACAAGCTCCTCTCACCTGGAGGAGCCAACTGCTCTATCTCGACCTTTCGCTTCCGGTGAAGGACTCCTCTTCACCTCATGTTTGCTGTGTGGACATGCACTGAGTGGATTGATTAGAGGACTTTTTACATATGGACTATATGGATTCTAGCGCTGCACTTATATTATATTGCTTTTGATTTTTTACCATGGGACTTGTGATAGCAGCTATTGTCCGAAAATTATTCTGTGTCATATCTAATACGTTAGCGCAGGTGCATTGTGGGTTTTTTATTCTATGTGAATGTAATGACAGTTTTTGTTAGAACCGATGTAAACAGAGCAGCTAATAATTTTGATCCTGTGTGATGGGTATTCAGGTTTTTTTCTCTGATAAAGTTGAATCTGAAACAAGAGAAAACTAGTGTTTGATTAATAGTAATATTGTATTACATTTGGGATGGTTTATATATTTTTAATGATTTGGAGGGTGTAAGAATACTCTAAAAATGTGGTTGTATATTTTTCTGTACTGTTCCTGATTCCTGTGTTTGTGTTCAAGCTTGATTATAGCAGCATGTACTTTGGTATATTCTGCCATAATCATTGTAGTGGAACTGTAAGGCAGGACCACTGTTGAAGTGTGCATATGTTATGAAAAACAGAATCCACAGGATGAGCACAGTACAGGAAGAGAAAGGGTTACATTAGTTTAAAGGTTTAAACTTGGGGTTTTACACATAACTGGTGTTTGATTTGAAGCACATTTTTCTACATGAATAACAGGTTTAATTTAAGCCAATCATATCATTCATAATGGAAAAATTATTTTATGTCCACTCACATTCATTGGTTTTAGTTTAGATACAATCATATTTTTGCGATGGATACAATAAGGTGTTCTTCCTAGTACATATACAGTCAGTTATATCTGACACTTAGTGATCCTTTGGCTGTCACATTTCATACACTTGGTTACATTTTCTTGGTAAATAATTATGAAATGAGATTCCCAGGTTTGGTTTTCCTCAATCCTTCCTGATTGCTTGGGTTTGGGACTGGCATGTAGAGTAAGCTGACACAATATCTTTAGAGTGTGGGAGGAGACCGGAATACACAGAGGAAATGCACACATATAGGTGTCCATTTATGAAACAGAGATCAGCCATGATCCTCAGGATCACGGTTGATCTCTGGTGTGTTCCGGTTTATGTAGCTGTGATAAGGAGAAGAGAACATACTCTCAGCTTCTTATAACAGTACACAACTTTTCTGTCACAAACGGCCAGTTTATGAAAGTGAGATCTCAAGATCTCACAGCTGTTATACTGAAATATCTCCCTTCCAGATTCACCAGCTAAGAGGTGGAGAATCTGGGAGAGAAGCTGGTGTGATTAGAGGAAGAAAGCTTATTTCTTCTTGTATCAGCACCAGTGAATTAAAATTAATATTAACAACATACAGTATCTCACAAAAGTGAGTACACCCCTCACATTTTTGTAAATATTTTATTATATCGTTTCATGTGACAACACTAAAGAAATTACACTTTGTTACAATGTAAAGTAGTGAGTGTACAGCTTGTATAACAGTGTAAATGTGCTGTGCCCTCAAAATAACTCAACACACATCCATTAATGCCTAAACCGCTGGCAACAAAAGTAAGTACACTGCTAAGTGAAAATGTCCATATTGGGCCTAAAGTGTCAATATTTTGTGTGGCCACCATTATTTTCCATCACTGCCTTAACCCCCATGGGAATGGAGTTCACCAGAGCTTCACAGGTTGCCACTGGAGTCCTCTTCCACTTCTCCATGATGACATAACGGAGCTGGTGGATGTTAGAGACCTTGCGCTCCTCCACTATCCATTTGCAGATGCCCCACAGATGCTCAATAGGGTTTAGGTCTGGAGACTTGCTTGGCCAGTCCATTACCTTTACCCTCAGCTTCTTTAGCAGTGGTCATCTTGGAGGTGTGTTTGGGATCGTTATCATGTTGGAATACTGCCCTGCGGCCCAGTCTCCAAAGGGAGGGGATCATGCTCTGCTTCAGTATGTCACAGTACATGTTGGCATTCATGGTTCCCTCAATTAACTGTAGCTCCCCAGTTCCGGCAGCACTCATGCAGCCCCAGACCATGACACTCCCACCACCATACTTGGCTGTAGGCAAGACACACTTGTCTTTGTACTCCTCACCTAGTTGCCTCCACACATGCTTGACACCATTTGAACCAAATATGTTTATCTTGGTCTCATCAGACCATGGGACATGGTTCCAGTAATCCATGTCCTTAGTCTGCTTGTCTTCAGCAAACTGTTTGCAGGCTTTCTTGTGCATCATCTTTAGAAGAGGCTTCCTTCTGGGATGACAGCCATGCAGACCGATTTGATGCAGTGTGCGGAGTATGGTTTTAGCACTGACAGGCTTACCCCCATCCCTTAAACCTCTGCAGCAATGCTGGCAGCACTCATACATCTATTTCTCAAAGACAACCTCTGGATATGACGCTGAGCACATGCACTCAACTTCTTTGGTCGACCATGGCGAGGCCTGTTCTGAGTGGAACCTGTCCTGTTAAACCGCTGTATGGTCTTGGCCACCATGCTGCAGCTTAGTTTCAGGGTCTTGGCGATCTTCGTATTGCAATGTAATTGTAATCCATGTCCTTAGTCTGCTTGTCTTCAGCAAACTGTTTGCAGGCTTTCTTGTGCATCATCTTTAGAAGAGGCTTCCTTCTGGGATGACAGCCATGCAGACCGATTTGATGCAGTGTGCGGAGTATGGTTTTAGCATTGACAGGCTGACCCCCATCCCTTAAACCTCTGCAGCAATGCTGGCAGCACTCATACATCTATTTCCCAAAGACAACCTCTGGATATGACGCTGAGCACATGCACTCAACTTCTTTGGTCGACCATGGCGAGGCCTGTTCTGAGTGGAACCTGTCCTATTAAACCGCTGTATGGTCTTGGCCACCATGCTGCAGCTCAGTTTCAGGGTCTTGGCGATCTTCGTATTGCCTTCTTTTTTTCAGATCCTCAGAGAGTTATTTGCCATGAGGTGCCATGTTGAACTTCCAGTGACCAGTATGAAAGACTAAGAGCAATAACACCAAATTTAACACACCTGCTCCCCATTCACACATGAGACCTTGTAACACTAATGAGTCACATGACACACGGGGAGGAAAAATGGCTAATTGTACCCAATTTGGACATTTCACTTAGGGATATACTCACTTTTGTTGCCAGCAGTTTAGACATGAATGGCTGTGTGTTGAGTTATTTTGAGGGAACAGCAAATTTACACTGTTATACAATCTGTACACTCACTACTTTACATTGTAGCAAAGTGTAATTTATTCAGTGTTGTCACATGAAAATATATAATAAAATATTTACAAAAATGCGAGGGGTGTACTTACTTTTGTGAGACACTGTATATATACCATATACTGTATGTAAGTGTATATAGATATATATAAATATACAGTATCTCACAAAAGTGAGTACACCCCTCACATTTTTGTAAATATTTTATTATATCTTTTCACGTGACAGCACTAAAGAAATGACACTTTGCTAGACTTTTCAGATCCTTAGAGAGTTCTTTGCCATGAGGTGCCATGTTAAACTTCCAGTGACCAGTATGAGAGAGTGAGCACGATAACAACAAATGTAACACACCTAAGAAAAAGTTAAGGGAAGTCCGCGCCCACAAAATAAAATCAAATCTACAAAATCCAATTATGGCCCTAGGCTGCTCGCGAAACAACTGATCCAATTGTCAATAAATGTCCTAAAATAATCACAGCGCCTAAGATAGAAAAAGACCAAACTATCAGGAGCTAAAAACAGAGTATAAATATGTGTCCTGAAAAAACATTAAAATCCAATAAAGTTCATGTTAGAAACCAGTAATAGTTTTTCAGAAAAAAACATTGGGAGAAAAGTTCAAATGGAACATCAAAAAAAGGTATATATCATTCTATATGGTTCGTTCATTAAAGCTTATTCCCAAAGAGATTCAAATCCTTCATCGATGGAAGGGGTATCCAACCCCCAGAAATTCCTGATGTGGTCTACTAGACAAGCGATATATATAATGGGTGTGAGCTTACCAGATGTTGGTAGATCATGCGCGGATATCAGAAAATCCAACTCGAGTATCCACAGTATGGTGTCATCTGCCAATGAGGGCTAAGGTATGGAGGGGAAGAGAGGTTCCAAGCTGATGGCTCATACACTCCCGAACCGTCGTCTCCAGATAGATGTCAGCATTCACCACATAGTTTATATGAGGAAAGAAAGCCACAATAGTGTAATACTGTTTGATGCGAGGTTTATTTTGAATAAGGGATTAAAAATACTCA
>BLSH010467620.1:311435-323670 GCA_018402905.1 Glandirana rugosa | reverse complement strand
ATTAAGTGAACCATCGGGGCGGAAAGCGCGCAGGGGGCGTGTAAAGGGGCGGACGTCCATGGACGTCCCCCCGGATTTTCAGGTCCGCGCTGTTGACGTCTTTTGTCAATAGCGCGGACCTGTAGAGGTTAATGAGTCACATGTCACCGGGGAAGTAAAATGGCTAATTGGACCCAATTTGGACATTTTCACTTAGGGATGCCGCTGCCATGCCGTCCAGAGGTGACTCCCAGAATGGGCGGCCTTCAGCTTGACAGTTGTTTTATAGGTAAAGGCGGGGCTACCAAGTGAATTAACTGAGTGACCCCACTCTTTGTTACATCATGTGACCTTGGAGGGGGTGGGGGTCACCCATTTACATCACCGGGTGTCCCCACCCATTCTTATAAAATAACTGTCAAACTGATGACCGCCCATTCTGGGAGTCACCTCTGGACGGCATGGCATTGGCAGCGGCGAAAGAAGAAGAAGAAGACGACATCGAGAAGAAGGAAAAAGAACGAAAGAAGAAGCAGAAGACCAGAAGAAGGAGCATGGCAGAAGAAGGTGGAGGAGGACCGGAGGAAGAAAGAAGAAGAATCGGGGGAAGAAAAGGAGCTATTTCACAATAAAGGACTTGTCAAAAACTGTCTACTGTTATTTGTAAGACTACTACATGTCTTATTTGGAGAATGGGTAGGGGTATAAGTATTCCATACCCATTCACATGAGGGGTCAGGATCTGGGGGCCCCCTTATTAATGGGGGCTTCCAGATTCCGATAAGCCCCCCACCCACAGACCCCCACAACCACCGGCCAGGATTGTGGGGATGAGGCCCTTCTCTCCATCAACATGGGAACTAGGTGCTTTGGGGGGACCTCCCCATGTTGAGGGCATGTGGCCTCGTATGGTTTGGAGGGGGGGAACGCTCGTCCCCACCCCCTCCTTTCATGCCAGGGCTGCGTGCTCAGATAAGGGTCTATTTTGGATTTTGGGGGTCCCCTGTGCCATTTTTTTAAAAAGATTGGCATTGGGTTCCCCTTAAAATCCATACCAGACCTGAAGAGCCTGGTACGGACTTTGGGGGACCCCAACGCAATTTTTAAAAAAAATTTGGTGCGGGGTTCCCCTTAAAATCCACACCAGACGCTAAGGGTCTGATGTGGACTGGGGGGGACCCCCAACACAATGTTTGTTAGGTGATTTTTATCTATATTGCCAGGAACCGGCAATACATTACAGCCGCAAGCGATTTTAAATGACAATTTTTCCTTTACAAATGTCATTTTGTGGTAGCACTGTTCTAAACATCGCACAGATGCGCCATTTTACAGGCATACTAAAGGGACCCCCAAGGCACAATATTTAAAGGAATATATCATTATTATTTTTTCACTTTAATCGTTATTAAAATCACTGCTCCTGAAAAAACTGTTGGTTTAAAAACGTTTTTTGCATTGATATATGTCCCCTAGGGCAGTACCCAGGTCCCCATACACTTGTTATGGCAATACCTTGCATATAAGCCTTTAAAATGAGCACTTTTGATTTTTTATGTTCAAGTCCCATTGATTTTAATAGGGTTTGCGTGTTCGCACAAATTTGTCGCCTGTTCGGGGTGTTCTGGTGTGAACTGAACTGGGGGTGTTTGGCCCACCTATACACTGAATGAGCTGTGTATATAGTTTTCACTGAATGCAGCATATTATATTTATATACTATATACTGTACATATATATTCTCACACTGTCTGAACTGACTCTATATACTATACACTGAATAAGCTGTATATATAGTCTACACTGAATACAGTGTAATATATATATATATATGATACTGTACAGTGACAGACTGTTACATCCTAAGTGTCTGAAGGAGCATTATAGAAGGTCTTTTCTCCCTGCTGCTATTAGACTTTACAATCAAAGCTGCTCCCAGTGAACCATTAACCATAATACACACTGTTATTACTGTTTAACTGTGTAAAATACTACCTGTGTGCAATATTACCTGCAATACGTGCAATACTACCTGCAATACGTACTTTTTCCTCATTTGTATTTATACATTGTGTTGTGTATATACTTGTATACTATAGTATGTCTATTGTTGAAATAAAAATGGGGTGTTTCTGGGTTCCCCAAGTTTATTTGTAATTATATATTAATTGCCTTAACTTTGTTAAACTACTAAAACCTCTGATACCAGTAATGATAATAGTATGATAGTAAGGTTAGCTTATATCTATATATATATATATATATAAATAATCAATCACTCTAATTCAATAAAGCAAAGATTTCATTTAATAAACAGAAAATAGAAATGCTAACATAAAACACTAAGAAGGTATAGAGTATACAACATAAATAACATAAAGTGATACTTAGGCTGTCCTCGAAATGTTGTTCTGGCTGGCCTGATGGTAGAGAGATATGGGGTTCCTCGGTCTTTTTAAACCCATTCACACATCATCCACACACCCGCCCAACGCCGGCCTACTTATGCATTATGTCCAATGGCGACAGACTTCCCTTCCTTGGGTCTGTCCCTAGGACGCATGCCTGGATTGTCCACTAGAGGCAGTATATGTCCATTTATCACTCACAGCTGACCCATGATCATTTGGGGTCAGCTGGTCCCTTTGATGTCACGTACTCAGGAACTGTTAATTTACACCTCTGCAGGAGATCTCATCTGGCTTTCTCTACCACTACACCTCATCGCAGGGGGTGTATGGATATTTCCTGGAAGGATATGGCCATTTACCAACACCCAACTGTGTCAATCTGTCCAGATGTCTCTCGCTCCCACACAGTGACCACACAACTTTGGCCTGTCATATCCGTAATACTCCAGAACTATGATATTAAATCAGTTGCCATCCAACATATGCCGCTTTGGGCCTGAAGGGCACATACCACCTTTCTTCAGAGACAGCCTCCGTGGCAAAGTCCATAAATGTCTTCACATGTTGTGCTTCATGTGCCACTTTGCCTGAAGGGCACACACCTCCCTTCCTCTGGAATAGATCCAATGGCACGGTCCATAAATGTCTTAACATGTTGTGCTTCCCAACATATGCGACTTCGCCTGAAGGGCACACACCTCCCTTCCTCTGGACCAGCTCCTATGGCACAATCCATGAGTGTCTTATCATGGGTTTCCCAACATGTGCCGCTTTGCCTCTGGGTGATACACCTACCACCATTCTTCAGCGACAGCATCCATGGCACCATTCTGTGTTTTCTCCTTCCTGGTCTCTTCATGAGGGGGTGCAATATAGGCCAGGGATGTCCATTCACTCACCATTCACCAACACACACTCCGAGCCACGTTTCAACCAGCTTCCAGATACAGAACCTCGAGGAGGGCCTTATTTACCCGAATTATTAATCTAATACAGGTATGTCAAACTATACTATCACACAAATCATTCCGTTACCATTCTAATCACCGCCTTAAACATCCCACCCCCAACCTCTTATAACCCTTCATTGTGTATACGGGGCGGGATTAGGCAGGCTTGTTCAATATGGCCTTTCCCACCGCAATTCTGGCATAAGTGGGGTGCGCTGTGATCCTGAATTGGCAGTAAAGCCTCCAACTTGTGCAGAGACATCACCGTCAATTCGTCCCACAACTTGCGTAGATAAATGTGAAACTTTTATATAAACATCGGATCACACATGTTTATACTTGAAACAACAAAAAACCCCCCACAAAATTCCCTCCCTGTGCCTGGATTTCAGAGACCATGCCCAGGGCATACCATGCACCTCTAGCTATGGTTAGATTCAAGGAACACCCTAGTTCCATGACTAACATTACATTGGTATTCTTTAGGACAAAGAAACAAACTCGTCTATGTTCCAAATAATACCCAGGTGCTTCCTTCCCAGCAATGATCTCTCCATCCAGAACACAGTGTGAAATGTCTTCCCAACGTTCCCAGTGGTGTACTGATCTGGCACACACAGAACGTCATGGTCATGCCTCCGACAGAGGGAAATATCAACCTGTCTCCAGCTTCCCTCCACTCTGACCACAGGAGGGTAATCTAGCCATAAATGCAATAAGGTAGAATCCCCAGTCAGTAAGCCTATTGATACCACAGAATATACAGACCGAGTCTAATACAGGTATGTCAAACTATACTATCACACAAATCATTCCGTTACCATATTATATACATGTACATTCTAATCACTGCCTTAAACATCCCACCCCCAACCTCTTATAACCCTTCATTGTGTATAAGGGGCGGGATTAGGCAGGCTTGTTCAATATGGCCTTTCCCACCGCAATTCTGGCATAAGTGGGGTGCGCTGTGATCCTGCATTGGCAGTAAAGCCTCCAACTTGTGCAGAGACATCACCGTCAATTCGTCCCACAACTTGCGTAGATAAATGTGAAACTTTTATATAAACATCGGATCACACATGTTTATACTTGAAACAACAAAAAAACCCCCACAAAATTCCCTCCCTGTGCCTGGATTTCAGAGACCATGCCCAGGGCATACCATGCACCTCTAGCTATGGTTAGATTCAAGGAACACCCTAGTTCCATGACTAACATTACATTGGTATTCTTTAGGACAAAGAAACAAACTCGTCTATGTTCCAAATAATACCCAGGTGCTTCCTTCCCAGCAATGATCTCTCCATCCAGAACACAGTGTGAAATGTCTTCCCAACATTCCCAGTGGTGTACTGATCTGGCACACACAGAACGTCATGGTCATGCCTCCGACAGAGGGAAATATCAACCTGTCTCCAGCTTCCCTCCACTCTGACCACAGGAGGGTAATCTAGCCATAAATGCAACAAGGTAGAATCCCCAGTCAGTAAGCCTATTGATACCACAGAATATACAGAACGAGTCTGCGCTTCTATATCTGGTATCAACGGGTAAGCCGAACACCTTCCATAACCCCAAACTAGCGCAGCCCATCCAGGCATTAGACCACCACTTTGGATTATTGTAAACAATGTGTTTTGGCAAAAATCTTACTGAGCTGTGAAGCTAACTCATAAGGCCACTGTCCCTTATACAGAGACTGCACAATCAGCTTGATGTTGGTTGATAATTCCGCCTGCCCCTGCATGCACGCCAAAGCCCATGATACATTCTTGCCTTGTACCACCACACTCTCTACCAACCTCTCCAAATGGTAGACAAAATCTTGAGCCATTTTAACCTGGGGCATTCAATTGAATGTTATTAAAGATGTCAATAATCTCTCTCTGAGTAACAAAGCCCCGCTTACTGTCTGGCGTTACGGCTGAGAGTTTGTTCCTCAGGATACTGACATTCACTTCATTAATAACACCCATCCCCGCTCCTATTCCCCCCCAATATAGGGCTGAATACATCCCTCCTCTTTCGGTTGCTCCTCAGAAATAAGCGGCCTGAATGAACATCATTCTGTGTCCGCACAACTCTGGGAGTAAGCCACTGGTACAACGACCGCATTTGATTCAGTGTGTATTCAGCACATATGGGGTAATATGTTCTTATCAACCACTGTGAGATGTTGAAGTGCCATGTGGTGAAGGCATACTGTACCCTGGTAGCCAGCAAATGGGAAGAGCTTAGAACCATTTGTAGTGGTTCCCCTCTTTCCAATGAAGCATGTTTTTGCGAATTGACATTGTGCAGGGTTCCAACTGCTCAGGTGAGACATCAACCAGGTGTTTTTCCCTTATTTCCAGTTCTGGTGTCCCACATGTCCTGTAACCGATACCTTCTCTATAGGACTGCTAGAATTGAGACACCACCCCTACAAGGAAATTCTCACCCCGTTGATGTGTCATCTGGAGCTCTCCAGTCTGGCCAACAGACATCTAAGTGTCAGCCTCCTGGGTACCTACACCATGTTAATTCAGTAATGCCAATACACTTCACACATAAAAAACATTTTTCCTGTTCTTTCAATTCTTCACCAAAAACAAACATATTCTTCTTTTCTTGTTTTGCAGGATTGAGTAGGTTATACTATTTCTCTAACCTCCAACCCATTGCACTTGTATTCACAGTTTTCTTACATTCATGAGAGATTCCGGCAACAATGTTCCACAAGCCCTGCTGATGGGCACAGTCTTTCAGATGCAGTGTTGATACTAAATTGCCCATGAGAAAAAGAAACCTTATATTGCAAATATTCATCGGAATCTTTGTTTGTCCCTTCTCCCCTGACTGTTTGCTAGAACAACTTTGTGATGTGGCATGGCACGGAACAACTGCCACCCAGATGAACATCTTTCATCCATGTTCCAGAGACCTCTCCAATCTTTCGCTCCACCAGGACTCTGGAAGTGAAAAACAAGGGCAGAATCAAATTCTTATCCGCAATATCTATTCGCTTGCATTTTCTTACAGAACCTCTCTTGGAACCCAAGAACTCAGTTTTCCTGGCTTCTGCAACTCTGAACAGACTATTAAAACAGCCAATGACTTTTTTAGTCTGAACCCACTCTAAACTGAATTCCCATGATAAGGAAAAAACAAAAAATAAAAATGACTGCTGCTTTCTCACTGTTCTCATTTTAAACATAAAAAAAACATAAAAAAACAAAACAAACAGAATGTGTGTATCTGTTACCTAAAACCTACACACTAACTGCCCTTTCAGGTGGACAAAATCTAAACATTTTAGAATTTCTTTCCACCTGACAGAAAAAAAAACAAAAGACCTAAAAAAACTAATTTACAGGCCACTTTCTGCCAACTCCTGCCTCAAGCAAACTATTCAATTGCTAATTTAGGGCCTATTTACTGACCCCCCTTTCAGGTGGACTAAACCTAACAATTTGGAATTTTTCCACCTGAACAAAACAAAACTAAAAATCAAAATAAATGAAAAATTGAATAAAAAACTACAAATAAATCAATAACCAAAAAATAAAAAAAAAATAAAAAATAAACCAAAAAAATAAAACAAAAATAGTAAGAGGGAAAAAAACAAATACGAGGGAGAGAAAAAAAATACTAATATTTTTAAGAATAATAAAAAATCCAGAGGCTTACCCTTGAAAATACTACAAAATACATCAAGGTCCTCCATAATATTTCAAAAATTAAAGCCAAAACAAAAGACTCGAATCTAAACCTTATTCCTCGCCAAGCAACGTTAACCTTAAAATTCTTACCATCGCTGAAATTCGCTAACGGCTGCTAGCAAAGGATTTGTCTCCCCCAGTGTTATACCCGTGTGAACATGCGGCGGCCTCCATTTTAAATTTATTCAGCTGCTCCAAATACACATGCCTTTCCTGTCTTAACTGACTATTTTCAGCTTGTAGTCTCAGCATCTGGGTTTTAAAGGGGACACGGGTTTGATAATTATGGCCTCTATGCCTCGGATTGCTACCCCATCTGGCTGAGTAAACTTCATAACGCCTCGGTGTAGTTTTAGGGTACTGAGATTTTCTCTGCATATTATTGTTATTAGACATCAAACAATATCTTGCAATGTGACCCCACTTTTTACAGGCGAAGCACTTGAGAGCTGGTCTCCCTGCATAAGCCTGTCTATAAGTATATGGCGATGGAGACCCACGTTTCTGCATAACATTGCTATGTTTGGAATCACCTGACATTACACTGTCATTGTCTGAGGAGTAATCGCTAACCATGGACTCTTCCGAAGTCTCCACTGTTACATTGCCACTGTTCTCAAAAAGATCAGGCTTGTTCTCCATTTCAACACCTGAATCCATTTCAAGAGCAGTTACAGCACTTTTGTCTAAATACTCCTCCTCCACATTGCCAGCATTGATTCCAGCCCTAGCAATATCATTTGCATCAACCAGAGCATCCGGTTTCCTTAATTGTTCTTCTTTCTGTTTTAAACATTGAGACTGCTCAGCATTGGAATATTTGTACGATAATTGTTTTATGGTCATCTGAGCTTCCTGTAGTTCAATCTTAAGTCTTGTTATTCTACGCTCATTTTCAGTTTCTCTTTGATCCAAATAGGCTAAACAACTTTCTCTGTGTTTACACCTTACCTGCAATTCACTAATTTTCTGTTCCAATATACACTTCTCATTAGTCCATTGAGTTTCTTTATGCTGAGCAATGTTTGTCATTCTCACTAGCATGCATACCACATTTGCCATTTTCACCTTTTTGGCTCTTTTATATGAGGCTTTTATTTTTAAATTCTGATTCTCATTCTCACATTGTTTTAATAAATCATTAAATTGGTGAGTCAATGTATTTTCTGCCAAAGTCTTAAACTTAGCAGATGCATGCTTTTCAATGAACATTCCGATGCCCTCCATTGATATGTTAATTACTTTCACACTTAAGCTTGTTTGACCAGTTTGTCTATTTTACAGCAGCAGCTGATTACACACTGTTCACAGGCACACAAACACACAGAAAAGTAGTTTAAGATTCACAGGGACTTGTAGTCCTCCAGAATTCACTGCTCACACACAAACAGACAAAGTATTTTAAACTCATAGGGATTTGTAATATAACTCCCTATTACCAACTGTACCCCGACACCTCAGATTCCAGGTCCCTAGTCCTTTCTTGGAGCCAGAAATCTTTTTCACTTTCCCGTAGGTACAAAAAAATATATATATATAATGTATATTTCTTCCACTTTCTCCTCAAAGACGTACGGGCTCTCCTATAAATCTGCAGGGTACCTCAGTTAACCAAGGGTGATCAACCCTTCCTCGCTTGCAGAATTGCACAGCGACCAGGCCTAACAAATTTGCAAATTTGCATTAACAATACAACAAACTTTAACACATACAATACAATACACATATACCAGCCAAGAATCTCACCAGATATGCGCGTCCGCTCACTGATGAAATGTTTTCACCGAACTTTTACAATCACTCCAGGCTTCAGGATTCACGAACCAGTGCAAATGTCCACCGCAGGGAGATACCTTCAGTTCTGATTGCTCTTGTAGAAGACTCCTTCGCTTAGAGGAACTCAAGACAAAAAATATATCAGGATTATGGATTCTGTGTAGGACTCCTTTACACGCTCCTTTTGAGGGTGCCAAAGAAAGTAACTACACTCCTACTTCTGGGGGTGCCAAATGAAATAAAAATGTGGAAAGAGAGTACCTACATGCCTGCTTCTGGGGTGCCAAATGAAATAAAAATGTGGTGTTTCTGGGTTCCTCAAGTTTATTTGTAATTATATATTAATTGCCTAATTCCTCTACTTTGTTAACCACTTGCCGACCGCCGATCGGCATTTGACGGTGGCAAAGTGGTTCGTTCCCGCAAAACGCCGTCATACGACGGCGGCTGCGGGATCGAGCTTAGTGAGCGCGCGCGCGCTGCCAGAGGCGCGTCCGCGCGCTCACTGTGATCGGGGAGGGCCAGGGAGCGGGTGCGGCGGCTTCGATTGCCGCCGGCTACCCGCGATGGCCCCCCCGAGCGGAGGAACTGAGGTCCGTGTATGTAAACACGGACCTCCGCTCTGTGTGAAGGGGGAAGGGCTGTGATCACAGCCTTCCTGTATATGAAGGCTGTGACCACTTCCCTTCCCCAGATAGTGCAGTCCCCCTACAGTTAGAACACGCCCAGGGAACATAGTTAACCCTTAGAGCGCCCCCTGCAGGTTAACCCCTTCACTGCCAATGACATTTACACAGTAATCAGTGCATTTTTATAGCACTGATCGCTGTATAAATGCCAATGGTCCCAAAAAAGTGTCAAAATAGTCCGACATGTCCGCTGAAATATCACAGTACCGCTAAAAATCGCAGATCGCCGCCATTACTAGTAAAAAAAAAAAAAAACCCCAAAAATGAATTCTCATCATCCGTAAACGCGACCACTTTTGCGCAAACCAATCAATAAACGCTGATTGCGATTTTTTTATCGCAAATATGAGGAAGAATATAAATCGGCCAAAACGGTGAAAAAAAATGTTTTTTTATATTTTTTTTTGATTTGTATTCTAGCAAAAAGTAAGAAATTTGGGTTTTTTTGCAAAATTGTCGCTCTTCTTTTGTTTATAGCGGCGATCAGAAATGACGCAGAGGTGATCAAATACCACCAAAAGAAAGCTCTGTTTGTGGGAAAAAAAGGACGCAAATTTCGTTTGGGTACAACGTCGCACAACCGCGCAATTTTCAGTTAAAGCGACGCAGTGCCGAATCGCAAAAAGGGCTCCGGTCCTAAAGCTGGAAATCCTTCCGGGGCTGAAGTGGTTAAACTACTAAAACCACTGATACCAGTAATGATAATAGTATGATAGTAAGGTTAGCTTATATCTATATATATATATATATATATATATATAAATAATTAATCACTCTAATTCAATAAAGAAAAGATTCCATTTAATAAACAGAAAATAGAAATGCTAACATAAAACACTAAGAAGGTATAGAGTATACAACATAAATAACATAAAGTGATACTTAGGCTGTCCTCGAAATGTTGTTCTGGCTGGCCTGATGGTAGATGAGAGAGAGAGATATGGGGTTCCTCGGCCTTTTTAAACCCATTCACACATCATCCACACACCCGCCCAATGCCGGCCTACTTATACATTATGTCCAATGGCGACAGACTTCCCTTCCTTGGGTCTGTCCCTAGGATGCATGCCTGGATTGTCCACTAGAGGCAGTATATGTCCATTTATCACTCACAGCTGACCCATGATCATTTGGGGTCAGCTGGTCCCTTTGATGTCACGTACTCAGGAACTGTTAATTTACACCTCTGCAGGAGATCTCCTTTGGCTTTCTCTACCACTACACCTCATCGCAGGGGGTGTATGGATATTTCCTGGAAGGATATGGCCATTTACCAACACCCAACTGTGTCAATCTGTCCAGATGTCTCTCGCTCCCACACAGTGACCAAACAACTTTGGCCTGTCATATCCGTAATACTCCAGAACTATGATATTAAATCAGTTGCCATCCAACAATTGTCTATATATTTGCATTTAGCATTTTGTTTTTATTTTTTCATGCTGCTGTAACAAAGAAATGTCCCCACTGTGGGACGAATAAAGGTTTATCTTATCTTATCTTATCTTATCTTATATATATTCTTACATTGCCTGTATATAAGCTACACTAGATCTATATACTACACTGCCTGCACTGATAGTATAAAGGCTACACTAGATCTATATACTACACTGCCTGCACTGACTGTATATACTCTCTACACTAGATCTATACACTACACTGCCTATATATACTCTCTACACTAGATCTATATACTACAGTGCCTACACTGCCTGTATATACTCTATACACTAGATCTATATACTACACTGCCTACACTGCCTGTATATACTCTCTACACTAGATCTATATACTACACTGCCTACATGCCACTAGCTAAACTAGCTAAATGTTCAGGTCTTAGTCTCCACGTTCACAGCACTAAATACGGCTGCTGTACAAGCGACCTTATATAGTGTGGGCGTGGACTGAGACCCCTGAGCCATGATTGGCCAAAGGCACCCTGCCTTTTAGCCAATCATGGCTTTCACAGCAGAGCGTGCTATGATTGGCCAAAGCATGTGCATGCTTTGGCCAATCAGCGGGCGGCATTTCACAGCGATTTCTATACATTATGGGTAGCTTGAATTTGGTGCGAACGCCCCATAATGGTTGGGATTCGGCGAACGGCCGAACACCCAATGTTCCAGTCGAAATTACGTTTGACTCGAACAAATAGCTCATCCCTACTCTGCAGTGTGAACCGTTTGTCAGTCATACTCTCATTTATAGAAAAAACAAATGATTTGTAGCGCTAGCACAGAAAATAAATAAATTGCATATTCAGTGATGCCATATAAAGTGCTTGAAAATCATAAATAAATAATAACATAATAGTCCATAATAAAGTGACAAAGTGCGCCGTGTACTGGATATTTCTTCCAAGTGCCAAATGTGCTCCACACGTGCAGGAGGGGAAGACCCCCAAAGGAATCCTACTCACCGCAACGCTATGACCCCCAGCTTTTCAGTCTGGGGATCCACAAAAGCTGTAAGTGCTCAGATATCCATAGGCTGGAATTATCCCGGAACAGGCCTCTGATAACCACCGATGGACCACCGTATGTTGTATAGGAGAAAGAAAGGATTCCAACAATAGTGAAGTATTGTCTGGCTTACTTTATTCCACGCAAAATAAAAGATTATACTTACAAGATAGACATTTAAAAACAGCGTGTATCAATCAATGGACGGCGCTCATGGCATGCGTTCCAACAACAGGAAGTGATGACCACGGCTCACTC
>BLSH010467620.1:266659-282272 GCA_018402905.1 Glandirana rugosa | reverse complement strand
TTTTCCTTCCTTTACCCCCATTCCCACCCTGTTCACGGGATGTTTCGACTTTCCAGATGTTTGCAGAACAGTAGTTCAGTTAGTCCCGGTTTCATTTAAAGTGAAACACAGACTTTCCAGATGTTTGCAGAACAGTAGTTCAGTTAGTCCCGGTTTTATTTAAAGTGACACACGCAGTTTCCAGATGTTTGCAGAACAGTGATATGATTTCTCCCGGCTTATTTATACTTTTTTTGACACAGTTTGAAGATGATTTTAGAACAGTTATATGGCTTCTACCGTTAATTAATACTTTTCAGGCCCAGTTTGAAGATGGTCCACATCCACCTCCATTTTTGATTTTTTTATGTTTTTATTTTTAAAAAAATGCTTTTAGTTATTTCCCTGTCCCCATTTCTTTGTAGGGCACTTGTCCCACCCTTACCCCCATTTCCTTCCTTTTGCAGACCTCTAGGACTTTCCAGGGCTTTCTTACAGCCATTTTTGTGCCTAAAAGGCCGGGTCCCCATTGATTTCAATGGGGTTCGGGACAAAGTTCGGGTTCTGTCCGGACCCGAATCCGGACTTTGTCCCCAAGTTCGGCCCAACCAGCAGAACCCGGACTTCTAGAAGTTCGCTCAACTCTATTCTTAGCTTCTTTCTTCGGTCTTCCTCGGGTCTTCCTCCAGTCTGCCTCCATCTTCTCCTTCCCCGCTTCTTCCTCTGGTCTTCTTCTTCCTCTTGCGGTCTTCCTCTGGCTTCTTCTTCCCCACTTCTTAATCCTCCAGTCTTCTCCTTTTTCCTCCGCCGCCACTCCCGCCACCGCTCCTGCCGCTGACCCGCTGAAGGTGAAAAAAACACATGATGGATGGGGCGGAGGATGCCATTCAGAAAACCGCCCCTTGAGACTTCACCGCCCATGATTGGTCCATGATGTCACAAGAGAACGAGGTCTCCAGATGAGGTCACCGGGTGGCCCTGCCCCGTGGCTTTATAGGCCATAGCACATGGCAGACCCAGCATTACACTGGGAGAGTGCATCGAGGCAACATCGGAGGAAGAACAGGGGGAGAAATGGTGGAGACAGAAGATCTGGCAAAAGAGCATAAGAAGAAGACCCCGCAAAAGAGCAGAAAACCAGGCAAAGGAGCAGAAGAAAGACGACCCCGCAAAAGAGCGGAAGACCTCTACAAAGAGCAGAAGAAAGAAGACCCTGCAAAAGAGCAGAAGAAAGAAGACCCCTCAGAAGAAAGAAGACCCCGCAAAAGAGCAGAAGAAATAAGACGCTGGAGGAGGGAGAAGAGCCGGAGAGGGGAGAAGAAATCTGAATAGACGCAGGAGCTGCCTTAATAAAAATACTTTAAAAACCTGTGTACTGTGTTTTTTTGGCACTTTTTCTTAGGTGAATGGGTAGGGGTACAATGTGCTCATTAAAATAGGGTGGGGCCCAGATCTGGGGGACCCCCTTTTGAACAAGGGGGCCCCCAGATCCCAGTCCCCCCATGTGAATGAGTATGGGGTACATAATCCATACCAGACCCTACAAAATCCATACCAGACCCTAATACGAGTATGCAGCCTGGAGGTCAGAAAAGGGAGGGGGCGAGCAAGCGCCACATGCCTTCAACATGGGGAGAGAGTGCTTTGAGGTCCCCCCAAAGCACCTTGTCCCCATGTTGATGGGGACAAGGGCTTCTTCCCAACAACTCTGGCCAGTGGTTATCGAGGTCTGCGGACACGGGGCTTATAAGAATTTGGAAGCCCCCTTTAACAAGGGGACCCCCAGATCCCAGCCCCCCATGTGAATAAGCATGGGGTACATCGTACCACTACCCATTTACCAAAAAAAGGAGTGTAGTGTGACAAAAAAACAATAAGCAGTTTTTGACAAGTCCTTTATTGTAAAATAGCTCGGAGCTGTCTTCTTTGCCTGCTTCTTCCTCCGGTCTTCTTCAGTCTTCTTCTTCCCTGCTTCTTCTTCTGGTCTTCTCCTTCTTCCCTCTGTCTTCCTCTTGCTTTTTCTTCCCTCGCTCCTTTTTCAGGTCTTCTTCTTCCTCCACCGCCGTTCCTGCCACTGACCCACTGGATATCAAAAAATTACCGTCCTCTGACGCTGCGGCCCACCAATCTGTCCACTTCCATGGCGCATATGCCATATATAACTATGGTGTGTGTCCACCGGATGACATCATCCAGAGACCCTACCTCTTGTGACATCATGGGCCAATCATGGGTGGAGTAGTCACAAGAGGCGGGGCCTCTGAATGACATCATCCGCCCCATTGCATTATCGGAGGAGGTTCGTTTTTGGAATCTTGAGCGGGTCGGCGGTGGTGGAGGAAGAAGGAGAAGACCGGAGGACGAAGAAACAGGGGAAGAAGAAGCTAAAGGAAGAAAGAGAAGACCAAAGGAAGCAAGAAGTGGGGGAAGAAGAAGCCGGAGGAAGGAGTAGACCAGGGCGGGAGAAGCAGAGGAGAAGATGGAGGAAGACCAGAGGAAGAAGCGGGGAAGAAGAAAAGATTTTTTAATAAAGGACTTGTCAAAAACTGGCTACTGTCTTTTGTCACACTACACTACTTTTTTTGGTGAATCGGTAGGGGTGCAATCTAGCCCATACTCATTCCCATGGGGGGCCGGGATCTGGGGGCCCCCTTGTTAAGGGGGCTTCCAGATTCTGATAAGCCCCCCGCCCACAGACCCTGACAACTACAGCCCAGGGTTGTAGGCCGGGAAGAGGCCCTTGTCATCATCAACATGGGGACAAGGTGCTTTGGGGTCGCCATGTTGAGGGCATGTGGCAGGTAATCCCGTTCAGAGCATTTATTTAACAAATCCCCTTGATAAGAGTTAAACTTACAAACAAATGTTAAAACCAAGCCACATCACACTAATATCACTGGTCAGTCAGGAAGATACCATCCACATTTTGTCATTATGAATATGCCCTCAGATGAAGTTGTAATGATGAAAAGCTTGAGGGCGTGATCACACGGCGACTGGCGGTGACGTTTCGAATTCCACTGGCGGAGAGGAACAACCAGCCAGACCCGTATACTAGCGTGGCGGATCTTCCCGACTGACCGGTGATATTAGTGTGATATGTCTTACACTGTACAAGGTTTGGTTTTAACATATGTTTGTAAGTGTGATTCTTACCAAGGGGATTTGTTGAATTAATGCTCTGAATGGGATTACGCTATGTAGAGTATTTTTTTCTTATATAAATGACTAACTCCCGGGATGAGCTTCACTCAGAGACCTACAGTATGTGAGATGGATGAATTTTCAACCTACTCATTAAAGGTTCATGTGAGCTTGGTTCTGGTGAGTTTAATCCCCTAGGGGAGTGGGACTCACGTGGTGATGACCTGTGGTGGCCGGTGTACTGAATAATAGAAGTTCACAAGCACAAAAGGACTGTTTTGAAGAATTTTCATTTATTCCTTTGGATTGTGCACAGAGTCACGTGGTGTTACCCAATTTGTGCCTATGCGGATAACATATGTAAACTAGCCATTTGTTACTAGGAGTAATATCAGCGTGGCTATTAGCATATGATTCTTTTATATGACTGAATTTGTTTTTAATCAAATTATTTTTTAAATGCTATGCAAATGTTGACTTTTTTTTTCAAAAATCAAGATCTCATCCCATATCTCTATTGCTATTCCATACCCTTGAATATTGAAGCATGCAGAAGGAAGTGCAACATGACTGTCACAAGTAATCCAAATTTGTCTTTGATGCAGAAAGCTCAATTCACACTATTCTATTCAATTTTATTCACAATGGCTCTCTAAATTAGCCTTGTGACTATAAGTTTCAAATCTCATTGGACTTGGCTGAAAATATCTGTCATTTTGAAAATAAGTATACTTGTCCAGGTGTGTTATCTTCTCTATGCTGTGTGATAGGAAAGATGGACATACTGAAACAGGTTTTACTCACTAATTATGTGCAGAGATATATAAGCCAAATGGTTTATATTTAGCCATCAATTCTGTAAACATTTACTAGAAATGTTTAAGGAAAGGGCTGTTTCAACTATTTTTTAATAAATATAAACACATGTTAATTATAAAGTATCTTTTCAGCAGTATAAAGCATTATTTACATAATGTTCTAAGTGAATTCATATGGAAATGGTGGTATAAGATTTGTTTTTCCTTTTGTTCCATAAATAATGTTCCAATAATTTTGGGATAAAAAATAGAATAGTTTCTGCAATTTTATAGCTAACATTACAACATCTAAATGTCAAAGTAATTGAATTTGTTGTCACTTTTTTTTTCTTGCAGAAGCAAAACTTAATTTACAAGTCTATATTCAACAATTTTCCTTGAAGCTACAGCTTTAACTAAATTGTAAAGCTGCTGAAAACAATGTATTGAAGCAAAGCAAAAAATATTGTAAAACTGGTTAAAATACACATTACTTACTCTGTATTGCATTAGGAATAGCTTGCCAGAAGAAACCTTCAGTATTTTTTCGTCTAATGCTAAAATCCTGTTTTATCTCACATTCATGTTTATTCCAAATAAATATAAAAATACATATTAATTAAAGCTCAATGTGCAAACTTTAGTGACCTAAGAAATCAGAATTAAAAATGTGCTGATCTGATCTTTGGTAAACCAAAATTGAGTTATTTGTTTTGGGTTACTACACTTCTCATGTGCACCAGCACTTTCTTTTAGCTAACAGAAGGAAAGCTAAATTTAAACCTGCTTCTAAAATGCACATAGAATCACCCCCTGAAATGAAGACAGGCACGGTTTTTGTTTTATCTATCTCTATTTACTCAGTGCAACTTATAACATCCAAGTAAAAGGTAAAACACCAACATGTCAAAAAAAAAAAATAAACATGTCAAGAACAGAATCACTAAGATGGAAAAAGGATCCCCCCTCCCCCCCTTATGTCTGTATTTTGTTGAACCACCTTTTGCTTTAATTAAAGCAATAGTCTGTTGGGACATGTCTCTACTAACTTTGCACGTCTAAACTTTGCAATATTAGCCTAATCTTTGCAGAACTGCTCAAGTTCAGTTACATTTAATGGGGACCGTTTGTGGACTGCAGTCATCAAGCCATTCCACAGATATTCAATGTGGTTTAAGTCTAGTCTCTGACTAGGCCATGCAAGAACACTCACCCTTTTCTTCTTCAACCACTGTGTGGAAATGTTTTCTGTGTGCTTTGGGTCATTTGTCATGTTGGAAGGTAAACCTTATTTCCATTGACAACTTTCTGGCAGCAGATTTTTCCTCAAGAATTTGATGGTATTTTGCCCCATCCATTTTTCTTCTATCCTGACAAGTGCTCCAGTCCCTGCTGCAGAGAAACATCCCCATAACAGGATATTACCACCTCCATGCTCTACTGTTGGAATGGTGTTATTTGGATGGTGAGTAGGGATGGGCCCCCGGTTTGATTCGCATATATATGTTCAACTCAAACATCGTGGGTTTGCGGATTCGGTGAATCCCAAACACTATGGGGTGTTCGCGGGAAATTTAAGCACCCCATAATGCAGTGAAATCACAGGGAAATACTGCCCACTGATGGCCAAAGCATGTACATGACCTGCATGCTTTGGCCAATCACAGCACACTCTGCTGTGAGAGCCATGATTGGCCAAAGGCAGGGTGCCTTTGGTCAATCATTGCTCAGGGGGTCTCAGTCCACACCAACTCTATATTGGCCGCTTGTACAGCGCCCCGTATGTAGTGCTGAGAAAGGACTTGGGACCTGTGACATGTAGCTAGTTTAGCTAGTGCCGTGTAGGCAGGCAGTGTAGTATATAGATCTAGTGTAGAGACAGTATATACAGGCAGTGCAGGCAGTGAAGTATATAGATCTAGTACAGAGTATGTACAGGCAGTGCAGGCAGTGTAGTATATAGATCTAGTGTAGCCTATATACAGGCACTGTAAGAATATAAATGTAATATATATATATATATATATATATATATATATATATAATACGCTGCCTTCAATGTAGACTATATATACAGCTCATTCAGTGTATAGAATATAGAGTCAGTTTAGGCAGTGTAAGAATATATACAGTATCTCACAAAAGTGAGTATACCCCTCACATTTTTGTAAATATTTTATTCTATCTTTTCATGGGACAACACTGAAGAAATGACACTTTGCTACAATGTAAGTAGTGAGTGTACAGCTTGTATAACAGTGTAAATTTGCTGTCCCCTCAAAATAACTCAACACACAGCCATAAATGTCTAAACCGCTGGCAACAAAAGTGAGTACACCCCTAATTGAAAATGTCCAAATTGGGCCCAAAGTGTGAATATTTTGTGTGGCCACCATTATTTTCCAACACTGTCTTAACCCTCTTGGGCATGGAGTTCATCAGAGTTTCGCAGGTTGCCACTGGAGTCATCTTCCACTCCTCCATGACGACATCATGGAGCTGGTGGATGTTAAAGATCTTGCATTTGAGGATGCCCCACAGATGCTCAATAGGGATTAGGACTGGAGAAATGCTTGGCCAACCCATCACTTTTACCCTCAGCTTCTTTTGCAAGGCAGTGGTCATCTTGGAGGTGTATTTGTGGTCGTTATCCTGTTGGAATACTGCCCTGAGGCCCAGTCTCCAAAGGGAGGGGATCATGCTCTGCTTCAATATGTCATAGTACATGTTTGCATTCATGGTTCCCTCAATGAACTGTAGCTCCCCAGTGCTGGCAGCACTCATGCAGCCCCAGACCATGACACTCCCACCACCATGCTTGACTGTAGGCAAGACACACTTGTCTTTGTACTCCTCACCTGGTTGCCACCACACACACTTGACACCATCTGAGCCAAATAAGTATATCTTGGTCCAATCAGACCACAGGACAGGGTTTCAGTAATCCATGTCCTTTGTCTGCTTGTCTTCAGCAAACCGTTTGCGAGCTTTCTTGTGCATCATCTTTAGAAAAGGCTCCCTTCTGGGACAATAGCCTTGCAGACCAATTTGATGCAATGTGGGTGTATGGTCTGAGCACTGATAGGCTGACCCCCCACCCCGTCAACCTCTACAGCAATGCTGGCAGCACTCATATGTCTATTTCCCAAAGACAACCTCTGCATATGATGCTGAGCATGTGCACTCAACTCCTTTGGTCGACCATGGCGAGGCCTGTTCTGAGTGGAACCTGTCTTGTTAAACCGCTGTATGGTCTTTGCGACCATGCTGCAGCTCAGTTTCAGGGTCTTGGCAATCTTCTTATAGCTTAGGCCATCTTTATGTAGAGCAACAATTCTTTTTTTCAGATCCACAGAGAGTTCTTTGCCACATGGTGCCATGTTGAACTTCCAGTGACCAGTATGAGAGAGTGAGAGCGATAACAACAAATTTAATACACCTGCTTTCCATTCACACCTGAGACCTTGTAACACTAACTAGCCACATGACACCGGGGAGGGAAAATGGCTAATTGGGCCCAATTTGGACATTTCCACTAAGGGCTGTACTCACTTTTGTTGCCAGCGGTTTAGACATTAATGGCTGTGTGTTTAATTATTTTGAGGGGACAGCAAATTTACACTGTTATATAAGCTGTACTCTCACTACTTTACATTGTAGCAAAGTGTAATTTCTTCAGTGTAGTCACATGAAAATATATAATAAAATATTTACAAAAATGTGAGGGGTGTACTCACTTTTGTGAGATACTGTATGTACAGTATATCGTGTATATATATGTATATATATATATATATAATACGCTGCCTTCAGTGTACACTATATATACAGCTTAATTATTGTATAGTATATAGAGTCAGTTCAGACAGAGTAAGAATATATATGTACAGTATATAGTATATAATACACTGCCTTCAGTGTAGACTATATATACAACTCATTCAGTGTATTGTATATAGACTCAGTTCAGGCAGTGTAAGAATATATATGTACACTATATAGTATATGTATATAATACGCTGCACTCAGTATAGACTATATATACAGCTCATTCAGTGTATAGTATATAGAGTTTGTTCAGGCAGTGTAAGAATATATATGTACACTAAATAGTATATATTAAATTATGTATAACCCGCGCTTACTCTTCAGGTAATAAGCACAACCAGCAGCCAGCACAACCAATGGACCAATTTGTATAGCAAAACAAAAACACAAAGTGCAGCGCTAGAAAGGATGAGATTACGTCACATTTAATTAGATAGGCAGACGTTGTGACCACCCTAATACAAGTCTATGTGGGTTGCGGCTATCTCAGTAGGCACACAGTGACTCAATAAAAATGGATTTTCCAGGGACTTTAAATAGGTCACCAACCACATAAATTTATATAAAATATATTTATTTCACGTATAAATTGCATCAATAGTTTTATATGAAAAAAGGTAAATTATAAATACAGTAAGTTACAGTTGTCACTGCGCCAATGTTGCCTTGTTGGTAAATTGCCCACAAGAAAAAAGCCCTTCATCAGGGATGGCTGCACAACGGGTTGAGGCAGATGACTGTATATTATAATGGAAAGTCCTTTTCTTGAAATAGTGGATATCAGAAAGCTCCCCACCTGAAGTGGGGAGTTTTCCGATATCCACTATTTCAAGAAAAGAAAGGGACTTTCCATTATAATATACAGTCATCTGCGTCAACCCGTTGTGCAGCCACCCCTGATGAAGGGCTTTTTTCTTTATGCTCCGAAACGCATGTATTGGGTAACCGCATTCCAACGCGGAAGGCTACCGCATTCCATCTTGCGGACATCAGACTCTCAGTTATGCTCTTGTGAGCAATTTACCAACAAGGCTACATTGGCGCAGTGACAACTGTAACTTACTGTATTTATAAATTACCTTTTTTCATATAAAATTATTGATGCAATTTATATGTGAAATAAATATATTTTATATAAATTTATGTGGTTGGTGACCTATTTAAAGTCCCTTATCTTGGGGGAAAATCCATTTTTGTATCTAACACTGGGATGAGGATACCACCACATCATATCCCACAGATTGCACAGTCCACTATACAGTGACTCAACAGAACCTTATGAATAAAGAAAAAAGCGACCTAGTGCATATCAGCAGGAGTGAATATTTACTATATATAGTGGTATATATATTCAAAAAATATGTGAAAAAGTATGAAATGTTCATAAATCCTCACAGAATTAACGAGCCAATAACACGATGATTAAGATCTAATAAGTGACCATGTTGATATAAAAAAAAGAAGAAAGTAAGGAATAAGGAGTAAGGACAACCAGGGGACCAGTTCAAGGATATCCAGTCCAGCCATGTTTTCCACCATCAGATGTTCTTCCGCTGGTTTCTTACCAGCTTCTAGTAAGCGCACCAGTCTATACATTTTTGGAGGATTCACAGAATTATCAGCACAAGTCACTTTATAATATATTGTGGACTTTTCTTCCTTTTTTATATCAGTATGGTCACTGTATATGGACTTATTAGATCTTAATCATCATTTTATTGGCTCGTTAATTCTATGAGGATTTATGAGCATTTTATACTCTTTCACACTTTTTTGAATATATATACCACTAAGCAAATTATTTACTGTTTACATTAGTAAATATTCACTACTGCTGATATGCACTAGGTCACTTTTTTCTTTATTCATAAAGTTCTATTGGGGCTCATTTACTATATCGCTGCCGCAAAATAGCAGCAAAATTACCACAATTCACGGTAAATTACAGTGATTCGCGGAAAATAGCGCTAAAATGGTATTCACAATAGCGCTGGTGGTAAATAACAGCCAAAGTGGAATTCACTATTGCTCCCAGGTCACAGATAACGGCCCACTCCTTACTCCAGTCCAGACCTGGAGTAGTGCAAATAGAAACAATGTTTAGAGCATGATTCCCCTAAATTGTACTAAAATATGCTGTATATTGTTTAAAGATAATCTGCTTTTAAACTGTGTGAAAAAGTGATTTCTACACTGAAATATCTTAAAAAGTCTGAGCAGAGATAAATTCCCGGTCTCTTTACTCCTAGGCACAGAGCACAGCTGAGCACAACTGAGCATGCTCAGACACAAAACAACTCTCAAAATAATTCTCATGGAGTAATTCCTTGAGTAGTTAGTAAGTACCAAAATGAAAGTTATTTTACACAGTTTTTTTGGGAGTGAAGAGGAGAGTTAATTTGCCAAGTGCAAGTTTCAGCCATTCATTCTAATGGTACAATTGTTACTTTATCAAATAAATCCATTTCATGTTGAGAAGAAATGTATCTTTCTCTCAAAGAAATTGTCCTGACAACAATGTTGCAAATTTGATAATCTATTTTGTTTTTAAGAATGCTAGAATGTGAAATCTTTTCATGTTTTGTAAATAATTTTTTTCTCGGTCACTTTCACATGCTGCTGTCCATGTCACAAAAATATTTAGCCAAACTGACACAGGTGTCTTTATAAACCTCAAACAATACCATTGCTTATGGAAATTTAAAATTAGTGCCATTTTTTATTTTTTATTATTTTCAAATGATCCTAATTTGAGCCCCAAAAATGTGATATGTGTACCAACATCAGAAATAAAAATTCTGCAAATCTTGCCAGATATACTAGTTATACCAGCTAGGCAATGGGGATGCCTGCCTTTACATGCACATGAACTTTAATGGCATCCCAGTCTTAGTCCGTAGGGTTCAATATTGAGTTGGCCCACCCTTTGCAGCTATAACATCTTCAACTCTTCTGGAAAGGCTGTCCATAAGGTATAGGATGTTTGTCCATGGGAGTATTTGGCCATTCTTCCAGAAGTGCATTTGTGAAGTCAGACACTGATGTTGGATGAGAAGGCCTGGCTCACAGTCTACATTCTAATTCAGCCAAAAGGTGTCCTATCTGGTTGAGGTCAGGACTCTGTGCAAACCAGTCAAGTTCCTCCACCCCTAACTCACTCATCCATGTCTTTATGGATCTTGCTTTGTGCACTGGTCCAAATCATTTGGTGGAGGGGGGATTATGGTATGGGGTTGTTTTTCAGGGGTTGGGCTTGGCCCCTTAGTTCCATTGAAGGGAACTCTTAAGGCATCAGCAAGACATTTTGGCCAATTTCATGCTCCCAACTTTGTGGGAACAGTTTGGGGATGGCCCCTTCCTGTTCCAACATGACTGCACACCAGTGCACAAAGCAAAGGCCCTAAAGACATGGATGAGGGAGAATGGTATGGAGGAACTTGACTGGCTTGCACAGAGTCCTGACCTCAACCCGATAGAACACCTTTTGGCTGAATTAGAGCAGAGACTGTGAGCCAGGCCTTCTCATCCAACATCAGTGCCTGACCTCACAAATTCATTTCTGGAAGAATGGACAAACATTCCCATAGACACACCCCTCAACCTTGTGGACAGCCTTCCCAGAAGAGTTGAATCTGTTACAGCTGCAAATGGTGGCCCAACTCTATACTGAACCCTGGGCTGCCATTATAGTTCATGTGTGTGTATAGGCAGATTTCCCAATACCTATGACAATCTATTGTATATTACTTGTGATACTGAGCATGGCTATGGACTTAGGGCTGGTTCACACCACAGCGATGGACAAGACATGTGCTCACTGCTCACTAGCTAAGTGGCTAGTAAATCCACCTGCCACCAAAAGGTTGCTGGTTCATGTCCCGGATATGCTAATGCTTGTGTTCAAGTTTATAATAAACCACTGGTTGGGTTTCTCACCACAATCCAAAGACAGGCTGGCATTTTATTTGTCTCTTGTCCAAATATTCTGTAATGTAAGCAAGTTATTTTGGGACTTTAAATTGGAAGCTCGTTGCAGCCAGGGACTTGGACATTTCAAATTGTAGGGTTTACACTGCACAGGTTCATCTGGTTAGAAAACTGTTGCTTGGATCAGTGTTTCTCATCTTCAGTCCTCAAGGCGTACCAAGAGGTCATGCTTTCAGGATTTCCCTCAGATGAAACAGCTGTGGTAATTACTAAGGCAGTGAAACTGATCAAATCACTTGCAAAATAATATCCTGAAAACATGGCCTGTTGTGGGTACTTGAGAACAGGGTTGATAACCACTGACTAAGAATTTTGTCCTGGAGTTATACTGATCTGATGAACATAGCCAAGGGTTAACACAGCAAATAGTATTAGGTATTGCAGCCTCTCAGGTGAAATAAATTAGAAAAGACAGATTGAATCATACTGGTGGGCGTGTACTTCTATTGGGCGTGTGTCAGTGCTAGCTTCTATAAGGGACTTCAGTAGAGGGTGTTGGTTTGACCTGCTGAGGGGTCAGATTTGTTGCTGTGATTTTTGTGGGAGAAGGAATGATATTTTGCTAATGACAAATGTTTTACTAGAGCAGTTTGTTTGCTGAAATTATTGTGCATTTTGGCCACCAAAAGGGGCTTTATTTTACCATGCTGTCCAATTGGGGTGTGTATTGTTTGTCTTACCATGCATTCTTCTAGGAGAAAATACTCACCAATGTTCTTGGTTTAATATGTGCCTTTTTAAATATTATGTTGTAATGCTTTGTTAGAATGACTGTTAATTATCTTTCTGTAATTTTGCAGCTAATAATGTCATGTGGGTGTTTAGTTATTTTATGAAATGTGTGGGCAGTTATGGACGGTGAAACTAAAACTGTCCACTGTAAGGTTTAGTCCAGTTTTAGATTGTAAGCTCCTTTGAGCAGGACCCTTGAAACCCAATTGCTAACTGTTTTGCTAAATGTGTATATACTGTAAATACTTTAATGTCAGTAAATATGTACATGTGTCTCTGTTGGCAAAATAGAATGAAATTGATTTTGCTTGCTGTTGTTCTCATTTGTAACTTTTTAAATTAGTTTTGGGGGGTGATGGTTTTGGGGAAGTGGATTACCTTCCTTAGGGCCAGTTCACACTGCTGCGGTGTCCAAAATCGGATGTGATTCGCACCGCAGTGCAAATCACATGCGATCTGTGCTATGCAAATTCAGCCATACAGATAGTATGGCTGAATTTGCATCGCATCCTGACCAAACTCGCACAGGACCCTGTTTTTGTTACGCAACAGAATCAGATCACATGGATGTTCACATCCATGCAATCCAATTCCTGTCCAAATTTGCAGTGCGATCTGCAAACTGATTTGGGGGTGTCATTAGCTTTCTATTGACACACCCAGCAGTTTGAATATAGCAGTGTGAACTGTCTAAGTTGGATGCAATGCGGGGATTCGCAGGGTTCCCACATTGCACTAGTGTGAACCAGCACTGATAAGTCATCTAATTTATATTTGCATGGTCCTTACAGATATACATCAGCAGGAAGTGTAATGTGGCTGGAAACAGGAAGAGCTGTGTGCACATGCGCTGCAAGCAATTGTGTGGTGATACCAAATAAATCAATGAACCCCACCCACACCACATATAGCTTCCACATCATCCCATACATTGATCAAAAATGTAATTTCAACTTGCTTGCGGCTATAATGTATTGTCCCCCCAATCCATACCAAGCCCTTTGGCTCAGGGATGGATTTTAAGGGGAAGCTCACTCCAAATTTCATTACAAAATGGCGGGGGATCCCCCAAACTCCAGACCCTTTCTGAACATGCAGTCTGGAGGTCAGGATGGGGGGACAAGTAAGGGCCTGCCCCCCTCCTGGACCAAACCAGGCCACATGCCTTTAACATGAGGGGGTGTGTGCTTTGGGGTGGGGGGCTCTGCACCCCCCCACGCCAAAGCATCTTGTACCTATGTTGATGGGGACAATGGCCTCTTCCCGACAACTGTGGTTGTTGGGGTCTGCGGTTGGGGGGCTGATCAAAATGTGGAAGCCCCCATTAACAAGGGGGCCACCAGATCCTGCCCCCCCCCCATGTGAATGGGTATTGGGTACATCATATCCATTCACCTAAAAAGTGTAAAAATGTATTTAAAAATTGAGACATTTTTTGTCTAATCTTTTATGTTAAAAAAGTGTCTCGCGATGTACATCCATGGTCAATAGGGATGGTCCCCCAGGTTCAAGTCAAAAGTATATTTGAATCGAACATCGGGGGGTTGCCAAATCCTGAACATTATCGGGTGGGAAATTTGAGCGGCCCATAATGCAGTGAAATTGTGGGGGAATGCCGCCCTCTGATTGGCCAAAGCATGCACATGACCTGCATGCTTTGGCCAATCACAGCATGCTCTGATGTGAGAGCCATGATTGGCCAAAGGCAGGGTGGCTTTGGCCAATCATTGCTCAGTGGGCCTGAGTCCATGCCCACACTATATAAGGCCACTTACACAGCGGCCGAATATAGTGAAAACATTTGCGGAGATAGCAAAAGGTTAGGCAGTGGCATGTTGTATAGGAATATACAGTATATGTACAGTATATATAATACACTGCATTCAGTGTATTTATTTATTTCAGGTTCTTATATAGCACTGTTGCTTTACATATATATTGTACATTCACATCAGTCCCTACCCTCAAGGAGCTTACAAGCTATGGTCGCTAACTCACATTCATACATATACTAAGGACAATTTAAACAGGATCTAATTTACCTACCTGCATGTCTTTGGAGTGTGGGAGGAAACCAGAGTACCAGCAGGAATCCCACGCAGACACAGAGAGAGCATGCAAACTCCAGGCAGGTAGTGTTGTGGTTGGAATTTGAACCAGTGACCCTTTTGCTCCCACGCGAAAGTACTAACCACTACACCACTGTATAGACTATATACAGTGCATACACGCTCGGATAAGGGTTTGGCATAGATTTTAAGAAGAACTCCACGCCAAAATTAAACACAAATTTTGGGTAGGGGTGCCCCGCAAAGTCCGTACCAGGCCCTTCAGGTCTGGTATGGATTTTAAGGGGAACCCCATGCCAAATTTTGGGAAAAATGGCGTTGGGGTCACCCCAAAATGCAAACCAGACCACAAAGCACCCTCCCCATGTTGAGGGCATGTGGCCTGATAAGGTTCGGAGGGGATGCGCTCACTCGTCCCCCCCCCCCCCCCCCATGCCAGGGCTGCATGCTCGGATAAGGGTCTGGTTTGGATTTTTGGGGGACCCCAACACCATTTTTTATAAATTTGGTGAGGGGTTCCCCTTAAAATCCATACCAGACCTGAAGGGCCTGTTATGGACTGGGGGGGACCCCAACGCAATGCTTTTTCAATGATCTTTATCTATATTGCAGGGAACAGGAAATACATTCCAGCCGTAACTGATTTTATATGTCAATTTTTCCTTTACAAATGTCATTTTGCGGTGGCACTTTTCTAAACATCACAGAGATCCGAACTAAGGGGACCCCCAAGCACCATATTTAGCCACTTTCTGACCGCCCGCCGCAGCGTGACATTGGCAAAGTGGTTCGTTATCGCAAACCGCCGCCACCTGATGGTGGCTGCTATAACTAAAATGGTGAGCGCGTGCTCGCATGCTCACTGTGTTCCGGGGGGGCCAGGGAGCGGGTAGGGTGGACCCGTGATGGGCCCCAGCAGTGAAAGAACAGAGGTCTGTGTGTGTGTAAACACGGATCTCCGTTCTGACAGAGGGGGAAGGGTGGAGATCACAGGCTTCCTGTATATGGAAGCCGTGATCACTTCCCTCCCCCTGCCAGCCCCTATACAGTTAGAACAGTCTTGCCTCTAGGCACAAA
>BLSH010467620.1:240725-264896 GCA_018402905.1 Glandirana rugosa | reverse complement strand
TGACGAATCTCCCTGTCTAATAACAAGATTTTAGTAGAAGATCAAGATATCCCAGTCCAAGGACGACAACGACATTCCCTGTCTAATAACAAGATTTTCTGACCCTATAGAACTAGAAGATGATTTTAGAACAATAATCTGTCCCTCTAAGCAGTAAACTCTACCTAGTCCAGTCAGATCATTCTGTAATGCAGGATGAGATGTTATTATATCTGCAATCTGTCCCTCACACCACCGGCAGCATCCTCTCCCCATACTAGCCAGAAAGCATGGACATGCAGCACTAAGTGACTCCAGCTTATAAAGAGGCTGGGTCACATGATACACTGGCCAATCACAGCCATGCCATTAGTAGGCATGGCTGTGATGGCTTTTAAGGGCAAACCAGTGAAAAGCTTGTTGATTGGCTGCCCTGCAGCTATTCAACAGGCGGGATCAAATAACCAAACCCAGAACCCAAGCCCAAACTTTTTTTCAAATGTCTGGGTTCGGGTCCAGGTTACGGACACCCCAAAGTGTCTCAGCAGCCCTAGGGGAGTCGCTCCACCCAGCAGACTGGGGAGTGTAACATCTTATCTGGTAAGAAAAGCCTGTGTGGCTGAGTTGCCCAGTGAGAGATAGGAGCTAGGTATAGCTGACAGACAGGGAAACCTATCATGCAGTCAGTGGCCAAGTGGCCTAGGATTTATTTTGTTATTTTGTTGTTGGTTTTTGTTTTGCTGTTTTTCACATTGTAAATAGTGTAAATAAACTACCTTTTTGCTTCCATCTGCAACTGCTGTCTCGCTGTGCCTATTTTGTGTAGTGAACCCTTCCAGGGGGGTCACACACACCCGCTGCCGAGCTAACCCCTTACAATATATATATATATATATATATATATATATATATATATATATATATATATATATATATATATATATAATACGCTGCATTCAGTGTATTTATTTATTTCAGGTGCTTATATAGCACTGTCAAGTTACGCAGCACTATTTTGTACATTCACATCAGTCCCTACCCTCAAGGAGCTTACAATCTAAGGTCCCTTACTCAAATTCATACACATGCTAGGGCAAAATTAGACAGGATCTAATTTACCTACCAGCATGTCTTTGGAGTGTGTTGGAGGAAACCAGAGTACCCGGAGGAATCCCATGCAGGCACAGGGAGAACATGCAAACTCCAGGCAGGTAGTGTTCTGGTTGGGATTTGAACCAGTGACCCTTTTGCTGCCAGGTGAAAGTGCTATCCACTACACCACTGTGTAGACTATATACAGTGCATACATGCTCGGACACGGGTCTGGCATAGATGTTAAGGGGAACTCCAGGCTAAAATTAAACAAAAATTTTGGTTAGGGGTGCCCCTCAGGTCTGGTATGGATTTTAAGGGGAACCCCATGCCAAATTTTAAGAAAAATGGCATTGGGTCCCCCCAAAATCCAAACCAGACCCCAAAGCACCCTCCCCAGGGCATGTGGCCTGGTAAGGTTTGGAGGGGGTGCGCTCACTTGTCCCCACCCCCTCCTGCCATGCCAGGGCTGCATGCTCGGGAAAAGGGTCTGGTTTGGATTTTGGGAGGACCCCAACACCATTTTTTAAAAATTTGGCATGGGGCTCCCCTTAAAATCCATACCAGACCTGAAGGGCCTGGTACGGACTTTGGGGGGACCCCTACGCAATTATTTTTAAAAGTTTGGCCTGGGTTCCCCTTAAAATTCACACCAGACCTAAAGGGTCGGGTATGGACTTTGGGGGGACCCCCAACACAATGCTTTTTCAATGATCTTTATCTATATTGCAGGGAACTGGCAATGCATTACAGCCACAAGCGATTTTAAATGACAATTTTTCCTTTACAAATTTCATTTTGCAGTGGCACTGTTCTAAACATCAGAGAGACCCATACTAAGGGGACCCCCCAAGCATGATATTTAAAGGAATATTTCCTTTTTTTTCACTTTAAGCATTATTAAAACCACTGCTGCTGAAAAAAACAATTGATTTAAAAACTTTTTTTTCCATTGATGTCCCCTAGAGCAGGACCCGTGTCCCCATACACTTTTTAGGGCAATGAACTTGCATTTAAGGTTTAAATGGAGGCATTTGAAAGTTGCAGGTTTGAATCCTATTGATGGCCTGTGTGCGGCATATGTGATCTGAGAGGCATATTTCCAGGCAAATAGAGCTCTGTTCTGTTTGCATTACCTCGCAGTTTGCGAGAGTTGAAGTCTTAATAGCCTTTAATTGGGAGGTATTTTTAAGGCACTGCTGGAATAGATTTAGGAGCTCTAGGAAATTTCTCCTAGGGGGTGGTACAATTTGAGAGAGGGGTGGTAATATTAGGGATGAGGGTGGTAAAATTAGAGAGAGGGGGCAGTAATATTAGGGATGGGGCAGTAAAATTAGAGATAGGGGGTGGTAATCTTAGTGATGAGGGTGGTAAAATTAGAGAGAGGGGTGGTAATATTAGGGATGGGGCTGGTAAAATTAGAGAGAGGGGGTGGTAATATTAGGGATGGGGTGGTAAAATTAGAGAGAGGGGTGGTAATATTAGGGATGAGGGTGGCAATGTTAGGGTTGAGGGTGGTAAAATTAGAGATAGGGGTGGTAATATTAGGGATGGGGGTGGTAAAATTAGAGATAGGGGTAGTAATATTTGGGATGAGGGTGGTAATATTAGGGATGAGGGTGGTAAAATTAGAGGTAGGGGGTGGTAATATTAGGGATGGGGGTGGTAAAATTAGAGATAGCGGGTGGTAAAATTAGAGATAGGGGTGGTAATATTAGGGATGAGGGTGGTAATATTAGGGATGAGGGTGGTAAAATTAGAGATAGGGGGTGGTAATATTAGGGATGGGGGTGGTAAAATTAGAGATAGGGGTGGTAATATTAGGCATAAGGGAGGAAAAATTAGAGATAGGGGGTGGTAATGGTGTTTTTATGGCAATGAACTTGCATTGAAGGTTTAAATGGAGGAATTTGGAAGTCACAAGTTCAAACCCAGTTGACGGCCAGCGCTCAGTCTATGTGATCTGAGAGGCATCTTCCCAGGCAAATAGAGCTCTGTTCTGTGTAGATTTCCTCCCAGTTTCTGAGAGTTGAAGTCTTGATTGCCTTTAATTGGGAGTTATTTTAAGGCACTGCTGGAGTAGATTTTGGAGTTATAGTAAATCAGGCCCCATGTTTAAAAAAAGAAAAAAAAAATTCTGATCACTTCCCCGGAGTAGTACAATGTTACTATGGTAACATTATATTGCTCTAGTCACAGTGTGTTAAAAAAAATTGTAAATAAATAAATAAATAAATAAATTAAAATCACCTCAGTTATGTGATGATGCTGCACTGCTCTGGTGATAGTATGTAAAAAAAAATGTGAAATTTTTTATTTAATTTCTTCATTTTTCAAAAAATGATGACAACAAAGTACAACTTCAAAAAAACCCATCTTACTAAATACCTTGGACTGTATACTTTCAAAAAAGGGGTAATTTGGGAGTATTTGTACTGTTCTGGCTTTTTAGGGCTTCAAGAAATGAGAGGCGTCAGTTCATCAGGGCTGATCAATTTTCAGATATAAACCATAGTTTTTAGACTCTATAACTTTACTGCAGACTAAGTAATAAACGCTGATTTGGGTTATTTTCACCGAGGAAATGTAGCAAAATACATTTTGGGCTAAATGTACGAACAATTATTTACAGTATTTGCAAAATTTTATAACAGAAACTAAAATGTTCAGCCTTTTTTGTTTATTTAGCAAAAATTTTGAAAAAAACCCAGTGGTGATTAAATACCAACAAAAGAAAGCTCTATTTGTGTGAACACAATGATAAAAAATGAGTTTGGGTACAGTGTCGCATGACAGAGCAATTGTCTTTCAAAGTGTGACAGCTTGTCCTGGGCAGGAAGGGGGTAAAGTGGCCCTGCATTGAAGTGGTTAAGTGCCTGATCACTCCCTGTCATTGGTGAGATGTAGTGCCATTCATTGTGAAAGGCACCCCAACGCACCTTCAAATAGATATGCTTTGCAGCGCAATGGGCTAACGTGCATGCACCATTTTTAGGAAGTACACGCTATGCTGCAATGCAAATCTATTGACAAGATGTTATGATGCCATTTAAATAATTGGCACCGCGTCACCTAACACATGTACACTAATGTGTTGCCATACATTGTGGCAAAGTGTGCTATGTAATGCAATGACATCCTGTGAATATTCTGGAACTGTCATGCACCTGGAATGCAGAACCATTTGCTGCAGAGGCAGGTGGAAATGTACTGAAAGATGAAGGTGGTGGCACTCAAGGATAAATTAAAATAAAAGTTGATTATTAGATAATCCAGATAAAAGTCACAGGAAATACACAAACAGTCCCAGGACTTTCCTGGGACTGTGTGTATTTCCTGTGACTTTTATCTGGATTATCCAATAATAGGGAAAATTTTTATCATACTTACCATCATTTTCCACATATGGGTCAGGTCCTCCCCTCTGACCCCATAGGACAACCCACTAAATGAATAAAAGGAGGGCCTCCCTATACCCCTATGTTCCTAAACCAACTTGCGACGGAACATCAGGGCAGGAAACCCTAGGCTGACATGATGAGCCTCCAGGAAATAAAAATTACGGTAAGTATGATAACAATTTTCCCTATTCCTGGAGCTCATCATGTCAGCCTACGTATGGGAACTAACTAGCATACAAAAAAACAGGGCGGGAAAAAATAACCACACAACACTCCAACTCAATGCCCAGAAAACCTATATTATATTGGACAGAAAGAATGGAGGTCAGCACCGAATTGCCCAAAGCTAAGCAATAATGAGCAATGAAAGAGTTTGAATACTTGGATTACCAGGATTTGGATATGGATTACCAGGATTCTAGATGGGGCTATTTGATCAATTTTAGGACTTACGGATAGATAACCAGTTATTTGCCAGCTTGAAATTCTGCGTTCTCTGCATATACATTGAAAAAATGACCTAAAAGTTGCGTCCACTCTTGACCAATCTTTTGAAGAAAAGAACCTCTCTCTTGAAACGGCTCAAAATATGGAGACTTGGCTGAGAAAGCTTGGATTTTTTCCGAGACACAACTGGTTGTTGATTTAGTTATAAGGTTGCTTGTATGAAACCTGATCTTCTACACAATGAACCGTTAGAGCTGAAACGGTCGACAACTGGAAAGAACTGTAGCCAAGCCCTTTGTCTAGGGCCGATTGCAAGAGCGCCAAGACCTCAATACGAGAGTAAGACTCAGGATTGCATTGAATAATCACTGCCACACCAAAGATCTTTTCCACATGCTATAGTACGTAGCATTAAAGGATATCTTTCAAGATTCAAGCAGCTTCCACTGGACCTCTTCTGCTATGCCCACCTGGGCTAGCCGGCTTCTTAAAAATAACCAGGCTGTCTAATTGAGCCATATTGGGATGAGGCATGCTGTCTGAGTACCAAAGATCTCTGAAGTGTCATCAGCAGAGCTATCAACTGCCTCAATAGTAGAAACCATGAACGGATCATGCTCAGGATTAGGGAAGTTTGAGAAAAAAAACGTATACAGGCAAAGAAAATCCAGCGCTGGAACAGAGCACCATGACAACTGGCTCTCGGATGGAAGAACCAGGAAAAGAACACTACCAGCTGAGCACTGACAGGAGATGCCATTAAATTCACTTGTAGTGTGCCCCACTGAGCAAACAGTTATAGGAAACATCCATTTGTTTAGATCCAGAAAGTGTGTGCTCAAATAGTGTCTGCTCACATATTCTCCACCCTGGGAAGGTAAGAGACTGACAGGGGCAACAGATTGCACTCCGGCAAACAAAAGATGTATGCCGCAATCTGCCCAAGGCTGCTTTCCTCCCTGATTCGACACATATGCTATTGTCTGAATCCTCACAATGGTCTTGAAATAGTGGTGCAAAATCAGTAATGCCTCCAGTGCCGCCATCAACTCTAGAATGAGGAATGGCTCCCTTCAATCTTCCTTGAGCAAACTGGTTCTGACAGTGAGCTTGACCCACTGCTGGAGTAAAGCAAGCTTAAAGTGTTTGAGATGCCATCTAGCCCAGGCCACTGTGGGGACTGCTGCATTCATCAATACACTCATACAATGCCTTTCTGATATCAAATGACTTGTCTTCAGAGCACGGACCATCAAGATCAAGAGGAGCATCTTCTTCTGTGGAAGGAATACTTACCCACTGTCGTTTGAGACACCCAGAAGCAACCTCTGTGAGGGAACTAGCTGGCTCTTGCTGAAGATTAGCAACCAACCAAAGCTTTATAGCATTTCCAGGGCCCTCATTCAATGATTTAGAAGCCCCCTAACTTATTTCCACTGCTTTCCATCTAAAATGCATCTCATCAGCCTTAGAAAGGAGAAATGAAAAAGCAGACATAGGGGGGCGGAGCCGGCAGCCGGAGCTAATGGTGGTGTGAGAGAGGAGCTCAGACACACCAGTCACTCCAGAGCGACTTACACCGACACCACAGGCTTAATACACCCTGATCCTGGCACAGCAAGGCACAGAGGACTGGAGGGTAGTAATGGGGAAGAGAAAAGGCAGAGATCCGCCAAGAAAACTGACAGACTTTTATTCAGCAGCGCTGCCTGGGCCCAGCCAAGATGGCGCCGGAAGAAGAAGCAGCACGGAGCCTCACGCGGCCCTCGACACGGAGGAGCATAGGAGCGGTAAGTCGCCTGATACAGGCACACCTAATCCCCCTTCAGTTGACAGTAGCCCAATAAAACAGAAAAGGAGACTAAACCCTACAGGAGAAGGAGGGGGAGATGATAGCACAGAGGGAGAGGACATGGAGCAGGCAACGGAGGAGAGCAATAAGCTAGACAACTTTCCCACCTCAGGCACCCCTATTACGGATATCACTATGAAAGATATGCTGCTGACATTAAGAGGGGCCATACAACAGGACATTAACTCATTCATGCGATCCACCAACAAAGACATCACTATATTAGAGAACAGAGTAACACACATGGAGAGCAAAATGGGGGAATTCTCCACAGCACATAATGAATTAGTGGACGCTCATTTTGATATGGAGGAAGAAATCAAATCACTGCGACTGAAAATCGCAGACTTAGAAGACCGAAATCGCAGGAACAATTTAAAATTCAGAGGCATACCAGAATCGGTTAAACCGACAGAATTACGCCATTATCTACAAAAGCTCATGCTCGCGACCATTCCCTCCCTCACGCCGGCGGACGTGATTATTGACAGAGTACATAGACTGCCTAAGCCGTCATATCTACCTGATAAAATCCCCAGAGACACTATAGCAAGAATTCATTTCTTTCAAATAAAAGAACAACTAATGCGATACACAAGACAAAACCAGACCCTACCGGAACCATTTAAGGGAATCACGCTATACGCTGACCTTTCCAAGGCCACAATGGCAGCTAGAAATGACCTAGTCCCCATTACAAAAATGTTAAGGAACCATAAGATCCTCTACAAATGGGGCTTCCCAACCAAACTGATGACAGAGTGGAAAAATGTTGCATACAGCATCACCTCCTTGGAGCAGGGCCTGGACCTGCTGCGTAAATGGGGATTATTACCCATGGAGAATCAACCCAGCACCTCAGGGCAATCTGCCCCTCCAAACAGAAAGTTATGACCCCACAACCAGCAACAGACATCATGGAAGAACAATTCCCTGCCAGGGAACCTGACAGTCACCTAAAGTAGTACTCAGCACTGACAGGGTGCAAGATATGGAGTAGCTGATGTTCGGCTGAACACAGAAAAAGTTTTACAGTTTATGTGTTTTATCTCTTTCCTGGATTTACTTAAACCCCTCCACTTGGTTTACGGGAAAATCCGGAACACTATCGCTTTCATGGCAAAGCTTTGTTACAGTTTACCAAAAGAATTAATGTTATCAGTTGAAATTTTCTCTTTCTTGATCTTCTACTTCTTATCCTTGAAGGAACACAGGCTGGAATGCTTCAAGTGCTTCAAAATAACCTTTCTCTTGAGTCTACAAATTTTCTCCACTAGATGGCAGCACAGCGCAACGTACAGATGGAATGTCCCTTAAATTAATGTCTTTCAACACTAGAGGATTAAACAGCCCTCATAAGCGAAGATCCCTCTGGAGGAAAGCCCTGGAACTGAGATGTGACATCCTGTGCGTGCAGGAGACGCACTTCTCCCAGAGTAAGTCACCAAACTGTACACACAACAAATTTCCACATATCTTCATGGCAAAAGCACTGAAGAAACACAGAGGAGTAATGATAGCAATTAAGGACTCAGTGACATTCACTCTGCAGAATAGTGTAAGCGACCCGCGCGGCCGTTATATTATTCTTACAGCGGAAATCAATAACAGACTATACACAGTTGTCAATATTTATGCACCTAACAATCATCCTATGAAGTTCATCAGGAAAGCAATTCAAGCAGCCAAAAAACATCAGCGAGGGAACTTGATTGTTTGTGGGGATTTCAACACTGTTATGCATGGAGATATGGACTCCTCTTCAGTGGTGGGTAGGCGACGTCCAGACATGGGACAATTGAGTGCGGAGGAGAATTTATATGACCCATGGCGCTGCCTGCATACCACTGAGAGGGACTATACCTTTTTCTCGAATGTTCATAAAAGCTACTCTAGAATAGACTTCTTCCTTGTAGATCAGCATATACTGCAGAATGTAACTGATGCCAGAATACAAAACATTACATGGTCAGACCACGCACCCATCACCATAGATATAGACAATTACATGCAAACCCAATCTTCCCTATGGAGAAACAATACCTTCCTGCTCTCTCAGCCGCAGATCCAACAGGAGGTGCGGAAGAAATTGGAGGATTACTTCAAATTTAACGAAACCCCAGACTGTTCACCTGCAACAATATGGTGTGCCCACAAAGCGGTCGCCAGAGGAGCACTGATACAGATAGCCTCTAGAGAAAAGAAAAAGAAAGCGCAGGCAATAACAGCCCTAAATAAACAAATCTCAGACCTGGAGAAGGCCCATAAAAACTCTAAGGGTACCAATGACACCATTTTGGAACAACTCAATACCAGACGAGAAGAATTAAAACAAATACTAAAAAGGGACTATGACATATACTTTAAGAGAATGAAACTCTCCTACTACTCTCAGCACAACAGAGCCAGTAAACTATTAGCAGCCCAACTGAAGCACCGTCAGGCACGATCTAAAATAGCAAAAATAGTACACCCCCAAAATAACAATATTTTTCACAACCCCAAAGAAATAGCTAATGCCTTCAAGGCCTATTACGAGGCCCTATATAATCTCAGGCAAGACACAAATACCCACCAACCCTCTATAGAGGAAATAAATAACTTCCTACGAAACATCAAACTACCTAAGATAGATGAACTCACCCTCCAGCACATAAATAGACCAATATCCATTGAAGAAGTGTTAGATGTGATAAAAGCTCTTCCTAAACATAAATCTCCCGGAGCAGATGGCTTCTCGGCCGAGTACTACCAAAATTTTACTCACATTTTAGCCCCAAGATTAATAACGCTATACAACGAAGCAGTGGAAACAGGTAGATTCCCAGAGGAAATGTTACAAGCAATCATAATAACCATCCCGAAACCAGGGAAAGACCCTTCACTACCCCAAAACTATAGACCGATCTCATTACTCAACTCAGATCTAAAGATATTCGCTAAGGTTTTGGCTAACCGACTGATGGAAATCACGCCTTTGCTGGTGGGCTTGGATCAAGTGGGATTTGTAAAAGGCAGGCAGGCACCTGACAGCACGAGGAGAATGATAAACCTTCTTAAGTTTACAGAACTCTCCTGAAAACCCACCTTGTTTCTTACTGAAAAAGCATTCGACAGAGTCCATTGGGGGTATCTTGCCACCACACTCAACAAATTCGGGTTCCACGGACCCATACACACAGCAATTATGTCCCTATACACGAATCCCACAGCAAAAGTGTACACATCAGGAATTCTCGGAATCATTCCAACTGACTAATGGCACCCGCCAGGGATGCCCTCTTTCCCCAATAATCTTTTCATTAGCTATAGAACCCTTCGCAGAAATGGTAAGAGCGAATAAGAACCTCCGGGGAATAACCATAGGAAACAGAGAGCATAAAATAGGATTATTCGCAGATGACATAATTCTCACCCTAACGAATCCAGAAGCCTCAATAATAAACTTAAAAGAAACTTTGACATCTTTTGGGAAAATTTCCTATCACAAAATTAACACCACTAAATGCTCAGCACTCTCTATCAACATAACCGAAAAGAACTTATCTAGATTAAAAGAGCTATTCCCCTGCACTTGGGACCCACCGTCAATAACATACCTGGGTATACAACTGCCTAACACAGCTTCTAAACTGCATGAGACCAACTTCCCTCCACTACTAAAAAAACTGAAAGAGGAATCAATGGAAGTAATAAGTAAATACCAACTATCATGGGTAGGCCGCATAGCAGCGTATCAGATGCAAATCATTCCAAAACTGCTATATCACTTTAGAACTTTGCCAATACCAATACCTCCACAATTCTTCTCCCAACTAGCTTCCAACCTAAGAAACCTCATATGGGCAGGAAAGAAACCAAGAATAGCGTTATCCAATCTATACAAACACAAACTAAAAGGAGGCTGTAGTTTACCAAACGCATGGGCATACCACCAAGCGGCAATATTAGATCAAACTAAATACTGGTTCTCTTGCCAGGAAGACAATTTGTGGTCCGCCTTAGAACAAGAAGTAACACCAGGCCACAACTTAACTGCACTATTGATGACGGCAGCGATGGTTCACAACCCTATAATCCCTCCATACCCCACAATACATGCGACAGTACAAGCTTGGGCTACAATCTGTAGACAGAAGTTTGAGGAGGAGGAACTCTTCCACCTACAGAAACCAATAGCTGCCTATGACTATCTGATAAGAGACTTCTCTACTACGGAGTGGAAACGAAGAGGAGTCCACTACGCTGGTAGCGAACCAGTAGAAATGACAACGATGGAGAGGTTCAAACTCCAGCAAATTAGACATTTTGAGAAGAGGGTACAACCTAAAAACATAGTAGTACCATTGCCCATATGGAAATTCCTTATGAACAAATCGCCTCAGAAATGCAAAGGCATATCATTATGCTATAGATACTTTAACTATCATGCCATAAGAGTAAAACTCCAAGTAATGCTCAAATGGGAAGAGGAGCTCCAAAAAGAGTTCCCTCTCCAACAGTGGCTTTTAGCCATTAAACATAATTACAGATCATCCGCATGTATTGACCACTGGGACAACGCACAGAAAATCCTACATAGATGGTACATGACCCCGGTATGCTTACACACACTTAATACGGAGATATCTCCCCTGTGTTGGAGAGGTTGTTCGGATAGGGGTAACCTATTACATATTTTTTGGTCATGTGGTCAGGTCCAGCATCTGTGGAAGGAGGTGTCCTCCCTAGTGTCAGAAATTACTGAGAAACAATACAACATCACCCCAGAACTGGCCCTTCTCAGCCTAAAAATAGAACTATTCCCGCCACACCTGAGGAAAATTATAGTTCACATACTATGTGCTACAAGAATAGCAATTGCAGCAAAATGGAAGACAAAGCAAGCTCCAAGGATTGCAGAAATTGTCACTAGGGTTAATGCACAATGTGAAATGGAAAAACTGTTGTCATATAAAGAGGGAAGAGGTGAAAACTTTCACAGATGCTGGAACTCATGGCTACAGTCAAACAGGTCCTCTAGTGTTGAATGAAATATGAAATATTTATGACATTGTAATAGTGGGAAAATTGAAGAAGTAGCGACTGTTTTACTTACCGTTAGACTCATATATGGAAGTATGTGTGAAAATTAGGCCTTCCAAGCGGTCCCTAACAAAACCGCTAAACAGATGAATGTGGAGCCTGATCACAGTATGTTCCCTTTAGGGGTGACAGGCTCTAAATTAAGCTGATAGAGAGTGAGGGAGCCAATGGGAGCCAGAGTCTGCATAAGTACACGCTCAGCATATACTACTACCTATAGAGGATGTAAAAGTTCCTTGTGCTTCTAGCCTACCTTCTTTTCTCTTCTATCCTCTACCTTTTTCCTTTTCTCTAATATTTTCTTGCAACAAAACTCTACTATAAAAGAGCATGTTGATTTGTATAAACACGCTATGTAAAGAATGTAACCTTTGGATGTACAACTGGAAAATCTTTTCAATAAAAATTGATGGTTAAAAAAAAAAAAATAAATAAATAAAAAGCAGACATAGGTCATCCTCCTACATATATTCTTCTTTGGAAGAGTCTGAAGGTTGGTCGGCCTGAGAAAGCTATTGAGTCCAGTTACTGGCTTCAGAAGGAAAACTGGACCGTGCCAGAATAGATGACCCTTGCACAAGGCAAGTCCAAACAGCTCTTTTAGAGTGTCTTGATCTCATGCTTAATGAATTGTGACAATTGTGTCTATCATCATCTTAAGTCATGTTCATGCACATCTTGGCAGAGCCTGAAGAGGGCTGCCTTTCCTGGGAAGCAGATGGGTATGGTCCCCTACCTTATTTAGTAACGCTGGTCTTTATTCGGGGTTGGCATTTGCTTTCCTGCAGAAAAAGAAGGCAAGCAGAAACATTGAGCTTGTTCAATGACTATTAAGCAGCAGTGCAGTGCTTCCTCCATACAGATGCTTAGTAAACCAGTAATAAGGAAAATGTCCACTTCAGCCATGATATTGCATTGCTTCTACATTGCGAGTGATTTACACTCATATGCCGCCCCACAGACCAGCAGAGGGACTGATAGATGGATGCATTTAGCATGTGAGCACAGGGACCACATCCCAGTGGAACAGGATGGACAGCCCAAAGTTTATTCAGGCTAGGTAGGAGACATGTGCCAATTTCCTGGACTCGGTCCCTTCCTGGGTGTGTGGGAACAACTCCTTTAGAGTGTATTTACAGGTTTACTGAATGTGACAACCTGTTAGGCTTCGTCATCTGGTCTTTGCTTGCTTCAACCAACAGGATTCACACAGTTCTATTCCATCTGCATCTTCTCTTGGAAGAGTCTAGAAAGAGTTGTGTGAGTGGAAACCACTTCTTTAGAGTGTATTGCTCACATATTTAATGCATGTGATAACCTATTCGGTGTTGATATCTTTGTACTTGATTGCTTGAAGCAGCCGGATTCATAGTCACGTTCATTTGCATCTTCTCTTTGATGAGATTGAAGCTGATCATTTGCCTGAGAAGCTCCCGAGACTGCATGTTCCCAGAATAGGCATCCCCTCATTGGGCCAGTGTATATTGACCACAGGCTTAATGAATGTCACAACCTGTTAGCTGCCATCATCTTTATCCTTGGCTGCTTGAACAAAGCAGTATTCTTGCAGTCATGTTCATCCTTAATCCCTATTAGTAAGCAGCTGAATAGGATTGGTTTGCCTGGAAAAAAAAAACTTGGAGACTGTTCAATGTCGGAACAGGTAACCCCTTCACAGAGCGATTGGAAACACGCCTCTAGAGTGTATAGACCATGTGCTTAAACAAATGTGACAGCCTGTTAAGTGTTGCCATCCTTATCCTTGTCGCTTGAACCAACAGGCTTCCTATATCACATTCATGTGTATCCTCTCTTGGAAGAATCTGGAGAGAGTTGATTCTCCCACAGTGTGAGTGAAAACAACCCCTTTAGGCTCCGTTTCCACTAGTGCAACTTGTCATGCGACTTTGGACACAAAGTCGCACGACAAGTCACAATCCATTGCTCTCAATAGCACCCATTCCCATCTATGCAACTTTGAAAATGCGCCTGCACCACTTTGATGCGACTTTGGAATCGCACCAGCGGAAATGTATCCCAAGATATATAGGTGTCGTCAAGAAGCATACAGCGCTTTGCCTGCCAAGGCATGAGTGGCACAGGACCAGCTTATGCCTGTCAACTGGAGGGACTAAGAGCTGGTTCACACTACAGCGATCTGACTTGCAGGGGCGACCTCAGTGCGGCTTGCAAACGACCTCTGTAACAGAAGTCAATGCAAGTCGCCCCAAAAGTAGTACAGGAACCTTTTTCTAAGTCGGAGTGACCTGAGTCGCTCCTATTAGAACGGTTCCATTGCACTGCATGGAGGCAACTTGTCAGACGACTCAAGTTGCCTGACATGTCGCGGCAGTGTGAACCGCTCTAAATGGTAAAAAGGCCATAGTTAATTTCTCATGCACCTGAAAGAAAACTTTCTTGAACGGTGCCCCTTACCTCCTTAGCAAGGCCTGGCTACCAAGAAGAGTTGATGCTCATGACTTAGCAATATAAGCAAATGGCTTTGCAGCAAACTGTCAGAAAGACAAGGTAACCATTCATAGTCTTACTGCACAAGGACCTCTTGACCTCACTTATATCTGATAAACAGGATACTAAGCAAGAGTCATTTGACAATTTAATATATCAAAAGCTACTCATCTGCTTCAAATGATAGCCCTGCCGCTTCATATAGCAGTTCAAAACAAAGTTTTTATGCAATTGGAATTAGCTGTTTTGGCAATAATCCTCTAAGGGGTTAACCACAGCTAAAGGGTAGCTGACACAGTAGGTTTTCAGACCTGACATCAGTACCAGGTGCTTAATGAAACAAACTCAACTATGACAGAAGCAGGGCAAGTATAAAAAAGCTTGTTCAAGACAGAAAAAAGGCAGGATCACAATAATATTCAGCAAAGCTTACCTATAGCTAGTACAGATTTCTTTTTTTTCCCCCTTTCTCAAAAGTAGAGTGAGACTGGCCATACACTACACATCTCTCCAACCTCTCCCAGATCCACCTTCCACCATGCAGTGCAAGGGTGTGTCTGATTGCACACAAATTACATGGGTTATGTTTGATCTCACACTACATGGTTTTGGTAACCTAAAGGAAAGCCGAACAAGAACTGTGCAGTGCAAGGCCAGTCCCCCACCCCTATAGCCAACATGCAGCCAGCCAGGTGCCCACATTCCACCGCAAGCTGCTGTGGAACTCAGACATCCCAACTGCCATATTGCGGTCTGTACAATCTAGAGAAACATCACTGAACAAAGGAAGATGCATTACAGACAAAAAAAAGGTAAAATCAGCCTGACAGAGAGAGCAGAACCACGCCATGCCCCCTGCTAATAACATATCTAACACACAATTTAGGCTGCATGGACTTACCCGGGCACCAGGGTGCTCTTACAGGAGAGGGTTTACCTCTGTCCAGGAGCCCTCCACCTGGCGAGGCTAAACCAGGCAGGAGAGGTAGGAATCTTCAATACTTATCACTTCATCGTAGGATCATAGTGGCGTTGTCTCCGGAGTGAGGACAAAAAAGGAACATAGGGATATAGGGAGGCCCTCCTTTAATTCATTTAGTGGGTTGTCCTATGGGGGTCAGAGGGGAGGACCTGACCCATAAGTAGGCTGACATGATGAGCTCCAGGAAAGAAACTTTTATATCCTGGAGTGCTGCCCGCCACCTTCATAGTTTATCTACATTGAACACGGCTGTGGACTGGGCTGGTACCCAGGTAATCCTCAGCATATGTGGATGTGTATGCTGCTATGGGTGGTTTGGAGCACCACCTCGGTGCCCACCTTGCTTGTTTTCCTTCAGAAAGGTACTGAGTTGGGCTGCAGGGCTAAGCAAAGGAAGGAAGGTCAGTACTCCAGCCACATGCTGCTCTCTGTGTATGGGAAGGTTCTATGGGTCATCCTTTTTTTTTCAACACTGCCCCCCTCACTACTGTACCTGTACATTCTTCTTATTTGAACACTGTTTCTGCACCCAGCCTTCCAACCCCACACCTGTACACCTAACCAAATGCATTCCTTACTCACATCATTACAACTAACCCCACCTGTAACTTTTTTAAGTTGGTGACAGGGTCTCTTTAACCACTTAAAGACCAGGCTTTTTTCTGACATTTGTTGTTTAATTGTTAAAATCAGTATTTTTTGCTGGAAAATTACTTAGAACCCCCAAACAATATTTTTTTTTCAGCAGAGACCCTAGAGAATCAAATCGCGGTTGTTGCAATAATTTATGTCACACTGTAAGTGCGCAGCAGTCTTGCAAACGCATTTATTTTGGAAAAAAATACACTTTAAACAATTAAAAGACAGCAAAACAATAAAGTTAGCTCAATTTTTTTTGTATAATGTGAAAGATGATGTTACGCCCAGTAAATAGATACCTCACATTGCTTTGTGCACTGGTCCAAATCATTTGGTGGAGGGGGATTATGATGGAGGGTTTGTTTTTGCACAGAGTCCTGACCTCAATCCGATAGAACACCTTTGGGATGAATTAGAGCGGAGACTGCGAGCCAGGCCTTCTTGTCCAACATCAGTGCCTGACCTCACAAATGTGCTTCATGAAGAATGGACAAACATTCCCATAGACACGCTCCTAAACATTGTGGACATCCTTCCCAGAAGAGTTGAAGCTGTTATAGCTGCAAAGGATGGGCCAACTCAATATTGAACCCTACAAACTAAAGCCCCGTACACACGGTCCGATGGTTGGTCAACAACGGTCGTCCAACAGCCTGTTCGCCGAAAAGCCAATCGTGTGTATGCACGATTCTACAGCCAATTTCCAATCCAGAAGTTGGACGACGAGACTAGAAAACTTCTGTTGGCCAACAATGAGTTGACCAATTGTTGGCTCGTGTGTACAGAAGTTGACCAACCAAAAGTTGGAAGTGCAAACAAGCATGCTCGGAATCCAGGTAGTGTTTGGTCATGTAACCTGTGTTCGTAATTCACAAATCACATTCACCTGAACTTTCTTGTTATACGCTCGGAACACATCACTACGTTCGGCTTTGTTGGCCGATTACTTGATTCACTTTAGTACTCTAGACTAAGCCACCGTCACCCAGTTTGGACAAAAATTGAACGTTCCGTTGACTAACCATCGGCTCATGTGCACGAAGCTTAAGTCTGGGATGCCATTAAAATTAATTTAAAGGCAGGTGTCCCAATACTTTTGACAACATAGTGTATGGTGTAAATACTGGAGGGTGGAAGACTACATGTTCCTGTGAGAGTTTACAGGACCTGGAGGAATGTGATTCTGAGTGCAGGCTGGACTTACTTTATGCTAAGCATCGCTCTTTCTCTTTTAATATTTCGTTGTACATATGTACAGGGGTACATGTGGTGAGCTGCTGCTGCACATTATTGATGTTTCCACATTTGATTATTGGATATTTTAGTTATTGGGGTATATAGTCTTGAAGTAGGCCCATATGCGCGGGTGCTGTGGATATTATAGTGGGGAGTTGTGTATCTTATGACAGAGAATGTATTAAGGTAAAATATACTTACACTTTAGAATCACTTTTAGGGTCCTTTCACACACACGGACCGTTCATCAGTTCGTCAGTTCATCAGTTTATCAGTTCATCCGTTTTTCATCAGTTTTTTTCATCCGTTTTTTCATCAGTGGTCATCAGTTTTTCATCAGTTTTTTTTTACATTCACTACCAATGCAAAAACGGATGAAAAACTGACCGTTCGTCAGTTTACATCCATTTTTCGTCCGATCCGTTTTTTTGACGGATGAAAAATAGGACTTTCATCCGTTCAAAAAAAAGGATGCTGACGGAAGCGGATGAAAACGGATGCAAATACATGATCATCAGTTGTCATGCGTTTTTCCATAGAGATGCATTGATGTCCATTTTTCATCCATCAACGGATGGATGAAAAACGGACAAACGGTCCGTGTGTGTGAAAGGGGCCTTAGTTTTAAAAGTCTATACTTTTATTTAAGAAAACCCTAACATACTTACTCTTCCTCACAGAGAGATAAGCTGATGGTCCCAAGGAAGAAAAGGAGCAACAGGGATTTCTTCAAGGTGAACATCTTTGGGCTCTGGATAATTTGAATTCATGGAAAGAAACAGAAGACAAAATTGAAAATATGACTAAAAAAATAACATGAGGCACCCTAAAGTTAGGTACAAATAAAATAGTTGTTCTAATACAAGAAAGTATCCAATATTCATTTGCTCGAATCCATCATAAAGGATCGCATACACCTGGCACTCATTATTGGCTGGTTGAGTGTTTTTTAAATGGATTTGCTTGATGCTTTCCAGACCTTGAAGCGTAATTCCACTTTTGTTGAGAAAAAAACATTCCCCTATGGGTGATCTATGTAATTTGCAAGGATTACCTACCTTTTGTTATTCTGAAGAAATCCCTCTGTTTGTCTGTGCCTCTGTGTTGAGTGGGTCTAATGGGAGTGGTTTCATAATTATCAATCAGATGTGCAGCTGGAGAGCACTAATGAGGCAATCTACTGGGTCTGCATCCCTGTAGACGTTTTCCTACTGAAAGTATCTATCCAAAAATGATATTTTTGTTGCAGGGGATGCCTGAAATCTGACTTGTATCTTAGACAGACTTCTGGGAAAATTGGCGAGCCAATCACACAAGCAGGAAATTATGTTTTTGGTACAGAACAACTCCAGGTAGCCATATTTCACAGCATTTTCAGAAAATTACAGAGGCTACAGATTGAAAAGGAAAGGTATGTTTTAAGAACATTCAATTACAATATGACTTGTGTAGCAATTATTTGCGCTATATTATTTTTTCTTTATTTGCTATTTTTTTACCCACGAAAGTGATCTGGCTACCCATGGATAAAACAATGATTAAGGGGTCTAACTTATTCCCATAAAAGGAAGATCACAGCGGGTTCTTAGACACCATTGGAGCTGGTTCCCAAAAGCCAAAATTCCAAACTAGATTATCTATGTTTTCCAGGGCTTTCTATCTTAAACGGGGATAGTTTTTGCCCTCACTCAAGCAGTGCTAAAGGATGTTGAATAAAAAAAGTATTTATTGTATATGAATCTACTTTACTAACTGGACTAAGGGTTTCTTTAGGGTTTCTCTTGTATGAACGAGAAGAGTCCTCAGATAATGGTCTCTGTGATATTAATTTGTTCCAGGTTTGGAGAGAAGGAGAATGAGACTATTGAGATTATGTGAAAATAATTGATCACTATAAGTTATATAACCTATGAATGCCATCACTCTACTGTACTATTTCCTAATAAGGGCATACATTATGGAAAGACAATAGTTTATGTATAACTGTGTTAGCATATTAATAATATTTGAGCCAAATGATATTGGTATTCAGTGAAAGTATGTTAGGTTTTTTTTCATGTACTAAATGGCAATATCTCATCCCCCACTTCTACTTGTCACCTTATAACAAAGACTTGCATTACATGTTCTACATATTTCTGCTCTGTACCAGAATTGTTCTCTAACATCCAGACACACATTTCAACAAATCTGCACTCACAAAACTGACTTAAACAAAGATATTTTGTTTCTACTCTATCTTTTTATTTATTAGGTTTTATATTTTGCTTTATTTGCTTATTCAGTAAAAATGTACTGTTAAATACATTTTTGATTTTTATACAAGTAAATAAGTATCTAAGAAGTACCAAAAATAAAGTTAAACAAAGGACCATTAATCAGCCTTCCAACAGGGACTTAAGACTTTCTTACTGAATTCTTCACATGATAGACAATATATTGAATGCACAAGAACATTAGATGGGGACCAAACTAATATTATTAAGTGTATGATATTTTTCTCTTGAAAAGGTTTTTCACTCAGAGCAGTGCCTACAAGAGTCCACATGTGTAGATCTACATCATAAATAAATCACTAAGAACATTGGTATAACACATTCATGCAGACATGAGCAGATAGGTAATCGTTCTTTCCAAATGGGCATTTTATACTTTTGGCTGACCATACCCCTTTATCAATCATTAGGCCTCATACACACAGACGTATTAACAGCCATGTTTTTGAGCGTTTTTTGCAGCTTAAATATGCATCTCCATGTTATTCAATGGCCCCATCCACACGCTGGCGTTTTTGAGCTGTAGATAGCGTCAATGTTTGTGAGCTGAAAGCAGAACCCACGGCCAGGGCATTCTGAAGCTGCAGAGATAGAGCGTATTTGATGCTGAGCCGGCAAAACGCTCACTAACACGCATTAACGCTGTAGCGACGTTAACCGATGTTTTTAGTGCCGGCGTTTTCATGTCCAAAAATAGAGGGATGTCTTTTCAAACAAAACGTGCATTAACGCCAATGCAAAACGGAGGTGAAATTGCTTCTTTAACACCGACTTTTTCCTGGCGTCGGTCCTGACGTTACAGCCTGTTTATTCTATACGACCGTGTGTATGAGTACTTATAGTGAAATAACAGATGCCTCATTTACATAACAAATGTAGCCACTTCGCATCCGGGCCATTTCTGGCACTCCTCTTCTACATGTACAAATCATCATTTTTTTGCCAGAAAATTACTCAGAACTCCCAAACATTATATATGTTTTTTTTAGCAGAGAATGGCGTTTAGAATGGCGTTTGTTACAACTTTTTATGTCATGGGGTATTTGCGTAGCGATTTTTCAAACACTTTTTTTTTTAAAAAAAACTGTTTCATGAATTAAAAAAAATAAAACAGTAAATTTGCCCATTTTTTTTCACAATGTGAAAGATGATCTTACGCCGAGTAAATAGAAACCCAACATGTCACATTTTAAAATTGTGCAAACTCATGGAATGGCGCCAGACTTTGATACATTAAAAAATATCTATAGGCGATGCTTTAAAAATGTTTACAGGTTAGATGTTTAGAGTTACAGAGGAGGTCTTGGGCTAGAATTATTGCTCTCACTCTAATGCATGTGGCAATACCTCACATGTGTGGTTTGAACGCCGTTTACATATGCGGGCGCGACTTACGTATGCTTTCACTTCTGTGCGTGAGCTCGAGGGGTTGGGGCGCTTTAAATTTTTTTTATTGTTTTATTTCTTATTTTACTTTTCTTATTTTTATTTTTACACTTTCTCTTTAATTTTTTTGATCACTTTTATTCCTTTTACAAGGAATGTAAACATCCCTTGTAATAGGAAAAATGTGTGACGGGTCTTCTTTATGGAGAGATGCAGGGCCTATAAGACCCTACATATCTCCTCCAGACTGGAAAGGCTGAGATCAGAAAAAATGGACGATCTCAGCCTTTCCTTCTCCTTTAACTGGCATTGTTTACTTTCGGAGTCCCGGACTTGACGTCATGACATGCACCCGGGCCTCTGAGAGCCATAGAGATGACCGGGGGCCATCTGTCCCTCGGAAATCTCTGGTACCAAGATCTGGCGGCAGGCGATTCCTTCTCCCGATCACCGATCATTCAGGTGAGTCGAGAGAAGCAACAGAGGGCGGCGGGAGGGCCTGTAAGAACGATCAAGCGGCTGAACTGCTGTTCACCGCCTACTGAAAAAAATGATACCTCAATGATGCCTGCGGGTGCCGGCATCATTGAGATATCACCACTGAAATCTCAGGACGTCTATTGACGGCCTGCAGATCTGAAGTGGGTAGTTAAAGGTTGAACAAACTAGGGAAAAGAAATTACCTAAAAAATTAGCCATTATAAGAAAAAATTATATGAGGAACCTTGCCATCATTTAAAATCGGAATGAAACGCAGGAGTCATTTAAACTTTACCTGAAATCTGAATACTAAGGTTTCTTCTCTTATCAATAATTACTATAAGAATAATAATAATAATAAGATAACGACATTCCAGCATACACTTACCGGGTAGTTCAGTTGGTGCTGAGAATGTAGACAGCTGGAAGACTTCAGTGGAGGTCTACTCTACAAAGAACGGGGTTGGCTTATATAATAGAAGACAAACAAGTTGAGTAAACAGAAGTTTTAATTAAAGTTTAATTTAGAAGTCACATTTTTATTTTCTCACATACCTGATACCACATGTATTTACTAAAATATTTGCCTTGTAGCCTCCAGCCAGGACAAATATCAGCACCCAGTCAGCAGTTTAGTTATCTCCTGATCTGCAATTGAGACAGTTTTAATCTAAAATCAAGATGGATTCCAGCTCAATGTTTTTACTTTACTTTATATACAGTAGCATGCGGTAATTTTGGACAGTTATGTATTCCTGTTTAAGTGTTCAGTCAGTTTCGTTTACAAGAAAGTGACCGCCACATTAACACCCAATTTAGTATGGGACTTGCTGTTGCAATAAAGTTAACTTGGTACCAGAAAGAGACAGGACATCCCTGGTTTCTGGGGTACAGACCCCACTTTCAGGAAACTCTCCCTGGATAAAAAGTGTTCCCAATTCTGTGCTCAGCAGCGGTGATGCTCAGGACGGCATTCAGCCTTCTTTCAGTATGAAGTCACCTCGACCGGCATCACTTAAAACAAATATTCCAGCACCCCCAACCCCAGGCAGTGTTGCCAACCTCTCATAGCATTTTTTACTGACAAAACATGGACAAAAAATTACTGACAGAGCACATTTTTTACTGACAACCTGGAAATTAACACGCACACAATTAACTAACACAACCAATATCAACACAATATGGAAACACTGATAATACCCAGAACAAATCATTTGATGGAATACACAAAAAAAGTCAACACAGCATGACAAATTAGCAGCCCCTGACATTTACACACTTGGAAAAATTACTGATTTTTACGACTCATTTACACTGCTGCTGCTGGTAAACGGACGTTTACAGGCATTTGGGCATTTTTTTCAGCTGTCCCTCAGCTCTCCTCTATGTTATCTTATCAGTACATTTACACAGGGCAGGGTCATTTAAGGTTCAATATGGTTTCATTCTAAACAGAGTCATGAGTTAACAAATGGAACAAGAGACATCATCTTCTGAAAGTCAGCTACAGAAAGCTTAGCTTGCCAATTAAATTCAGTACTGTAATCATCAGTTACAAATATGAAACGTAACAAAGACAATAAAACAGAACAAAAGATGGATACAGTGAGCAAATCATAAAACCAAAACAGACAACTAAAATGGCAATCTAAGTAGTGCCTATTATGCGGGGCTTGTGGTCTCCAGTATATTATCATGCTATACCAAGTTACATGACAGTATTAAGTAAAGAAATAGAAGGAAAAATAGTGAATGAAAAAGAAAGAAAGGGAAGAAAGAAGAAAGGAGAGCAGAAATAGGACGGGTTCAAATCAAATTGTTAATCATAGAAACAGTTTGCAGTTCCATTTAGGACTATGTTTTTAGCCTATTATTCAATTTATCGGAGGATGAATAATGCATACAAACATACCACAAAGACTTGAAGTTTTTGAGGCCAGGAAGAATTGGAGTAGAGAATTTTTTTGTTTAACAGATCCAGGGAGGATAGAGAGCAAAGCAATAGTTGGGGCTGAGGTGAGGGGTTTATCATAAAGCTCAGAATAGATTTGAAAAATCTGTTCCCAGAATGGGTGTATTGCCTCACATTCCCACCATATGTGTAGGTATGTCCCTCTCGCTCCGTGACATCTCCAACAGGCATCCGTTGTAGATGGAAATATATGGTTCAAGGTGACCAGATCTGTATGCCACCTCGAGATAAATTTGAAGTTTTTCTCCTGCGAGTAGCCAGAGATAGACGATTTATGTGTAAAGAGAAACGCCTTTTGCCATTGCTTGTCAGTAGTGTTGAGCGAACCCGGACTGTAACGTTCGGGTCCGTACCGAACTTTCGGGTGTCCGTGGCATGGACCCGGACCCGGACATTTCAAAAATCGTTCGGGTTCGGTCCGGGGTTCTGCTATTTTACTCCACGTGTTGAGAAGCTGCAGGGCAGCCAATCAACAAGTGTTTCACTGGTTTGCCCTTAGAAGCCATCACAGCCATGCCTACTAATGGCATGGCTGTGATTGGCCGGTGCATCATGTGACCCAGCCTCTTTATAAGCTGGAGTCACAGTGCTGCAGTCACATGCTCCTTGGGTTAGTGTAGGGAAAGGTAGCTGACTGCGTGAGGGACAGATTTGAGACATTTTAAGACCTGATCCTGCATCCTGAGATAGATTACTTTACTACTGCTGTCTGTGCTGTTGCTCTGAGGACAGATAGCAGAAATTAGGGATTTCACATACCGCTGCTTTGAGTTGCAGATCAAGCTCTGCATAGAACAACGATCGCTACGATCGTGCTCTACGATCAGATTGTTGGGGGAATTTGAGATTTCAAATACCGCTGCTTAGAGTTG
>BLSH010467620.1:206815-220480 GCA_018402905.1 Glandirana rugosa | reverse complement strand
CAGAAAGGAAGCCGCGTAATGAATATCTTGTTGTCTTCCTCTAGTGTTGTCTCCTTCAGAAAGGAAGTCGTGTAGTGAATATCCCTACAACTCGTTGACGGGAGACTACATCGTCGTCGAGAATTTTAACTGCAACGTAGTTTCACCGGTTGACTGGGTAGTCTAGAAGTGTTTCACAGAGAGACTTCTTGTGAAACGTTTCACAGGTAAACTACTTTAGAAGCGTTTCACAGGTAAACTTCTTCTTCAGGAGAAACCGTCTTCAAGGAAAGAGGATCAACATCCTGTTTATGGTCTATAGGGGAAGAAACAAAACGTTCCTATCTTCCCTTTCCCCTAACCCTTAACCCCCTAACGGGGGTCGTTGTTGTAAGATGAACTAGTTGATAACGTTTGACTAGTGAGAAAGTCCGTCTTGCCAGAACACTGAACTCGTGAGGAGGACCCCTACTTGTCTTTGTGAACTGACACCAAGTTATTATCTTCAGACCCACTTCTTAAACTTGGGAGAAGAGTAGTCCTGATCTCAACTCGCTTCTGGACCTGTAAGCCCAAGACGACCAGGCAGGCATGAAGCCCTGTTTCAGGCCCAGGCCCAGGCCTGTCTTGGGCTTGCTAGCGTGGCTGTTACTTGGGGTAACTTTAGTTACCCCTGGGCTTGAAAATCCGTGTACCCCCATTTTACTTCCTTTTGCAGCCCTCTGGGGCTTTCCAGGACTTTGCTACAGCCATTTTTGTGCCTAAAAGTTCGGGTCCCCATTGATTTCAATGGGGTTCATTGTCGGTGCGATCGTTCGGGTTCTGTCCGGACCCGGACCCGGACTTTGTCCCGAAGTACGGACGGACCAGCAGAACCCGAATGTCCAGGTCTTCGCTCAACTCTAGTCCTGATGAGAAGAGGGTTCAAATTCTTCACCCAGACTTCTATTATTGAACCACAGTCAAGTGTTTCTGTTCATCCCCAGGAGGAGTGCTCAAGTCACAAGACCGTTCTGCCTGAAAGAGTGATCAGTTTGCAATAGTTGATCAAGTAGAATGTTGTTGCTGGGGGCAATCCCCCAATTCCCAATCCCCTTTCCCTTCTATCCTTGCAAAACAAAGAAGGGGATATCTGGTATTTGTCCTACAACTAGGAGAAAGGAACTTCTGCCAAAGAGGACTTCTTCTTCAAATGGACACTTTGCGAAGATTTCATCAAATGGACACTTTGCAAAGTGTTCTTCAGAGAGACACTTTGTGAAGATCTGATGGGTCAGTTGGCCACTTTGATGCAACGTCAATTTTAAGAGCTGCTGCTACATCAGAGGGCAGTTGCTCAACATCCCTATAAGTGATGTGCTGAAGGAAAGACTTCCTCTGTTGTGATCTCCTTCTGTTGTTCTATAAGTAATGCGCCGAAGGAAAGACTTCCTCTGTTGCAAGCTCCTTCAGTAGAGTTGAGCGAACACCTGGATGTTCGGGTTCGGTGGGTTTGGCCAAACTTCATGAAAAAGTTTGGGTTCGGTACCGAACTTGACCCGAACTTGACCCCGAACCCCATTGAAGTCAATGGGGACTCGAACTTTTCGGCACAAAAATGACTGTTAAAAAAGTCCTGGAAAGTGCTAGAGGACTACAAAAGGAAGTAAAATGATTTTAGAACAATAATCTGACCCTTACAGCAACAGCAGGAACCTGACCCTATAGGAGTAGGCGATGATTTTAGAACAATAATCTGTCCCTTACAGCAACAGCAGGAACCTGACCCTATAGAACTAGAAGATGATTTTAGAACAATAATCTGTCCCTCTAAGCAGTAGACTCTACCTAGTCCAGTCAGATCATTCTGTAATGCAGGATGAGATGTTATTAGATCTGCAATCTGTCCCTAAAAGCAGTAGTAGTAGTAATCTCTGCCTAGTCCATAATCAGATTGTTCTTCAATGCAGGATGAGATGTTTTTATATCTGCAATCTGTCCCTCACAGCGCCGGCAGCATCCTATCCCTACACTAGCCAGAGAGCATGTGACATACAGCACTAAGTGACTCCAGCTTATAAAGAGGCTGGGTCACATGATGCACTGGCCAATCACAGCCATGCCATTAGTAGGCATGGCTGTGATGGCTTCTAAGGGCAAACCAGTGAAACGCTTGTTGATTGGCTGCCCTGCAGCTATTCAACAGGCGGGATCAAATACCCAAACCCAGAACCCGAACCCAAACTTTTTTTTCAAATGTCCGGGTTCGGGTCCAGGTCACGGACACCCCAAAGTTTGGTACGGTTTGGTACGGTGATCAGCTCCTGGCTGCTAGGCTTGAGGCCTATCCAGGAGGCTGCCAGATGCTGGTCCTGGTCCAGGCATAGCTGGAGTTGCTGAAGCCACAGCCCAGAGTTTCTTTAAAGCTGACAGAGGGGGATGTCCTCGGATCCTGTCTGGTATCACAGTGGCAAAGTGTCATCTGGAAGTTGGAAGGAGGCTACCGGGTGTTCCAGGACATGGTGTGAGTACAGACCCATAAAGGGATCCCTGAGACTGAGTTCCTAGAATCCCTTTCCTGCTCCTCATAGTCAGCTAACTGGGTGTGTGAGCTAGAAAGGAGATACTGGTGTGTGTCTTGAAGAAACAAAGTCCAGCCTATCCTCTTCTGCTTAAAAGGGGACTTGTTTCACTGGGATCACTTTGCTACATGCTTTACTGGGGTCAGCTTGCTACTTGCTTCACTGGAATCAGTCTGCTACCTGCATCACTGAGGTCAGTCTGTTATGTAGTGTCACTGACAGTCTGATGTATAGAGATAGGGAGAAGTTGTCCTCGCTTTGAGTCAGTTAACTTGGAGTATCCCATCCATTCCCGTCTCCTATCCAAGTTCTACAATAAAGCATTAAAACCTCATCCCCTAGACTGGTCATTGGAGTAACGAGCCGGATTGTGTGTGTGTGCACCTGACAGTGTGGAAATCCATTGTGACTGGCTGCAGGATAATCAGAGGGAGGCCCGGGTCATATAAATCAGCAGCTCCTTCGGCTCATCATGTTAGAGATTTTCTCTTCCTGCTCAGCACTGGGAGTGGATTCTTGGCATACAGCCAAGACAGCTGATTGCTTTGGAGAAAAGGCACACACCCCCTCCACATTGGCAATCGAAGGAAGGAATGTGCAGAGCTGTGCTGTGACCAGTCAAGCTCCCTGCTGATCTATTTATATCAACCTCCCATGACACAAATTGCAGCCTGGTTTTATCTCAGTTGACGGAGAACTTGTCAGAAGTTAAGCTGATAACAGAGCAATGAAACAGCAGAAATACACGGGACTTAATGCTTTGGAGATAGATAAGAAAACACTACAGATATATGTGCCCAGGTCAAATTTCATGAATCGAGTTTACATCCACTTTTAACTTTGCTGACCACTCAAAGGACATCCAACCAGTGGCATCACTATAGTAGTTATCTATCACACCTTCCTTTAACCACTTCAGCCCTGGAAGGATTTACCCCCTTAACGACCAGGCCATTTTTCGCGATACAGTACTCCGTCGCTTTAACTGACAATTGCGCTGTACCCAAACAAAATTGATGTCCTTTTTTTCCCACACATAGAGCTTTCTTTTGGTGGTATTTTTTTTTTATCTCAATAGTTTTATTAAGGATTTATCATATTACATTTATAACATTAGCGTATAATAACTGTTGTTTCAGTATCAAATACAGTTTGAAGAATAGGTGATAAACAGATGAGATACAGATGAAATACAAGTAAAGTCCAGTGAACTCTAAAGGTTTACATAAGCCAGTGAAGAATATATTATTGTGAGCTGGTAGCTCGGGAGATCGAAAAATGAGCAGTAGTGGTGGTACAAGTTATTTGCGTATGCCCTTAGTAAGTATTTTTACTGATATGAAATGGAAGCCCATTATCGGTATAATTGGTATTCATCCATTCTTAAGTCTCTGAAATAGGCCCGAGATAATGTGGTCTAGGGTTATAGGAGTTTTGTTCCCATGTTCCATTTTGTGTTCTTGATTTTATCCCAGTTTGTCTGAGTGGGTTCCCCTCTTCGCCTCCAGACCACTCGGTCTCCCCTTTAGGGAACATGAGCGACCGAGTGGGGGCATCCGAGGTTGTACCCCTGGTATAAATGTTGAATCTATTGATCGGGTTTTCCTTACTCGAGTAGGTATACTGTTGGAATCAATCAGAATACGTTTTGTACCATTTTTCCCAGAGATTCCATTTATTTTTAGCGGGGGGTTTGTCGCATAAATTGTTAGCTAGAATTTGTTCATACTTGTAGTGAAGGTTTGTGGTGTCTATTGTTTCTGCTATTGTGGGTATTTCCGGGGATTTCCATTTGCGCGTGATATGTAGCCTTGCTGCTAGTAATATGTTGATCATAATACTCCTAGATGAGGGTGGGTAGGATTCTATACCTAGTGATAACAATGCCATCTCAGGTGATGGTTTGATTGATAAGGCAGTGATTTGGGATATCAGGTGGAAGACGTCCTTCCAATATTGTGATAGGTACGGGCATTTCCACATGATGTGTAGTAGGTCTCCCTTGCTACCGCATTTCCTCCAGCAGTAGTTTGGTTGTGTGGGAAAGAATTTGGATATTTTCTCTGGCGTAAGATACCATCGTTGGGTGATTTTAATTGTCAGTTCCCAGAGAGACGTGCTCCTAGTAGCTGAGTATGTGTGTCTAAATGCTGTTTGCCATTGATGTTCTGTATGTGTAGAGTTGAGATCTTTTTCCCATTCTATGAGATGGGCATGTTTGTTTGTTGAGCTTTTCTGTTGAAGAGCGTTGTAGAATATTGATATGCCTTTTTGGATGTGTTCTACGTGGTTGAGATAGGCCCAGAGTGTGGGTGGGAGTTTGAGAACGAGGTTAGGGATTAGGGATAGGCCGTTTTTAATTCTGAGGTATGTGAAGGTCTCCTTATTTGATAGTGAGTAAGTGGTCTGTAACAAGGGGAAGGGTTTGAGTTTACCTTTGTCTAGTATATCTCCTAGGACTGTAATGCCCTGTTTTATCCAGGGTTTTAGGAATAGCGATGGTATTAAGTGTTGGAGGGCTTGGATGGGGATGGGTACCTCTATTGCGTCTGGTTGTTGGAAATATTGTTGGGTCAGTAGTTTCCAGCATTGTACTGAAACCGCCATGGTTGGAGGAACAGAGGCTGGGATTTTTGATCCCAGAGAAGTGCTCATTAGCCAAGTAGATAGGGATTTGTCTGTTACATAGGATGCTTCAATCTTTCCCCACGGTGAAGCAGGGAGCGTTTGAAACCATTCTCTCAGGTTAGTGAGAACTGCTGCATAAAAATAGTCGCGGATATCCACATATCCTGCACCTCCTGTATGTCTAGTTTTGATTAGTATTTTGTGGGCTCTTCTGGGTTTCTTCCCCAGCCATATATACGATGATATGAGTGATTGTAGCGCCCTAAAATATGTTTGTGGGACTGGGATTTGGAGTGACCTGAAAATATATAGTAATTGGGGAAGGTGCATCATTTTGAATGCAGCTAGTCTGCCTGTCCAGGATAGTTCATATTTAGATAAGTTTATGAGGTTCTCTTGTAATTGTTGCTTTAAAGGTATGTAATTAGCTTGGAATAATGTTTTTAGGGATCTGGTCAGTTGGATTCCTAGATAGGGTATCTTTTCTTGCGCCCATTCATACGGTAATGTTTGTTGGAGAAGCAATCTAGAGGTGATGTCTAAATTTAAGTCTAGTATCAGGGATTTAGTTTCATTTACCTTGTAGTAGGAATCTTCGCTGAATCTTTTTAGTGTTTTTTGAACTTCTGGTAGAGAGGAAGTAGGGTTACTTAGCGTGAGTATAACATCATCCGCAAATAGACTGATTTTATGTTCTCTCGTTGCTATTGTGAGGCCTGAAATTTTAGGGTTAGTTCTGATATGTTCTGCAAGTGGTTCTATTATTAAATTGAAGATTAGGGGTGATAGAGGACAACCCTGTCTAGTTCCGTTGGTTATTTGGAAGGGCACTGATATAGCATCAGATGTGTACACTTTTGCTGATGGTGCAGAATAGAGTGCTAGAATTGCTTCTAGTATTTTTCCCTTAAATCCAAATTTTTCCAATACATGGGCCAAGTATGTCCAATTCACTCTGTCGAACGCCTTCTCTGCATCTAGTGAAAGAAGCAGAGAAGGCGTTCTGGTGGAGGTGGCGTGGTGTAGTATATTAACTAATCTCCTGGTGGCATCTGATGATTGGCGTCCCTGCGTGAAGCCTGATTGGTCACTGTGTATGAGATTTAGAAGGTATCTTGCTATCCTGTTGGCTATTAGTTTTGCATATATTTTAGAGTCAATGTTGAGGAGCGAGATGGGGCGGAAGTTCTTAGGGGATGTGGGTTCTTTACCTGGTTTTGGGAGTGTGACTATTATTGCTTCCAGCATCTCTGGTGGAAATGTAGCTCTCGATGCAATAGTATTAAGTGCTGTGCATAGATGTGGGGTCAAGATATCTACATATTGTTTATAGTATTCGCCAGTGTATCCATCTGGGCCCGGTGATTTGGCGTTCGGCAATTTGGTGATTATGTTTCTGATTTCGTTCTGGGTGAAAAGTTCATTCAATTTTGTAAGTTGGTTTTGGGTTAAAGCTGGAAGGTGTATTTGGCTGAGAAAGGTTTGGATTTCTGCGGTAGATGGTTGTAGTGTAGTCCCGTCATTGTGTAGATTGTAAAGATCTTTATAGTATTGGCTAAATGCGTCCGCAATTGCTTGGGGTTTCCTGAGTAGCTTCTGGGAATGTGGATGGTATAGGTGTGTTATTTTGGATTTAGTTCTCTTCCCCTTAAGATAATTCGCTAAGGTTTTCCCTGCCTTATTCCCTGTAGTGAACAATTTCGCTTTGAGTTTCCAGTGCGACTTGTTGTATCCAATCATTATGATGGATCTCAGTTCAAGACGCAAGGAAAGAATTTTTGATTGTAGTAGTGATGATGGGGATTTTTTATTTTCTTTTTCTATTTTTGAGATTTCCTTTGTTAATGTTTCTATGAGGGACACTTTCTTCTTTTTCTGCCTAGCCCCAAGTTGGATAAACATTCCCCTCAACACTGCCTTATGGGCGTTCCACACTGACACTGGGTCCGTCTCCTTGTCCGAATTTGTTTGAAAGAATTCCAGAAGCTGTTTCTGGAGCACTTGTTTACACTCATTATTTTGGAGGATGGAAGTGCTAGCTCTCCATAACATTGGTTTCGCTAGTGGATTTTGGTCTAGAATTGTCATTGTAACTGGAGTATGGTCGGACCAGGTGGCAGTGTGTATGTCAATTGCAAGTACATTCTGTAAAGTCCATTTATCTGTAACAAAAAGATCTATACGAGAATAGGTATTGTATCTAGGTGATAAGTACGTAAAGTCCATTTCTGACGTATGGCAGCAACGCCATGCATCATATAAGTCATTGCTGGTTAGAAGGTGGTCCAATGGGGCGGATTGTCTTCTAGTGTTGTTGGTAGAGTCCAAACGGATATCCGGAACTGAATTAAAGTCTCCACAAATGATGATGTTGCTTTGATTGATACTTTTGGCTTTTTTAATTACCTTTTTTATAAAGGTGGTTTGTCTCTGGTTTGGTGCATAGATTGAGACTAAGGTCATGGGAACTGAGTTTACTGTGCAACTCAGAATTAAATAGCGCCCTTCTGGGTCACTAATCGCTTGATGGGCTTGAAACTGGACAGTGTCTCTTATGGCTATAAGGAGTCCTCTTTGTTTTTTGAAGTAAGATGCCTCAAAGACATGAGGAAATTGGTGGTGTTTGCATGGGGGGTGAGACTTGTTGCTGAAGTGAGTCTCCGGTACGCATAGGATATCGGTGTTGTGTTGGAGAGCTGTCCTCCATAAGGATGCTCGTTTTGCCGGGTGGTTTAACCCATTAACATTGAGAGTGAAAAATGATATGGGCATGGTGGTGATAGTGGATGAGATGTAGGCTTATGTTACTTACAGTTCGTTGATCACTCAGTTGTGGATGTGGGCAGCAGTGACCTCCAGTGGACGTTTTTGGAATTGCAGTCCTGTAATTTCTCCTGCTAGGATTTAGTGATGGTCTGTTATTGCTTGGTCAGTTGCTGGCTGTGATTCACTGGCAAAACAAAGGGAAAAAGGAACAACGGAAGAAAAACAAGCTAGTAAAACTGAGAAACAGGAACCTAATGGTTCATAAGGTAACAGCAGCGATGATTTTTCAGATCGCTGTCTAGGTTAGGGGTATAGTCCAATTATAACGGTGAGGTGCTTATGACCGAACCAGACTGTATTGAGTTAGACTTATAGGGAGCAGGCAACATTAGTTATATTGTTTGCGGAAGTCTCTATGGGATTTCTCCTTGGGACCTTGTGGTGGTTTGGCTCTGGGTTCAGAGTTGGGATCCGGTTGTTCTGGAATTATCCCCCAGTTGTACAGCAGTTTCAGACCCTGCTCCATTGAGGTGATCCCAAATTTGGAACCGCTGTGGGATACCACAATAGTCGCCGGATAGCGCCATGTGTATGTCAATTTGTGGTTTGTGAGGGCTTTAGTAATTGTTTTCAATTGCCTCCGCATTTGAAGTGTATGCTGTGACAGGTCCGAGTAGATCTGCAGCTTGTCATATGGGTGTGGTAGATTGTGGAGTGATCTGGCTTTAGCTATGATCTGCTCTTTCATGGAGTAAAAATGAATCCTCATTAATACATCTCTTGGTACATTGTCCGCTAAGTGCTTTGGTTTAGTAATTCTATGTATCCGGTCAATATTTAGCTCGATGGCGGGTATACCTGGCAGGAGGGCTTTAAACAGATCTGTGGCATATTTATTCAATTCTGAAGGGCCCACTGACTCTGGAACTCCCCTCAGTTTAATGTTATTGCGACGGCTGCGATCTTCTAAATTCGCCAATTTAGATCTAAGCCATGTATTTTCTTCTTTTTGCTCCTCATGTGCGTCCACCAAGTCATTAAGAGTATCAGTGCATTCAGCCATCTTGTCTTCTATGTAAGATACTCTGTCCCCCATGTGCTGTACGTCTGATGTTACTTTATGCATGAGGGAAGCTAAACTGGACATTAATGAGGATTGCAGGGATACTAGCATCTCCTTCATTGTAGTATCTATAACTGGCTGGCCTGTTGTGGGAAAGGAGGCAATTGGGGATGGTGCAGTAATGTCTGGGCCCCAGGCCTGGTGATCAGTACTCACTGCGGAGGTTTGCTGCGGGGAGTCCAGTCTCATCCGAGCTTTGGCCGGGCTGTGTGACAGAGGGCTGGAAGCGGGTGAGCGTGGAGGAGATGATAATGTACCTTGTTCCTGGGTTCCCTCTGTATCTGCGTCGGGAAGATCTGTGTAGGCCGTTGTTCTCTGTGGGACCGCGCCGTCGGCGCCATCTTGCCCCTCCATGCTGCCAGGTGCCGGCCTGACAAAGAAGTCTGTAACCTGCTTGGGCTGTCGCTCCTCTTTTCTTTTGCGCTGTACTGATGCTGGCTGATTAGAGGACATCTTAGGGTGCTCTGTGAGGTTTTCCAGTGATGGGTGCCTGCTCCTTGTGTCGATATCTCCCTGGTTCGGCCGAGAGCTCTCTGCTTATGCGGCCATCAGCTAGCGCGCGCAAGCCACACCCCCTTCTTTTGGTGGTATTTGATCACCTCTGTGGTTTTTATTTTTTGCGCTATAAACAAAAAAAGACTGATCATTTTGAAAAAAAAAACACTATTTTTACTTTCTGCTATAATATAATAAAAAAAATATAAAAAAAAACAAATGTATTCATCAGTTTAGGCCAATATGGATTCTTCTACATATTTTTTGGGAAAAAAAAATCGCAATAAGGGGTATATTGATTGATTTGCACAAAAGTTATAGCGTATACAAAATAGGTGTGATTTATGGACTTTTATTTTTAATTTTTTTTATGTTTTTACTGGTAATGGTGGCAATCTGCAAATTTGGGAATCTGACCCCAAAAGGCACTTTTTGGTGACCAGTGACATTATTACAGTGATCAGTGCTAAATAAATGCACTGATTACTGTATAAATCACACTGGCAGGGAAGGGGTTAACACTAGGGGGCGATCAAAGGGTTAACTGTGTTCCCTGGGTGTGTTCTAACTGTGTGGGGGTTGGGCTCACTGGAACAACACAGAGATCACTGTTCCTGATCACTAGGAACAGCAGATCTCTGAGTTGTCCCCTGTCAGAACGGGAACCCTTCTTCATTACATAGGTTGATCCCCATTCTGCCTCTCTGTACAGCAATCGTGGGTGGCCGGCAGATATCAAGTCACTCCCGCAGTGAACATTGGGCGCACGCGTGTGCCCACAGTATTTATTGCAGTAAACAATGTACAGGTACGTCGTTTCTCGCAAAAGGGTCGACCTGCCGCGGTCTATATACTGTGGCTGGTCGGCAAGTGGTTAAAAGGGATTATCCCCCTACTCTTCTCTATTAACTCTGGTACTACCTAATCCTGAGTTCTCAGCGGGCACAGAAAATAGACAGCTGCTACACCTAGTGGAGACTGGTCAGACTATATGTATGCACTATGTAGCCCCCAGAGGTGGATGACAATACAGGATATTAACACCCTGGTACAGCCCGTCTAAGTCTCTGGTAAACACCTGTATAATAAAAGTACATACCCCATTTGCTTTCATCAATATACAAGTTGTTGGTTGCATCTACAGAGGACTATGTACCCAGTGGCATATATAGGGTATGGCACCCATGGCAAGTGCCATGGGCGCCATGGGGGGGGGGGGGCATCAAAATAGCCACCCCCACATGAAAAAAAGGGATTTTATTAAAACTTACAGTAAAATCCTTTTCTCTGAGTTCACTGACAGACGCAGCCCCAGCCCTTCTTTTGACAAGTGGGTTATATGCATATCCTACTAGGAGTAGACATAGGCAAATAGAAAGTAAGCAAGCTGACCCCTCCCAGGGGACAGTCCTCTCTCTCACATATAACCCCCTGCTGTGCATAGCATATCAGTTCGTAACAAGCCGTAGAAACACAACACAGAGGGGTGGGTGCTGCGTCTGTCAACTCAGAGAAAAGGATTTTACGGTAAGTTTTAATAAAATCCTTTTTTCTCTTACGTTCACTGACAGACGCAGCCCTTCTTTTGACAAGTGGGATGTCCCAAAGTTGTGTCAGGTAAGAGGGGTGAGTAAACAATAACAACTGTACCCAACAGAGTCCTCTCAGGACTTTGCGGCCAAAGGCAGCTTCCGCAGATGCTGAAATATCAACTTTGTAAAACTTAGTAAACGTGTGCACTGAGGCCTAAGTAGCCACCTTGCACACCTGTGACACTGAAGCCTGGTGTCTGAAAGCCCAGGAAGTGCTAACTGCCCTGGTGGAATGAGCAGTGACTGGAAAAGGGGGACTTTGCCCCAAACAGTATACGCATGGGTCACGGTCTGTCTGATCCAACGGGAAACAGTAGCCGACGAGGCCGCCAATCCCTTGCACGGACCATCCGTCAGTACAAACAACGCATCAGACTTCCGAAAGGAAGCTGTAGACTCCAAGTACACCTGCAAAGCCCTCACGACATCCAAAGAATGTAACTCAAATTCCTTGGGATGCGAGGGGTGCGGACATAAGGAAGGAAGAACAATATCCTCATTAATGTGAAAAGAAGAGACCACCTTCGGTAGGAACGAAGGCAAAGGACGCAATACCGCCTTGTCCTTGTGAAGGACTAGGTAAGGAGACTTGCAGGACAACGCTGCCAACTCAGACACCCGCCTAGCGGATGTAATGGCCACCAAGAAAGCCACCTTCTGCAACAGCAATTGTAAGGGAATATCCCTGATCTTCTCATATGGTGGTTTCTGCAGAACAGTAAGCACCAAATTTTCACAATTTCACCAGAGGGCGACCGTCTCTGAGCCACATGGCTTACACCCTGTACAAATGTACGAATCAAAGAATGCGACGCCACAGCTAAACTCCAGGCACGGGGGGCGTGACCTGATGTCCGGGTGAACGGGTGTGTGGCGGCTTCTAGCCCTCTCCACGAGACCCAGATGACGGGATGCAACAGAACGCCACCTAAAGCGTAGTGCAGCCGGACGCTGAGCCCGCAGGTTGAACACCGGGACACACAAGGCTCTCCCGCTCCCGATGGACCCGGCCACGAGCGGAATACTACCCTCACGGAAAGCCGATGGTAAACTGTATACAGGACGGACGGGGAGAGGTGAAGAGCGGTATCGTCTTGGAGGTATGGTGGCTGGGGGGGGCGGTATGAGAGGTGTGTAAGGACGGCTTGCCTCTATGCTTAACAACTGACTGGCTTTGGACGAGAACAAGGAAAGCTGACAGCCCTCATAAAACACTGGTCTGCCCTGACTTTAACTGGCGAGGAGAAGGGGAATATCTGGCTGTGTATCAGGCGGTAAGCCATGAGTAAAGACGCTGGTAATGTGCCTGTAAGGAGCCCCTGTTATATCATGCTAAGCTGTGCTGAGGATATGCTAAAGATGTGCTAGCACGCAAGGCAAAGAGAATTAATGAACGGGGAATCATAGGAGAGCTAACCTGTCTGTGCAGCCCCTTTCTTCCATTTGTCTCTCTACTCTATATCCGTCACTGTGTATATTGAATCAAAACAATCTGCAATGTTAACTGCTGGATAGATACCCTATATTGAAATAGGGTGGACACTTCTGCTCTTATGCAGGGGTGCTTTTGGTTTGCAAGTCTGGTAAATTACCCGTACCTCTGTGAGATTTGGGGCCATTGGAAGTGTATTAATCAGATAGGTCTGTAAGTGGGGTTCGCTTGCGATAAGGGTGGGTGCATCTCCCCAAAAAGGAGAGGAAGTAGGAAGAGGAGGAAAAGAAAAAGGGAAAAAGAGAAGAACCTGCTAGGACTAGGGGTAGTGCTTTGATAGCTAAAACCCATAGGTCGGCCCAGATAGAGGTCAAACAGATAGCAAGAAGGGGAGCAGTGAGAGGACTCCCCCTCTATGCTGCCAAAACTATAAACATATAGACCGAGCACCGTGCAGAGCTGGAAGAAGAGGAGGAAGAGGGGAAAAATCTCTGCCGGAAATTTGACTTAGCACCATAACACCACTAACAAAATATGGTAAAGGATAAAGTGAAAGAAAAAATGAATCAGACCGCCAATACTGAGGAAAAACCAGCCCAATCCCCCATAAAAGGAGGGGTGACCCCCCCCCCCCCCCGCACAAACTAAAAATACAACAGGCGGGACGACGGCCCGAAAAAGCCAAGCCAAGGGGACAAAGGCAGATTCTAAATTGGAACTGTCACAAACAATCACAGAGGAAAAGGTGGTAGAAGAGACAGAACCAACCATGCGAGAAGTACTAGAAGCAATAAACTCCTGTAAAGAAATGGTACAGGGGTTGAATGAACAACTGAAAAATCTCAAAGAAGAAATTGGCTTGATAAGACACGATGCTCAAAAGACACGCGAAAGAATATCCGAAATGGAGGCAAGGATCAGCCAAATAGAGGACGACCTGAGCCCAATTAAAAAAGAAATCCCACGATTGACTGAAAAAATGAATCCATATATAAATAAAATAGAAGATATGGAGAACAGACTAAGAAGAAATAATCTACAGCTAATAGGATTCCCGGAAAGAAGTGAAGGACCGAACCCTACAGAGTT